>JAHWFO010003664.1:1355-60717 GCA_023313115.1 Rhysida immarginata
TCCCAACTAATGAAATGTTAACAAGATTTAACAATTTAATTTATAGCGATATCTTTTATTCTTTGATTTTGATTTGTATTTTTTTGTAGAATTTTTGAAGAATAAAACTTTATAATTTACGAATATTTTTATTGTTTGGTTTATTGTATTTTGATAATGTTCAGCAATGGTTGGAAGCTTACATCATGGACATAATGTAGATTTGCAGAGTTCCCACATTCTGGAAAATCAGGGAAATGAAAAGTGGTCAGAGAAAAAGGGCTATTTTCATGCATTGGGCGATTTTGAGCTACTAAAGTTCCCCAATTGGACGACCGAATAGTGCTTGAACCTGGCAACCCTGCTCTAACAGACATTAAAGTGTCTATAAGGAGAGTGAGTGTGGCCACGAAGGAAATGGTAGCCATGTTTGTCCTCAACTCCCATAGAATTAGTACAGGCGAAATATAAAAGTATTTTGCTCCTATGAAGTGGTGTCGTAGGGGCCTCAAAATTTCCAAATTTTGAGTAATTGTTTCCTGTTATTTCTCATAATTTTTAACGGCTATAACTATTCAATATTTTTTACAACATTAGTGAGATTATCTGATGTCAGCTCGATTGTTTCCCATTGAGACACTCGTTAGCTTTAATTTTTCTTTTTTTTCTTTTTTTTTTATTAATTGATTGGATCCAATACGTCCATCCAGGGTCTGTATGGCCAGAGGCCGACGAGTTGGGTCCCTGGATTCACGACTGCTGTATGATGGTCACAGCAGCCGAGGGCCCCCATCCAGTGACAAGGGCCCCCATCCAGTGACGAGGGCCCCCATCCAGTGACGAGGGCCCCCATCCAGTGGGTAAAGATTGGCTATCACGGATGGTCACCCATCCAGTGACGAGCCGTGCCTGATGTAGCTTAACTTCACAGAATAAAAATCACTTATTATGAAAATAATTATCATTGTGATCGTTATTATTATTTACCCTCGAGCTGTTCGGAACTTTTTACATTAATTAAATTAAATTATTAACAAATGTTAATAATTATTAGAATATGATTTAAAAACCTCCAAGAACTTATTTGAAACCCAACACAAAAAAATTAAAAAATAAACAAAGGACTTTAATCAACCACAATATACAGAGTGATTATAAAATTAGTTCGCCTACTCAGAGACCTTTAGAGACCAATCTAATGAACCGATTATGATGCAAATTGAAATGTAGGCTATTCAGACCATGGGGGAGAGAATTCCGGAAAGAAAAAAATAGTGCAAATTTTCACCACCAGGTGAAAATGTGGCGCTGTGGAATGGCAAGTGGAGAGTTTAAAGCTATAATAACTCTTAGTTTTATTGTTTTAAACAAGCAGTCAAGGTTTTTGTTTGATTACAGCATATGTTCGTTCTCACATCGGCCTTATTAGCAGAAAATTTATGCAATTTAGAAAGTCAACATACCCAGAATGGAATGGATTGATCCATTCATTACATAATGTTTAGTGAAAAGCTTTCACGAAAGTTTATATTTTTAAGCAAGAGAGAACCGTTGGTAAAAGTTGTTTTACCAGAATGATAGGAGGAGACCAGCTACATTGCTAGCATATTGTCGTCTAAAAGGACTGCGAAAAAGGCCCATGTCAGATACTGTGTTTCGAAAAATGATAAAGAAATTTGAATCGACTGGCGATTTGGCTGTTGCACCAGGAACAGGACGGCTCAAGATAGCAAACGAAGTTGTTGAGGACGTGGCTGTTGCAATGGAGGACAGAGCTTCAACATTCTGCAATAAGTGCTCGACTAACAGCACGCGAATTGTCCATCCCATGGTTCACGGTGCGATAGGTCCATTCTGCATTGGTACCCATACAAGATTCATCTGGCACAACAGCTAAAACCTCAAGATTCCACTCAATGCGCTGACTTTTCTTATCGCTCTCTGGCGTGGATGACTGTTGATGACCTGCGGCCGTGGAACATTTTATGGTCAGACGAAGCACATTTCACCCTAGAAGGAGCGGTCAACACGCAGAACTGCCACATATGGGGTGCCGCATTTCAATCGCTTCCCCATGTCGTCCTTGAAAAGCAATTGCATTCTGAATATGTGACTGTATAGTCTGGACTCGCAGCCGATTTTATTCAGACCCCATTTTCTTTGAGGAAGTGACACAACGAAGATGTTCTTTGACAAGTGCACGGTATTGTGAACTTCTTGCACAGCATGTGATTCCTGCCTTGCGAGAACGATGAAGCTTGGAAACCACGGTCTTCATGCAAGTGGAGGAACTGCTTCGTGCCAACTTTGGAGATGATCGTGTGATTTCTAGAAGTTTTCCAGATGCATGGCCTCCACGTTCTCCGGATTTGAACCCGTGCGATTTTTGGCTTTGAGGATATTTGAAAGATCAGGTCTATTAACAAAGCGTGCGGACTGTGCCTGAGCTGAAAGCCAGCATTAGACGACCTGTCTCAGATATTCCCCAAGAAACGGTTATGCAACAATTGATCATACGTTTTCAACATATCATTGACGCAGGGGGCGGACATATTGAATATATGCTGTAATCACACAAAAACCTTGTCTGCTCGTTTAAAACAATACAACTAGTTTTAAAATCTCCATTTGATTCCACTCCTGGTGGTGAAAATTTGCACTAATTTTTTTGCGGAATTCTCTCCCCCATGGTCTGAATAGCCTACATTTCAATTTTCATCACAATCGGTTTATAGAGATTGGGTTCTAGAGGGCTCTGAGTAAGCAAACTTATTTAATAACCACCCTATACATATTTATCCCCCGAAATATTAATAAGAACTTAACTGAGATTTCATGACAAAACTCAACGTATCAAATGGCGGGTGAACTTGTGTAGAAATTCCACTCTATTGAAGATGTCATATTAATATTTTGGGGATAAACTTTTTAATGTATTTCTTTTTTATATTGTTAAATGTATATTGTGCTTAGTTAAATTCCTTTGTTTATTTTTAATTGATTTTTGCGTTGGATTCTGAATTTCTTGGAGATTTTTAAATAATATTATAACAGATTCCCATAACGTTATTATTCATAATGTTATTAGAAAATTGCAAACAAAAAAATCAATTCACTTGTGCTTTGACAAGAAAGTTCTTTTTATTTACTTTATTTACTTATAAATATTATTATATTAATTTTGTTTAATATTTATATGCATGTTCATGCTTATGCTGCCAGACATTACAGAAGTTCTTTGATTATTCAGTACTGTTTTTTTTTCTTCTTCGATCCAAAAATAATTTTAAGTCTGAAAACAACAAATCGTTTTATACAGGATGAGTCAAAAGTCCGTTAGCCCCTTCCTATCTTGGATACCAATGTAGTTACGCAACTTCCAATACAGTGAATGAATAGGAACTTAAGGTGCTCTTTCTGATGGAACACCTTCCATCATCTCAAATATGCAAATTAGAAATCATTCAAATTATATCTCGAAAACCGTAAGAGATACACAAAAAATTCAAATTGCACATTTGTTCAATAGCAAATTCCAAACAAAACAACAAAAAAGTTCAACAAAATCCGATGAGCGGAGCACCCACAATCCTCATTGCAAGCTCTTTCAACATTAAAACCTTGATTCCTGGTAAGATTGAGACAAGGGATGAGTGGCCATAGAAGGAAACAAGAGCAACAGAGTCCAAAGATCCTGGGATCAAGTCTCGGAAGTAACCACCTAGTTTTATTTTTCTTCTGAATACCATTTGCCAAGCATCCTAATTATTTCATGCACCATTCTCATCCTGTTCAGGAAAGTTCCACAATTTACCATAAAGTCACCTGTTTCTTGTGTAACTTGTATAAAAAGGCTTGTTGAAGCTGACAAAATATCAAGCAAGATGGCACACTAACCAGAAAATGATCAACATGGTCCTCTGCTTTGGTGAGGCGAGGTAAAATTATCATGCAACAAACAGGCATCGTTGAAATGTCGTGCGAGATTATGCTATGGTGCAAGTGGACATCACTTTGACACTATCTGGATTGATGGAAAAATTTACTTTGTACCAGATGTCTGTTTGTAAGCAACAAACAGTAGAAGAGCCAATTGTCCTGTTGCAGAGCTTGCAATGAGGATTGTGGGTGATCCGCTCATCGGATTTTGGTGAACTTTGTTTTGTTTGGTATTTGCTGTTGAACAAATGTGCAATTGGAATTTTTTGGGTATCTCTTACGGTTTTCGAGATAGAATTTGGATGTGTCCTAATTTGCATATCATTCTCTGTATTGGAATTTGCGCTACTATATTGGTATTCAAGATAGGAAGGGGGTAACAGACTTTTGACTCGCCCTGATATTTGATTTTGATGTCATGACAATCACCCTGTACTCATAATTTCTAACAGAGCAAAGGAGATTTCACTATATATATATATGTATATATATATATATATATGTATATATATTCAATTTTCAAATAAATCATCTATTTTTAAGATTTATATTTGTTTAAGTTAATTTAAGTTAATTATAACTTAATTTATTTATTTCTGAATCAAAAAATTATTAATTTTATTAATATTTTCGAAGTGACTGATTTTTTAAATGCAATAGAAAAATCTGCAGTTGTCTTCCAGTGTCGCAAGGGAAACTTTTCAATAAAAAAATAACCCCTCCTGTCGCTATTAGCACACGCTACGGCAGCATATTAGGTCATTTCTTCCTTTTTAACTTGACTTAAAATTTAAAATTTTGTGAAAACAGAGCCCTCTACACATTTTAATACTGGAACTCGGTTGATTGAGGCAAAATATGGCGGAAAATGTCATGTGAACCAAAAAAAAAGTATCCCCCTCATGGCCACACATTCCTTATACGCAATATAACAGACATCAGTTTATGCACTTTTTCAGACTGTAAGATGCCGGATTAAGTATCTGATTCCGAAAGATCTTTTGTAGCAAGCGCTGCTCTTTTTATACCATCTGAAAATGTGCATAAACTGATGTCTGTAATCTGACAAGCCATTTGTTGGTCAAAAACCGAACAATTCTAGCATTATTTTTTTTTTTTTTCGCTGGAAAAAATCGTTTCTGTGCAAACAGAATCTTTATATCTGCATTTGTGTGCGAACTATCCTATATATTAAAACGCAAAGCACTTTTTTTAAGAGCAAAATCGTAACTTCTGCGCATGTGCACTGATCATTATTATCGTCGTTAATAGTTGTATGTAATTCTTATTAATTTGATCATCAATGCTAGCAAAGTTCTTGATTGTGACGTCTTTGTGGAGAGGATTGTTTCTGATGATTATGAAACTACACAGTTGTTTGCGGTCAAATTTTGGCAGGTTTCATTTAGTTGTATTTTAATGTTTTTCCTGACTTTTGGATCATCCTGTATATAACCTCTGTCTCACTATATGAAAAAAAGCTTCAAGGTAGTATGGGGAAGCCACGTTACCAATTGTCATCTCAGCCAGATCAACGTGCAGCCATAGTGGCTAAAATGAAAATAAAACCGGGATTCATGTTTTTGCGTACTGCGCGTGCGCAGTCGGCGACTACTTTGCGGGGCGTAGGTGAAAAAGTAGTGATCTGCTTTCCTGCACTACCTGCAGCTTTTTTCATAGACTGAGGCAGAATATTGTGTTGTTCAATGAAGTATAAGATTAATTGGACAACAATATATTGAATAAACTAATTTATTATTTGATCTGCAATTATAACACGTCTTATTTAAATATTAATATATATGTATGTAATAATATTTATTGATATATCTGTATATTGCTGATACATTTATATTTAGCTAGGTTTTTAATGGTCATCAGATTTTGCACAATCCGTTGAAAAATTAACGAAAAATGATGATACAACAATTACAAACAAAACAAACAAAGGAAATAAAAATAGCTATTATTTAATATTGGGAGCGTATCATTTTTCCCCTATTGTCTCCACTTCATTTTATGAATTCAATTTTTCTTAATGTTTTTTTTTTCATTCCTATGTTGTGGAAAATAGGCGATTATAATTTATGTACAAGAAATCACAGATAATGAAGGAATAGAGATTGGAAAAGTTACTCCTGGTAAAAAAGAAAAGAGATGAGCTTTTCTAAAGAGAATCATCTGTCTATTATTACACAAATATAATACTCAATAAATTTTATTTGAAGTTTCAAAATAGACTGTCTTTAAGTCTATATGCACTTTGATATTGAAATCAATTCGATTATTGCCTTCACACATACACACACACATATATAAATATAATGATTGGGCTCTTGTTAAATACTTTATAGTAAAATTTAAAACTAAAATATTTGTTCGTGAGCGTTTACTTGGGAGAACATTGTTCGTACTTAGGACAATATATCTGGAAACGGTTTAAGAAGAGATCGAGGAAACTGAAGGCCAATCAATGGGCAATTTCTCTTTGCAACTTACATTTATCGTTTATATTGAGGAAAAATTGCGCTTATTTTAAGACTAAGAAGCTTCCTGTTCTTTAATTGCTCTAAAACACTGAAATAGATGATGGTTTTGGAGTTTGTCTTTAAGCTATAAAAGAAGCAATGTTTTTTTTTTTAATCTCGTAAAGTTATGTAAATAAGGAATTTAAAACAAAATATTACTGTGAAGAAATAAACACAGCAGTCTCACAAGAACAATACCTAAGAAGGAAAACTGTGTATGGCATCATGTTACTGTTTACAAAACAACGCTGACACAACAGAGGAAAAGTTGAATCACATTTAGTGTTTTATTGCAAGCGCATTCTCCCTTCTTTGCTCTTATATGAAAAATACATGTGCATTGAGATGTTGCCCATAGTATCTCCAAGTACGATTTCTCAATTTAGAATATAAAATTAAATTTGCTTTATTGTAAGGCTCATGAGAACACTATGATAAGTCCCTTAGGATTCTTCAGCAACAGCTTCGTTAATCTTTTCTTAAACTGAGACCAAAGATTATATAGTTCACGTTGTCACAACCCGTGGAGTTTAATTTATCAGAGTAACGAGATTCGCGATGAGATCGTCGGTGTCAGCCGTATGTTGAATATTTCTTCAAAGTATATTCACTATGCAGCACAGTATTCTAACTTTATTTACATTTGAGTAGTTTGGCAAATGCTGCTCTAAAATCCATGTTGAAGATGGTGTATATGACGGGATTAAGAGTTGAGTTAACGTAGCCCAACCAGGTGATGATGTTTGCGGCCAGAGGAGAGAAGCAGGTTTTGCAGAAGGAGTTGATCACGTACATGAGAAAGAAGGGGAGCCAGCAGACGACGAACACGCCCATGATGATGCCCAGTATGCGAGCGGCACGTCGCTCTTTCGATAACGAGATCCTTTGCCGTTCTTCTATGAACTGCGGTATGTTGGTGGCGGTAATAGTGTCTGCAGGCGCGGCCTTGTTCCTCGATGCGCCACGACGGGAGTTCTTTGACTCGGTGCTGCGGTCCTTGGAACTCTTGTCGCTATCCTCCCTGGAGCTCGGAACAAGTTTTTTCTCTTCCATATTGATATCGGCCTCGTCATGAGTATCGCGCGACTGATTGGTCTGAGTGTCGTGACCATTCTCATCGGCACTGCAGTGCCCAGCGCCATTCTCTTTGCACATGACGTCAGCGCAGTTGTCTTCGTTGTGATTGGCTTCACTCGGCGTGAATGACGACGAACGTTCAAGAGGTTTTGGTTTGGGTAAGTTGCGAACGATCGGAATCTTGGAAGCTCGTGCACGTTCACGTAGACGTCGTCGTGTCGCTAGATAGATCTTAATATAAACGAGAGTCATAATGAGCAAAGGGATATAGAATGAGCCGCAGGAAGAGTAAATCACGTATCCTCGCTCTTCTGTCAGACGACACGGGTTTTTTTCATTGAAATCGTCTGGCCAATCGTTCCATCCAATGAGTGGTGGAAGACAGATGATCCCGCTGATCGCCCATACGAGGATTATCATGAGCATGACACGTTTGAATGTTCTCTTCTGAGCGTAGTTGAGAGGATCCGTGATGGCCCAATAACGGTCTAAAGCTATTGCACATAGATTCAAGATTGAAGCTGTGCAACAAAGAACGTCGCACGTGAGCCACATTTCGCAGATAGCCAAACCAAAAACCCATCTTCCCAAAATTGAATAAACCACATTCAAAGGCATTACTAAAATAGCTACGGTCAGATCAGCCACGGCCAAGGACACTATAAAGAAGTTCTGTACAATTCTAAGTGGTTTGTACGTAAACACAGACAGAATGACAAGAATGTTGCCGACAATAGTTACGAGAGTTATGACGGACAACACGAGAACTGTGATGAGAATTTCCGGAATTGGCATTTGTAAGTCGGCAATCTCCGTATTATTGGAATTGTCCCACGAAGAGGAATTGGCATTGACGTCGATATAGGCTTGTGGCTGCGAAGTGTTCACTGATATTTCCATATCCATGGTTACTTCTATCTCCTCCATGTTTTCTTAAAGTTTGAGTCGCTGCTATGGAGAGGTTCTTGATAAGTAAATTTTATGCTAATGAAGAATCGACTGTCTGAAAAACTTGATAATCTTGTCTAAAAATATCGCTTTTTCTTCTTCATTGATTTCACTAAGTTAAAAACCGAAAATCCTTGCTAAAGATCGCCAACTTTAATTAGTGACACTTAAGTCAGTTGCTGTGAGGCAAAGATTTAGAAGAGTCCGTTTCCGTGACGAAGGCAGAATAACAAACCGTCTTCAAGGGCTGTCTTCTTATTAATCTATAAAAGAAAATAAAAGCATATTTCAGTAAACAATTTTGAGAATAATAAAAAACATTCTAACGACCAATTTGCATTATGATAAAATTATCTAAGCAATTTACACAAGTGTTCACACATCCAATATTTTATAAACTCATTAATGGCGATGAAAAATAATTTACATACATAACACATAAATCAAATAATACAGAGTGCGTAGGGTATTGAGCTTCTGCGGTTATGTGTACACTAATATCTGTACTTTCATCTTTACAGAGCATCAACGGTGAACTATCAGCTAACGCAAGAAATGAAAAGACAAGCTATGATCGTTGCGCTACACGCACAGCACAGCGATGTTGAAATTGCAACATTTATAAAAGTCGCCAGATCATTTGTGAACAAAGTTCGGAAGGAGTTGGAAGCCTCAGGCGGACATGTGTCGCCTGTAGCTAAGCGTTAAAAACACGCGCAAGGGTTGAACTGTATGAGAACACCACAATTTGTACAACAAGTACAAAACCTTATCGATGCGAACCCAGGAGTGTCCATCAGAGCCATCGCCCGAGATTTCCAGGTTTCTGAGGGCACAATAATACGTGAGGACCTTTATTATATGTCATATGTTTTGAGGAAAGAGTAGTTCATCTCGGCAAAAACACAAGAACAACGACTGCTTCGAGCAAAGCGGTTATTAAACAAGTTCAAACACTGGCAGGAACCTGCCACGCTCCGTTTTTTCCGATGAAAAAAAATTTCGTCCAGGACCAAAACGTGAACTGGCGAAATGACAGATCGTTATGCGCGGATCCAATTTATGCATACCAACTTTCCCGCATCTGTGATAGTTTCAGGGGTGGTGAGTAGCGAAGGATACGGAATGGCAGGCCTAGATAGACAGTTGTGAAGCCCTAGATAGAGAGCGTTCGCAATGGCAGACCGTATGTCTTTCAACAGCCTCTGCACCTTCACATAAAACTGCAACAACACAAGAATGAATGGCAGCTCATCTGCATGATTACACATGCCAAATTTGTGGTCATCTGACTCGCCAGATCTCAATCCCCTGGACTATTACACGTGGAGCGTTGTTGAAGCTGAAATTAATCGACATTCCACAATACCTTTGGTTCTGTTAAGGCGGGGTAATGACCAACATCCAGAAGGACAATTTAATTCGGGCATGTCAATGCTTCCCATCTCCCATTAAAGCCAATACTGCGGTTACATCAAATAAACCTATTCTCCAACCCTTCCTATGTCTGTGTACCTAAGTTTGTATGAATATAATACATTGTTTGGCATATATGACGTTTTATTCTACTATCTCCATGGTGTCCTCACATATCCTATGCACCCTGTACATGTTGAGCTTTACATTAAAAAATCTCGCTGAAGTAAACATATATAAATGTAATCGCATTTTGTATGTTACGAAAGATATTTCCGAGAAAATCAAAGTCACATTTTGTTCATATATACCAATCTGAACAGTGGAACGAATATTGCTCACTGTTGACTCTTTTTTGGAGTTAGTTCAACAGTGCGTTCAACAGTCGACTGTAACTGAACTTCATTCATTCATTTCAAGATTTCCAGGTCGAAAAAATGTCTCATTTAGTCATATTTTTAGTGTCCACGCAATCAGAGATAATGCGTGGGAAACGCATAGAAACGCTCAGCAAACCAGGCTAACAAAAAATAACTTTTTAAAAACGTTTTTTAACGCTAAGAGCTGACCTCAGTTTTTCTATCACGCACAGATTTCTTGTTTTTAAATGAAACGTTTTAAATTATTCAGCATGGGAACTGATAAATTTCTTTGTGGCCCAAAAATACATATATAAAAAATATCCTTGGCCCAACGGATATTTCAACATTGCAGCCACTTTTCTCCCATTAATTTAATATTGTAGTCTTTGTATGCATAACCTGAAACGTGACATCATAGGATAAAATCTAAAAGCAGATTCGGATTCATCATACTAAAATCACAAGAATAAAGCAAATTCATTCAAAAAAATTTTTTCATCGTTGGCCTATGTAATCAATCTCTTCTCCGTGAAAGACACTATCGATATTACAACTGCGATATAATAAACTTTAGATTAAGGAAGAATCATTTAGCCAGGCTCTGTTAAAGTAGTGTTCTGAGTCAGCTGTTCAGCTTCTCCCAGTTTCTCTAACTTTCAGCAAAGGCCCATTTGGCTAGTTTTTTTTTTTTTTTTGGAAGAAAAATGAGTCAACGATTAATATTTTTATCAGGCCGAAAGACACTTTGACTTAGGTGTATATGTTGACATACATGAATACAGGTGGCTCATTTTAATCCATGCAGTGCAATTTCTCGAACAATACAGATCGAAAAAATTTGTTCCGGATAAAAGTTCAAGGTTTCGCGGAGGCCATCCAATTCTGCCAAAACAGACCTCTATGGGGGTGAAGCAGGGGCAAATTTAAATCCTAAAAGTAACTCCCATATTTTATTGCAAATTCGGCTTCTACGGTCAAAAATTATCTGTAGGGATTATCTGAAACATTTTTTACGAATTAGATTTCGAAACAAATTATCAAATGCGAACCGACAAGTTTAATTCCAGAATGAACCTGCGATTAAAAAACCACTTATGATAGATGGTGCTGCATTCCATTAAATTTAAAGCGCTGTATGAGGAAGGTGTTTTACAAAAATTGGTTAAACTTCGGTTTTTCTTTTTAATGGGAAACCTAAATAGTTTGAGTGGTGGGCTTATTCCAGGAATGTGTGAGCAACCGCATTTAATGGCAGCGGTTGTAACTAACTCACTCGAGTTTAAGTTGAACTAATATCCGTCGATTACATTACCATCTAACATGAATCGAAAAAAAAATTTCAGGTAATCTGGAATAAAAATGAAGGTTCAATTTTAAAATTCCAAAGTTTTCCCCCGCACCATCCCCACGGGTGAAGGAACTAATTTTGAAAGGTTTAGATGGTTGCCCTCGAAACAGGAAACTTTTATCCGAGACATTTTTCCTCTGATTTTATTTCCACCGGATGAATTAAAATGAGCCATCCTCTATAAACTCAAATGTGATAATTATGGGTAACCACTATTCCTTTTTCAGTAAAACAGGCTTAAGAAAAGGTCTATCGATTTTTAGTAGTCAAAATCAATCAATTGGTAGTTGTGGTTGGTCCTATGTGGAAAATATGCAACACTTTATTTCCCGTATCTTCGCAAGGTGGTACTGGCATATTCAAGTAATTACGAAATACAGAGTATCCCAAACTGAGGTATACACTCTTTGAAACGTTATAACTCATCAACGAAATGAGGTAGCAATATAAGGTTTGTTGTATTTTATTCCTTAAACTTCCTTAAGCCCGCACATGTTCAAAATCTCCACCTTCCGCCACAGTACATTCCCAACACCGACGTCGAACAGAGCGACATGCCGACTGAATTATAGCTAATGGAATATCATTCATGGAATGTTCAATCTGATCTCTTAATTCCGACTGTTCGTGGGTTTGTGGCGTACACCGTGTTCTTTAAAGCTCCCCAAAGGTGACCGACCTTTCAACACATCTTTCTTCCGCACCGACCTTTCAACATATCTTTCACCGTTCCTTCGGTTTCAAACTTGTCTTGGAGTTTTGTTATTGTTACCTTTGTTGGCGGTGGTGTACCAAATTCAACCCTCCAACGTCGTTGAACCCCAACAACATTCTCCACTTTCCAATAACACTTCAGTATCCACTTATATTCATCGAATGAAATCTCACCGCCATTTTGGTTTATTAACAAATGAACAACAATGAACGTGTTGCTATGCTTTTCCAGCGCCGTCGGGATCATCAAAGAGTGTATACATCAATTTGGGACACTCTGTATTGACGAGCTAAGTCATGATTCCACGTTCACAGGTATAATTGCGATTGCTGCTTTCTGATATCAGTGATTTTTACCTGTAAATGTGAAATAACGACTTGTTTCTTCCTGCGACATAAGCAAACGGTGGTGATTCACTAATAATCGTTAGCGTACGTGACAGCGAAATAGGCATTCTCTGATGAATATAAGTAAGAAAGAGTTTATAACAGAATATATATTTTATAATGATGACTTGGTGAAATAAAATATATAATTTGTCGAAATATGTCCGAAAGTTGTTCCGAAATATATACTATGTCGAAAAATAGTGCAAGGTGTATAGTTCATGATGCCATGGTGTATTTTTTTTTTGGCAATAAAGTTTCCGTGTGAAAAAAAATGACGAAACTTACTTTCGGAACAACTCTCGTAGTATATCACTTCGTTTTTGTAAACTTTTATTATCATGACAAATTCACTCCCTTAAAAATTAAATTACTTCTTTACTTGTAAATTTATCCACCATGCACCCTCTAAGAAATGTGTACACCAATAAGATTATGTATTCAAATATTGAAAATAATTGAAAATTAAAGATTATAATTTTTGGAGAAATTATGACCCCTTTCTTTATTATTTATTTAATTTAGCAAACAGGTAATACTTCAACTAAAAACGTAAAAAATCGCTGGTAACAGTTTTGAAGATTCAAGAGTAGCAGTGATACATGTGAAATATCACTATCAGTGAAAAAATCATTCTCATCACTACTACGAAACTGCACGTGAAGTTTACTTCATTATAATTGAGCACCCAAAACTGTCATGAAATAATCTAAATCAAATGTGCATCAATAACCTTCAGTTTTCTCTAATAGACTGAGTATGCTTCTGAAAACAAACGACGTCAATGATTCCTGTGTAAATTACTTATGATGCCAGAACTATCGAAGCGTAGCTGCAGCGTTGTCATTGACATCATTTAAACAACTTCCAAGAAAACGTATTTCGGGAGCTGCAACTGCAGCTTTGTCATTAACATCATTGTAAAGATGGAGGAGGAGGGAGGGGGGATTCAGTGCGGGAATGCCATTCGTATTTCTGCATTCCGTAACCGTCGCTTTTTGTTGTACGCTGTTCACAAACGGCCATAAATTATGGCTGGGAACAATACGATATTTCGAGGAAAGCGACATCAATAATCTCGATTATCGGTTATTTTCGAAATTTTTAAACCAATTTCAGTTTTCGGTATCTCAGTAACCAATCATTGGTAATTCGATATTCCATTATCGGCAATTCAATATTCTTTATACGAGGGCTGTTCAGTAAGTAATAAGACTCATTTTACTGCGGCAAAACGACTTATCACAATAATGATTTCTTTTGAATGAAGAAACTATTGTCTGTAGTAACAGAAAAAGTCAATAGATGGTGCATACGATCTCATATTCCAACTTTACACGTCATTAAAACTATCTATTTTCACTGCGCCTACGAGCTCGACTTGGAGGTCTTTGAAATGGAAGCGTCAATGGAAGAGCGTTACGCTAACAAATTGCGTGCTCGTTTGGAAAACTCTGCTTCGGACACGTATGGCATGATACGCGACGCTTTCCACAGTGAAGGAACGTCAAGGGCAAGTGTCTTTCGTTGGCATCAAACTTTTTGCGGAAATAGGGAAGCGGTGGAAGACCTTCAACATGAAAGAAGACCATCAACATCGATCATAGAGACAATGATCATCACAGCCGCGACAATCATCGCAGAATAACAGTACGTCAGCTGCACGTTGTCATAGGCTTTTCTGTGCGGAAATCTACACATAATCAAATCTGCACTTTTGGGACTGAACGTGTTTGTACGCGGTCGATTACCAAGCTCTTGACATTGGAGCAAATGATGCATCGAATGGGCGTGCACAACATAGAAAGAAAGACTTCAACAACAGGGTGAAAACTTCCTAAAAACCATCATTAGAGCTGATGAAGCTTGGTTGTATCACTATGACCCTATAATGAAACAACAAAGCAGTGAATGCAATATTGTGGACCGCGTAGTGGACGTTGTGAGAAGAACAACATAGAGATCTCTCTCCACTCCTCATACAGCCCTGAATCTAGCACCGTGCAACTTCTGGCTGTGTCCTGAGCTCAAGAAACCAGTGAGAGGACGCCATTTCAGAAGCAACCAAGAATGCGTAAAAGCGGGAGAGACGGTATTGAAAAACTGTAAGAAACCAGATTTTCACACCTGTTCAAGAAGTGCACGGAACGTTGAGACAAGTGTATTACATCCAAGGGCAGTTACTTCGAAAAACACCATTTAAATGATGATGATTAAAGGCGATTTGTTTTATGTATGAATTTAATGTTATTAGTCTACTTATTCAACAGCTCGCGTAGGTATCGAAAACAACAATCAGGAAAATGGAATTAACTTTACGAAGAGCATTGTTTATAAAGAATTGTTATATGTGTACAAAATTATTTTCATTAGTTTCCTATACAGGTTGATTCAAATCGTGTGTAATACAACTTAAAGGCATATTATAGAGGTCAAGGTAAACACAGAGAGTCCTATGAACGATAACTGAGATATGAACAGAAATAAAAATGCCGCCACCAAGATCAACAAGTTAATAACTCAGGTTCTGTAAAGCCTAGATTAATGAAATTTGGAAGAATAACAGGGTACATAAAACTGGATAAAACTGGAGGAAATGAAATTTGGGGGAGGCCGTGGCCTGGTGGGCTTCCACTGAGCACACAACTTCAGGGAAGTTAAGCAAAAACCAGGCACGGCTAGTCACTGGATGGGCGACCACCAGTGAGATACGATTACCCCCCCCGGCTCTGCGACCATCTTACAGCAGTCGTTAATCCAGGTCCATCCAGGGACCCAACTCGTCGGCCTCTGGCCATACAGGCCCTGGATGGACGTATTGGATTACAATCAATAATAAAAAAAAAATTTGATCGAATTCCTACGAGAAATTTCCGAGTTACGTAGTCAAAATTGTAACAAATGCTGGTTAGTACTCACGAGTGAACACGTGTTATGATGTTGAATGGTTAACTCGGAAACTTCTTGTTGGAATTCGATCAAATTTTATCGATATATACAGTTTTAGGTATCCTGTTATTCCTCCATATTTCATTAATCTAGGCTTTACAGAACCTGAGTTATTAACTTGTTGATCTTGGTGGCGGCAGTTTTATTTCTTTTAATATCTCAGTTATCGTTCAAATTCGGACCCATGTTCATAGGACTCTCTGTGTTTACCTTGACCTCTATAATATCCCCTTAAATTGTTTTACACACTATTTGAATCACCCTGTATATGTTTATCTTCTTATAATCAATTCAATATAAAGTATTGCGTATACTTTATGTAACAATATTGCATAATCTTAGAAAATTATTCATATAACTGGGGAAAACAGCATTAAAAATTACAGAATTACTCAAGATGGGTCCATGCAGGGTTTTATCATATGCCATACCTTTCCTATTTTTCATCATAATTAAAAATTTTTATTGAACTTTAATCCTTGGAAATTCCAGCAGATTTAACTCCAATTAAACCGGCAGTTCAACTAGTAAATAAATAACATCTCGAAAGTCATAAAAAACAAAAAAGTCTACAAGAATCATTCAAGATTAGGTAATTAAAATAGCGGTATCGGATTAACGTGTTTATCCAGCACAGGCAGAACAAGTGAGTATACGGGATAGAAATATTAATCAATTTTCTTATCTGTAAATTGTTTGTAATCGAAATATCCGTATAATTAAATAATAATGATTATAAACTGGAGTTGCTCTCCAAGCATAGGTAATGATTTTTCGATTGAAAAATGAAAGGAAAAATTCTGCGAACCTCGGAACTGCGAACCAGGAACTGCGAAGGAAAAATTCTGCGAACCAGGAACCTCGACTATCATGGCCGACGCCTCTACCAATTGCACTATCGCAGACACCTGAACAGCCAACCTGTCTCAAGGTACAACGAAGTTGTCACGGTTCAATCGAAAAATCATTACCTATGCTTGGAGAGCATCTCCAGTTTATAATCATTATTATTTACTTGTGAGTTCATCACCTTTCTGGTGGTTTGGAGTGGAGAAATTCTCGATCTGCGGGCCAGGTTCCCGCCTCACATTGGGCTTTCAACCGTGACAACTTGGTTGTCTTTAAGACACCTTGAGATAGCTTGGTTGTCCAGGTGTATGCGATAGCCCAATTGGTAAAGGCGTCGGCCATGATAGTCGAGGTTTCTGGCTCGAATCCAGGTCGCAGAATTTTTCCTTCCATTTTTCAATCGAAAAATCATTTCCGTATAATTATTTGCAAATATCATACACCGAATAACGAAATACCGACAATCAAATATCAAAATACTGATAAACGAATATTAAACATCGATAATCGAGTACAGAAAAACCAATAACCGATTAAAACCGAGATCAAATATATCGGAAAAATTTTGTAAAGTTTCGATTATCGATATCGTATAAATGTTATCCTAGTCCTCTCATGAACAGGAAAGCTTTGGAACTAAATTAATGGAAAGTAAAATTGCAATACACTGAAGAAGTTAAGTTCAATTCAGATTTATCATATGTGACCTGAAATGCCAGAATGCAAAATGAACTTCTGTTGGGCTGCTGGATATCATATCTTTCGAGACAGCGCCGATCATGGCTATATTAATTTATCTGATACAGTATCCAAGATTTTCGAAATATCCCAAAAATTATACATCAACAGAGGGAAAAATATAGTTTTCCCCGAAGTATTTTTTTACTTAACCATAAACCCAAATTAAGAATTTAGAGTTTTAATGAAAACTGACATAGAGAAACAAAATCATATCCATAATATACCCATAATTTCATTCAAGTTGTACAAATTCACAAATTATTATTTTATTGCATAAATTTTATTGAATTTATTTTCTTTGTAAGGTTCTCCAAAACAGAATCGCATTACAAAATCGAAATTAGATTTAATCTGACGGTTTTACAAAAGAACGAACTGATAAGATCATCATTAGAAATTTTAATGATTTTTCTTATGATAAAACTTAGATTGAAGAGATCAAAAGTGACATCAGAAATAGCATTAAAGAGGAACCACAATCCTAGCATTTTAAGTAAAGCTTTTCAAGATAAGAAAAGATATCGAAACACAAATGGATTTATGAACATCAACAAGCGAAAATGAAGGTAGGGGTGGGAACTGAGTGAGGTCGGAATCTAAAAATCAATAACGAAGTTGAAAGGCAAGTTGAGCGTGAGACCAAGTTGTTTCCGCGGATTTTACGCTTGATAGGGTGTTTGTAGGACGGAGAGACGAAAATCCCGTCTCCTCTTCCTCCTCAACTATTTCATCAGAATTTTCCATCCATCCACGCTTTTCTATCCCGTCTTTCTCTCGCTTTTCCTCCCCTCGTTTTTTCACCCACGCTTCCGAAACCCCGGCAGTTCCCTTCATTCTTCCGTTTAACTCGCTCTGAGTGGAAGCGTTCAATTTGGAAGCAATACAGACCAATCAGGAACTTATTGCTTTTTTGGCAATCATTTGCTCGACAGAAACTTCAGAGTGTTCCGTAATTCTTTTCACGTTTTTAAAGAAATAAAATATAAAAAAAAAGATAATGAGGTAAATATTTAAAAGCATGCCAGTTGGAATTTTATTCAGTCCAGGAAATATATATTTTTCTGAAAATAGGATTTAGCAGTTCCTTTGGCAAAATTGTTAAACAGTCGAATATAATTGTACCTGTAAAAATGTCGAAATTTCACTTTCATTGTCTAAAATGACAACTTTATATGGTCATATATCAATTCCCTTGTTTAGACATGATTCTATTATTCTGATTTCGCATTCTAGATCTCTATGGAATGGTTCAGCTTGCTCTTTTTTCTCTTTTTCTTTGCTGGATCATATTAAAGTTCTGAAGCATCAAACAGCTGTTCTAGACATTCCCATTTGTGTAGGAGATCATCACAAATGAAAAGTAGTACTCTTTAATTTACAGCGTAATATGAAATATAATTGAAATTCGTTCAGGATTGCTAATGGTGTACACGTCTTCGTTAGAATTTTGAAAAGAAAATTAAAACATTTTGAAATCCTTATTTCATGCACGCGTATTTTTTTTTTTGTTTATGAAATTGTTATTAAACTTTATCACCAGAGCCCATCAATTATGTGAATCTATCTCGTTTTGAATAGTGACTTTCTTCGTAAAACCAATAATCAAGCGCATTAAGCAGATGCAGGTAAAACGTGGATAATTTTTTAATTGATTTACGTGTAAGATCAACTTATTGAGTCGCTAGCACTAATTTAAAAGCAGAAATGTTTAACACTGATAAAAGAATTTCCTTGATATTTCGATTTATTTTATCATTGTTTACGCAGCAGCATTTTCTCTTGGAAGAAATTGAACTCCTTCTTCTCTGATATTGAGATTATTTAGGGAGGATAATCAAGGATTTTTAAAGAAATTATAGAACCTGGCTTAGCACTTCCGTTCTACCTAGTATAGACTGTATACGTAAAATTTATTGCCAGTAAATAACTCAGATTTCTCATTTAGCGATACGAAGTACGCATATTTCTTTTAATAAGCAACATCAACAGGGGCTGTCCTTTTCCTTCTGAAAAACAAGGATGCTTATCATTGTGTAATTTTATAATTATTCTCGATATAGCCACATAGATTGGACGAATATTTTCTATAATGGAGAAATAAAGAAAATATTTATTCCAAAAGAAAGAATTGAATACGCAATTGTAACATGCATCGTGATTAAATTCATAATTTACAGTTTCTTTTGTACATTTAATACATATTTCTAAAATTTTAATTTTATATTTTTCAATTACTTAATTTTCATTATCAATTATTTAATAATGTCCATATTGAATAAACATAATACAAGGTGAGAAAAAATGAACTGAATTTTCATATTTGCATTCTCTACCTCCCTATGAAAACAGAAAATTTTCCATCATCAATAGTAGTCTTTAAGAAACCGTATGTCTATGCTTGCATACGGTAACAACTATAGCAACGTAATCGACGTTGGCCTAATCCTCATTTGAAAATGTTTAATTAATAATTTCATAATTTAAATGGATATTTATTCATTATAGCTAATGCTTATTAGAAAAGGTGTAATCAACGATTTAGTTAATGAAAGCTTTAGATTGTTCGCTGTAATTTTTAATTTTCCGCAATAAAAATCACATAAATCCTGTTATTAAAAGATTATTATATATTCATGTAAATCGATGCCTAATAATGATAATTCTAAGCTCAACTAAATCATTTCAAAACTACGATGCGCCAAATAAAATCAATCAAGGTTTCATTATCGATCTGCCATTTGACGGATAGATAATTTAGGAAATATTAGCGTTTAGAAATTTGCCAAGTAGGTGTTTCAACTGAATAGCTTAAGAAATATAGTTTTGTTTTAAATACTAAATAGTCTCGGTAGGAGAAAAATATCCCATTGTAAATAATGAAAATCTAATTAAATATATGCACATTGAGTTTCATTTTAACGTATTCGAAATTCACTTAATCCGATTATGCACTTGCAATAATAAGGGAAACATTACAGCTATCATATAATATTCTGTTGCTTCTACGTACACCATCAGAACCACTCTGACCTGCCGAGGCATGGACTCTAAAAGACCCTGCCTTCCTAGACTTGCCGCCGCAGACGAGAAATATATTTTACACACACGGAAGGCCGAAAGGATCTACAAAATCTTGGAATTTGGAGACCTAGGCAACGACTTGAAATTTTTTCATGTTTATTCAATCATTTCCTGATAATCGTGTCCTGGTGCGCCAATGGTTATCGTACTGGTTATCGTAATAAAATTGGATATCTGTCGCGTAGTTTGATTGTGGTGGCTTTCTGAAATGTTTCATGTAATAGAATGATCATATCTATAATTATACAAATAATCCTGTATTTTACGATAAGAAAAAAAGATAACATTCGTCACTTTGACAGCTTATAATTAATATAAACTTTCTAATCAATATGAATTTCATTCTTCATTTCGATTATAACATGGGGCCTATCAGTTGGCCTCCTTATTTTAATTTAATGCTCTGTCCTTGAATAAACTCCCTTATTTTGTTTATTTTATTTGTTTATTTTTGTTTATTTGTTTATTTGGTAAGTAATTACAATAGCATCTGCCCGGTGCCAGTATGGCCAAACGACCGACGTGTTTGGTCCCCGAGAGATGCAGACAAATTGTAACAGTACAAAATAATATATTATACATTGTAATTGATAAAACATATAATTAGTAACAAAGGATAAAATTTTGGAGTTATCATTAAACTAATACGAGTAAAATTTAAATTTATCAGAATGGAGAATAAAGGCAGAATGAAATAGAAAGAAAGAATATTATGGAATTGGTAATAAATTATGACGGTAAGGGTGGGGGAGAATAGGGTAACAGCGGGTTGGGGATGTGTAGTATCTCTTAATGAGGCTTTTAAAGGTGGAGATGTTGGGTGCAAGGCGAAGATGTTGGGTAATGTGGACCAAAGTTTGTTGCCAAAATTTGATATACTTTTTAGTTGGTAGTTCCGCTTAATGCGTGGGAAACATAGAAAGATAGTGTGACTTGTGTTGTAAGGTGGGGAAGTAGGTGATGTGAACAAATGTTGGGGGAGGGATATTATAATGTGGTTATTGAGTGCTTTGTATATAAAGATTGCTAAGTTTGTGGGATAAAGTTGGTGAATTGGGGTTATACCTATTGTGTGAAAAAGATGTAACACCGGTGCGGGTTTGGGCAGCTTAAGAACGATGCGAGCAAACCATTTTTGTATCCTGAGTAAGCGGAGTAAGTTAAGTTTTGTAGTTGAGCCCCAGAATTGAAGGCCATAGGAAAGGGAGGGGTGAATCAGAGTGTTGTATAATAGAAGGAGGATTTTTGGGGGGAGATAGTGGAGGCGGGAGAAAAGACCTAGACGTTGGTTTAGAGTCGTGGCTAAAGTATTAATGTGAGTGTCCCAGGAAGGAGAGGTTATGGGTTAGGTGAATACCTAAGTTTTTGAAAGATTTGGACGGTAAAATCTGTTGGGAGTTATAAGATATCGAAAAGTCATCTATATCAAATTTTTTGTTATGCTGGTAGAAGATAACGTATTGGGTTTTGTCAAGATTAAGAGAGAGATGATTAATAATATTCCAAAGTAAAAGTTTATCAAGGATTAGTTTGAATGATTCCTGAATTGCTCGCAATGAAACGTCGGCTCCATTCTGTGTTAC
The DNA here is from genome assembly GCA_023313115.1 of Rhysida immarginata. Lineage (NCBI taxonomy): Eukaryota > Metazoa > Arthropoda > Chilopoda > Scolopendromorpha > Scolopendridae > Rhysida > Rhysida immarginata. The sequence continues at coordinate 23,257 of JAHWFO010003664.1, forward strand.
CATCGATATAACTTATTCAAAAGGCTAGCTTACTTGATGCTGAAAGGATGTGGGCGCGGCATGTCATTATGATACTAAGATTTTTCTCGTTACTTTACAGGTAAAGCGTTGTTGACAAATTCTGTCAAGTTCCTTTTGTTAGGGTAGTTATTCGCTCAACTCTCTTACGCCTTGGCTTTGTCAAGACGTCAAAGTTTGACTAGACAGCATTTTTTATTGACTTAGGCACGCTCGAGTCTCACAAGGAGAATTTACGACGTGGTACCAACGATTTTCATGATTTTTAATAGTAAGTCTTAATATAAGATGCAATAGGGTAAAAGGAGAAGATGCATTATTCCAGCGTTTTGCAAATACTTGGATTATAGAAAAAAATCGTGTAAATCAGTTGGTACCACGTCGTATAGTCTCCTTGTCAGCCAGAAAGGTTCCTCAATATAAATAGCTATGCTCTAGCGAAATTTCATTTATTGAAATGTAAATTTGAAAATGTAAAATAATTACAATGGAAGAATATGTAATTTTTTATATTTCCTAATTGCTGTAAAATATTATAAGAAGTTATTAAGTAATATGGTATCTTAAAAACACCCCGAAAGTTTGTATTGCACAAATACGTAATTATACACTTGATTTGAAACGAAGCAAAGAAATTGGTTTAGTCGGAAACTGTTTTAACCATAAATTAGTGTTGCATAAATGAGTTTCTAAGTTAGTCTATCATTTTACATTACCATTAGATGGGTCAACTGGATAAAGGGAATAATTTTTCTTTAAAAAACAGGGTGATTATAATTAAGGAGGTGTTAGGACCCCAATAGTCAAATATACATGGTGTCTCAAAATTGCACTCACCCTTTGCATGATCATAATTACCACATTTATTAAGATACGTCCATTTTTTTCTACTCCAACCTAAGAAGAAGTTAAAAAATTTACTGGTCATCCCCAAAAACCTATCGAAGGGTAAAATAAGCTACTCCTGTATTAAAGTCAAAAAATCATTCAAAGGGTGAGTACAAATGTTGAGATTCTTTTTATATTGGAAAAAAAATCAATCAAACTTGATCTATTTAGACCATGGGAAAAATGGTTCAGAATTTCCCAACCAGAGAGTGATAGAACGCGTCTCACAAATGTGCATTCCTCACTAAAATAAATAAAATAAAAAACAACTTGAGTGATTGTACTTGCTTATGATACCTTAATATCAAAAAGTTGGCAATGCTAAAACGACATGACTAATATGAAGCATCGAGGTTGAAGGATTAAAAGAAATTGTTGTTTAGAAAGAATTTTTCGAAACATGATATCACGATTCGAAAATATAGGATGTTTAACAGTACGATTTACTGCAATAATAATTATGGATGAAGAAAAAAACAGAAATAATAGCCTTTAACATTACATACATTTACCTGCTGTAAACCTTGCTACTAATCTCTCATCCATTTTGACTCCGGCGTAAACTTCCACAAATTACCATTTTGTTAGTTTTATTAAAAAGATATATAATTCCAAACTTAAGTTATAATTCAAAACTCAATATTTGTAACTTAACATCTCCACCGGAGACCTCACACGTCGGCCAGCTGCCCATACAAGGCTCCGGCCAGGGCTCACTGTAAATCAACTCTAACGTAATTTTAAAAAATTAAAAATTAAAAATCATGATGATAATTTACACAGTCACAAATACACAACTTAAAATATACAACTACTGAAAATTTTTTCAGTTGCCTCTTTCATTGTTTATCTCCTAGTTTTCTACCAATGCCCTCATTGAAAAATACAGGCAGACAATTAGCTGATAGAATTCACATGGGGAAATTAACCTGTTCTAAATTACAAAGAATTTGTGTAGATATATATTTTTTCAATTACCTTAATGTTGTCTATTTTTCAATAACTGCATCAAGGTGATGTGGAAAATCGCTTGCAGTTTGTACTAATGTTCCTAACTCGAATGAAAGTGAATGATATAATCATGGATTCAAGAAACACTTCCAAAAAATGATTAAATCTATCCGAAGATTTTACATAAATAAGATATAATCACGATCATAATTATTTCCATCCTGAATAGTAATTATAACCTTGATGATCTGTTTCAGGTTCGAAATTCGAAAAGAAATAGGACACCGTATAACGGGGTTACTTTGCACCTACAGGGATAATTTTGCACCACGCTTGAAAAAAGATTAAACGTTGCCTAGTAGCTGTTCTAATAAAAACTTACAAACAGTTTTGATATTTGCCAGACAGTTGGTACCATCTGTCAACTCATGATATATAAGGCATGTTCAATGAAATTGATTCGGGCTGTAAAGCGCGAGCACGTGAGTGCGCAGGCAGGAGGCAAACGGATGATTGTTGACGTATTGTCTGCTTGTTCTGATAAGCACTGCTGTGGGAAGATACGTTAGGCTTATGCTCGTATTTCGTTTGTGTTACAATGGACCCTCCTAAACTGACCAAAGCGAGCGGTGATAATGTTTCTGACAGCTGAGGACATTCCACCAGTTGACATTCATGCTCGGATGTTGAATGTTTATGGAGAAGCATGCGTCTCGAAAGCAACCGTGGTGCGTTGGGCCAAAATGTTCCATGATGGTCGTGTGGAAACGGCTGATAAACCACGTCCGGGCCAAGCAAACGTGGTCATCACCGATCAATTGAAGACAGACATCGATAAGTCAATTCGTGAGCACAGGCCGATCAGCATACAGTCGCCTGCGAAGGATCACAACGTCAGTATTGGTTCCGCATATGCTGTAGTGAAAAGCCTGGGATATGGCAAGATCTGCTGTCAGTGGGTATCCCGAATGTACACGGAAGAGCACAAAGGGCTGTATTTCGGCTGCTGTTTGGATCATTTGGAACGTTACAGTCGTGAGAGGGAAGCGTTTTTGAAGAAGATTATCGTGGTAGATGATACCTGATGCCAATATTGGGAACCCTCTGGGAAAGTATCCACAATGCAGCGGAAGCATCCATTGTCACCACGGCCCAAAAAATTCAAGTCGCAAAGTTCGGCCGGGAAAGTTATGCTTACGTGTTTCTTTGATTCCGACTGTCCTCTGCTTTTGGAATTTATGGAACCCAAAACCCGTATTAATACTATCGCATACACCAAGACACTGCAGAACTTGCGTCAAGCTGTGAAAAACAAGCGTCCTCGTAAGCTCAGTGATGGGGTGATCCTCCTCCAGGACAATTCTAGGCCACATGTTGCGAGACTGGTGCAGGAAGCAATAACCAAAATGCAGTGGCAAGTTCTGCCACACCCTCCTTATAGCCCGGATCTCTCACCATGTGATTTTCATGTGTTTGGTCCAAAGACACTGAAAGGTCGACGATTCGCCAATGATGAGGAGGTTAAGGACGCTGTTCGGGCATGGTTCAGAGAGCAACAGAAAACAGATTTTTTTGCAGAGGGTATTAGCCGATTGATGCCCCAATGGGAGTCCTGTATTGCAGCAGGTGGAGGTTTTTTTTTTAGGCTGCGCGTCTATAATAGTGACTAGAAGATGTTCTTCTTTCATATAAACAAAGATAAATAATAATACTTCCATTTAATCCGTCTCAGTGCCCTTTGAATCACTTTCATTTGAACATGCTTTATACAATATTTCAGTTACTGATGTATCCTCCAATGTGGATGTTCTTTGCTAAACATATCTGTGCTGCTTGATTTTTGCTGAAATTTTTCTCATAAAAAAGTTGTATTTTGCTATTAGAAAACGACTTAAGTACAAGGTTAAGTAATATTTATTTATGCTTAGAAATTATTAGTTGTTAAAATCATACCTATAAAAGTTTAATAAGCTGATTATTCATCATTAAACGACACTTATTTGGTGGTTATATTCGGAACAAAACAGGGGTTACTTTGCACCACCTACAAAGTACTTTTTGACTTCGTTTAAGGCTTAATTAAGGTCAGTGTCAATCTTATTTCGTTCAAAATAAATATTGCTAAGAGATTACTGTTGTTTTAGTAGAAATGATAAGAGTCTACAAGCAGAAGGAAGGAACTCGCCGATATGAAGATTACTCCACTGAAACGCTGGGAATCGATAATGGACCATTTACTCTGCGCAAAGCTGCAGAACATTTTAATAAACCATAAAATAAAACAATATGTGTCAATGATTTCTTGCTATAGTCATTGCTATTTTCACATATTATCATATCAATAATCGAAATTGTGCCTTTTGTTTGTTAACAAAATAATGCCAAATTTCATACCAATTAAATGTGTTCAAAATACAAATGAACACAGATAAGTAAAAGCAGCCTTATAATCATATGCTACAACTACAACTCGTTCAAGCATTTTTTTTACAGGGTGATCCCAACTCTCATTTATTTTGGTTTAATTTGTTACTGTTCTCCTACTTGCCTTCGGGACAAAACCTTCGTTGATATACATGCTTTTTTACACCCCCTAAAGTTTTCAAGATAATTCATGAAGTATTTTTCTATGTATTCGACAAAACGTCTGAAATCGAAAGTGTCCAATTACTTTTTGATAGAGAGCGCATACAGTATAATTTAATTCTTGAATTTAAATGAATTCTCGAAACCTTATAATTGCATAGAGTTGTTGCACGATTCATCATGTCTCACTTATTGGAAAAAATGTAGGTTGTCACATATATTATAGCACACATTGTTCTTTAGAGGAAATGTGTCGATATTATTAAAGGAAATCGCTCAGCCCTTTGTTAAGTGCTGCAACGGGCGCTAAATTTCTCCCCCGAAAAATGTGCCAGCTTGCGACGCGATTTATTATCTGGTCTCTGATCGGAAATAACTTCAATATTGGTTTGTTGTCAAGAGTAGCAATCTTTAGCTGATGCCGACTTCATTATTGCTTTATTATTGCCAGTGATACGTTGTTCTTAAAAGATTAATTGTATTATCCAGGTATTCATTATACAAGTTATAGTTATATGCTAAAAGCAATAGACGCATATAATAGAAATATAACGTATACAATAAAACGGAATTAATGGAATGATGATTGGCTCTCTTTGAATAAAAATTTAATTAACGAAATAAATAAATTAAATAAATAAATAAAATTTAGACTTATCAATATTGTGGTACTGATAGATTGTTATGTATATTCACAAACATTTTGGAGCTTTAGTTAAATAAGGCGTTAAACTATTCATTCTTCCAATTTAATTCAAATTTTACCTGATGATGAGCTACCAATTTAATATTTCATTCATTATTAAACATTTATTCAAAGGCAGTCCATCATCATTCCATTTTAAACAAACATTAAATTACTCCTAATAGCGAAATAAAACCGAATGTTCAATGATCACAAATCAATAGCCAAATACACACGCCGTCAAAAGCAACACAACCTTCTCCCCCTCCCCGGTAACGCAAGCGAGCCAAGCCAAACTGCGATAACGGAATAGAGAAAATAGTAATAAAAAAAAAACAAAAACAAAAACAAAAAGCATATCATAACTAGCAAAAAATAAAAGAATAATTACTATTCTCATTATTAAAATTCTAGCATATTCAGGCATTAAAATTCAATCAAAGGAAATCCAAGTCGATGCCTCTACAGCATCAGCTGATCCACAATGAAAGTGGGTTCATTAATGGTCGTTCCAAGGCTGTTTGGCCACATCATCATGTCTGAAGTGGGGCTTGACAACTGCACCATTGGCCTGGGGTAGTCCTTTAATTTGCCGCCTCCATCCCTTCAAAATAAGAAATATCAAATTTACTTAAAACAAAACTTTTTTTTTCCCGCCAGGGGCGTCCACGGGAACGGACGTATTGTTTTTCGCTTCCGATTCTTAAGCTAAGTATTTTCATTTTTTTAATTTTACTTTTATTCTTATTAATATAAATTAATTTATCCACTTTAACTTATTCAAATTAAGAGCCTTTGAGTCTAGCGTAAGTAGCTTAATCCAAAATCTTACTCTCTCCACTAAATCAGTCGCTTAGTAATTAATTTTCACAATGGCTTACGCATTTAATTGTGCAATTTGTAAGCAATACACTAAAACTTCCTGCAGAATTACATGTTCAGGTGCATGTTCTAAACATTTTCATTTAGCCTGTATTATTCCTAAAGAAGATCATAATAAGATAGATGATGGTTTTATTTCTTCATGGAAATGTGATTCTTGTAAAACTGAATCACCTTTGCAAAACCCCGATCTCGAACATGAAATAAGCCCCGAACCTTCCATTTTAAAAGGTGAACAAGGGATCATTCAACTTATCTAAAACTTAGAAACAAAGTTTTCTCCATTACTTCAACTAACTACAATCTTATCTCAAGTACAGAATGAGTTAAGAAAGTTAACTTTAATTCTTTACAAATTTCCGCTGAACGACTTGATAACCCAGAAAAAGAAAATTCTTTAATAACGGAAAAAATTAACATACTAGAGAAAACAGTAGCGGAAAACCATACAGTAATTATTAACTCTGAGGACAAAATCATGCAATTACAAACTAAGATTAATGATTTAACTCAATATTCTTATAACCAAAATTTAATATTCAGAGGTATTCCTGAAAAATCAAATGAAGATCTTTTGGGATTATTTTCAGGAATGTTCCACACTATTGGGTTTCAAATACCCAAAGAAACAATTATTAATATCCATCGAGTAGGTAGATTTAATAAAGAACAACGATACTCAAGACCGATCTTAATTAAATTTATTAATAATTTAATTATCTCTGAAATATCACTGAAAAAAGCCAACATGCTTATGCTTATGAATGATTATTTAACATCTATATTCAATAAACAGATTAAATGTTTTTTTCACGAACATCTTATGCCTGTAAAAAACGATCTTTATAAAAAACCCAGAGAAATTAAACAATCTAAATCTTACGCCTACTTTGGACTAGAAGTGGACGGATCTTTATTAAGAAAACTCAGGACCCCCCTATAATTGTTATTAATAATGAATCTGATCTATTAAAGCTTTAAGTTTTTTTCTAGTGATATTAAAACTATTGTATTTTTATTACTCTCATGTGTTCTTTAGATTTACTTTATAGTAACATAAGGGGTCTCCGTTCAAATTTAGACGATCTTTTATTATACTATTCTCAAAGACCTTCCATTTCTTGTTATATTTTTGTAGAAACTTGGTTAAACGAAAACAATATTTCTCCTCCTATAAAGGGATTTATTCCGTTTAATCTCAAAAGATCGATACGGAAAGGTGGTGGTATATCCATCTATCTTGAGGAAAATTTTTTAGCCAACATACTCGACTCCATAACTTGTTTAAATGATTTTTGGGAATCTCTGGCCATTATCCTCCCAAAAGAGAAGTTAATTATTTGGACGATTTATAGACCGCCCCAAGCTTCGTTTGCGCAGTTTTTAAATCAACTGGATATTTTTTTAGATATCCTATTAACATATCATAACTACAGAATAATCTTATCTGGTGACTTTAATGTGAATTTCTTAGATCCACAAGACTCTGCAGCTAACAATCTTAATGCAACTTTAATTACTTTTGGTTTTTGCACCAAGATCAATGGACCAACAAGAACTGATTTCCGAACCTCAAAGTCTTCCCAACTTGATAATTTTTACTGTAAAAACCTTTTTCATGAATCAATAATTGAACCATACGCTTTCTCTGATCATTACCCAATATTTGCTACCATTCAAAGTTCAGTTTCTCTTCCACATAAAGTTCATTCCAATAATAAACCGTCTCATCTTTGTACTTACAATAGACTTTTCGCACTACTTATTTTTTTGGAACAGACTGACTGGAACGACATTCTTAATCCTTTAGACTCAGTTGACTCTAATTTTAATTCATTTTTTAACCATATTCATTTAGGAATTAAAAGTTATCTGCCACTAATAAAATCTACTCATGCCGGTTTTAAACAAAACCGACACCCTTGGATGACCTATGAAATTACTCAGTTACTTAAGAAAAAAATTCAATTTTTCGCAAACTTAAACAAAACAACACAATGCTACGTAGATTTAAATATAAACATTTACGTCTAAAGTTAAAAAAAAAATTATCATGAAAAAAAATCATATTATTATAACTTATTTTTTCAAATAAAAAATAACCCCAAAGAGACTTGGAAAATTATTAATAATTTAACATCTAGAAATTCTTTTGAGGACCCTACTAGATATCTAGAATTATTCCTTCATTCAAACACAGATACATTATTGTTCCTTACAGGATTGTTTCCAAACACGTCCTCTCATTTTTCACATCCTATCATTAACCACAATCCTAATCATCATAATAGCTCATCTTTTTTTTTAACGCCCACCCATCACACCGAATTACTTATGATTGCAAAAAACTTTTTTTCTTCTTCCACTTTCCCTGATGCATTAGGCTGTCCTCCATGTATTTGGAAATTTTGTTTTAACACTATTATTAACCCAATGATAACTTTAGTTAATTTATCTTTTAATAATGGACATTATCCTTTATACTTGAAATATTCAAAAATTCTCCCAATTTATAAAAAGAAGGGTGATAAATCCTCTTCAGTTAATTATCGCCCTATCGCAATCAGTTCCTTTTTTACAAAAATTATGGATAAATTGGTATCCATTAGACTCAGTGATTATCTTGAAAAAAAAAACATTTGTTAACTGATTAACAATATGGCTTTCGTCCGAAACGTAACACAACTCTGGCAATCGAAACATTTCTTAGTAATTTAGCTAAAGCGCAAGCCCAAAATAATCACTCAATAGCATTATTTATTGACTTCTCCAAAGCTTTTGATACAGTTTTACCATCCATTCTATTGCAAAAGCTATCTTATCAGTTTGGTATTCGGGGGACCCCTCTTGACTGGTTTTCCTCTTTTCTATCAGATCGTTTTTATACTCTAAAACTCCCCTCTTATTCTGCAACAATTTCACACTCAATGGGGGTCCCTCAAGGTTCTTCCTTGAGTCCGATTCTCTTTAACATTTTTATTAACGATTTTCCTATCTCTCCTAATCATTTAATTTGTATGTACGCCGATGACATATTGGCCTTAACTTCTCATTCGTCGCATCTATTGTTAAATCGTTACTTGACTCCTACCTTCGCACTATAGAAACCTGGACTGATTTAAACAGACTCAGTATTAACATAACTAAAACCGTCTGGCAACCTTTCCTACAAAAAAATAAAATTTCAAATCTAGACTCATATACTTTTACTTACAAGGGTGATAAAATTCAAAGAGTCTTAACCTTCAAATATCTGGGAATTACTATTTCTAGTAATTTATCTTGGGAACCTCATCTTACAGTCCTAAAAAAATTTTTTTCCAAAACTTCTTATTATATTTACATGGTCCCCTTCTTTCCTAGGAAAATCCTTATTCAACTATACTTTTCGCTTCTTCATTCTCTGTTATGTTATGGAATAATTTTCTGGGGACGGGGAAATATCACGGACATAATATCAATTCAAAGACTACAGTTTACAGTACTGAAAACGATTTTTCATGTTTCTTCAACTAAACTTCTTCTAAATGAAATGAAAAAACATAATATTCTATCAATCTTTGAATTATATATGAATCAACTATTGATTTATCTATATAAATCTAAAAATTCACTTACTAAATCTTTGATTTACCACCGTTCAATTAATTACCCAATATTTCAGTATGAAACAAGATATAAACATTTAAATAGAATACCTCTGGAAACAAAAGAATATTGTAGGAAATTACCTGACTATACAGGCTCGCGTTTATGGAGAGCTCTTCCCTCAACAATTGCTCTATCAACCTCTATTTCTCAATTTCGACCTAGACTCAAAGGCTGGATAAAAGGACTGTCCCCTGGCCAAATAAACAGTTTTTTCTATTAATTAATTTTAATGTTATTTTTTGTCCCTGGTTCTATTTCTCTACCGTTCTTGGTTTTCTTTTTGAGGTTTCGAGATGGGGCCGACCTGACGGGAACATTTTTTTCCTTTTTGGCCCCCTTCTCCCCTTCTTTTCATAGTTATTAATCTTTTTATACTGAATGATGATATCATAGACCATGGATATTAACATGAAGTAGACTTAATGGTCTATTTATTTATTATTACGATGATATCTGACAGTAACTAAAAAAAATAAATAAATAAAAAAAATAAATAAATAAAAATGGGCAGCTCTACTACCCAGACAAAAAACTATTATTTTTAATGCTATAGGCCCAAAATGGTGCATTCAGCGGTGGCGCGAAAAACACGCAGAACGTTCAGGGCGTCTACGGATTACGAATGCAAGGGAAGATCAGCGCATTACAGGTGCAGCAAGAGCCACACACTCTACAACTTCTCCATCTTGAGGGTCGTGCAGAAAAGTGTCAATAAATTCGTAGACTGGACGACTCAATAAAAACTTTTCAGGGGGCCTGTCCGGGATTTGAACCAGAGGCCTCTCGCACCCAAAGCGAGAATCATACCCCTAGACCAACAGGCCACACATACTTTGTTTTTCAAATGAAAATTTATAAATTTGCCTTCCTGACGGATATGATGTATTGTTATGATGTTTAACGCAAGTAAAACATTCCAGTTGCTGAAAACATTCCTGTAAGCCTTTGGAGGAGATGGTCTCACATAATTACGTAATAGTCACTGATAGTGAAGGCAAATGGAAGTCTGAAGAGCTCGCACAAGAAAAGAGCACTGTCTATAGATATAAATGGTCATCGAGTTTCCGACATTTTCCATTGTTTCGAGAAGCTAAGGAAAACAGATCGCGCCGCATAGATCGCACTAGGGTTAACCGTGACCTCAACAGAGGTATTTCATTGAAACTGAAATGATACTAAAGTTTTTATCTCGTTGCAGGCGCAGTTGGGCCGATTGCACATGCAGTGGCACTTTTCAATGGAGTTTTCGCCCTACCGAGAGCTAGAAACTTTAGCTTCCTTTTTCAGTGGACCTCGATGACCATTTATATCTATCAAGGCTTTTTCTACTATAGGTTAGAAAGTCGCGTGACGTCATTATAGCAAAGTTTGGTCCTATTTTTTCTTTGCTCGCCAGTTGGCTCAAAAGACAGTGTAGTGGGTAGATTTCTGATTCATTCTAAAGGATTGTTAATAAAAATCGCTGAAATAATTTCAATTTTATTGATTTCTTTATTGATTTTCACCTCAACATTTTAAACTTTAATAAATAATTAATTTTACTAGTTATCATTAAACAATGATTAAAACAGGTAAGCACGAGAAAGGTCACTGTCTACCTCAGATTTCGAAAAAATAATAATTATTGATAAAAACTCGATTTTCATGGTTATGGCAAGCCATATTAATGAGAAATATCTCATGACCAACAATGCAAGGCAAAGTTTGTGCAACAATAGGTATTCAATCATCATTTTGTGATTTTCGGAGAACACCATTATTGTATTCTGGAGATACAATTATTGTAAAAGATGTGTATCTGTAACGTGGAAGCGTGTTAGGTAAGTATAATACAGCTGAGTTGTGAAAAATACAAAGTAAAGTTTATTAATCGGACTAGATTAAAGCACAACAATCAGTTATCTTCTTTCTTCTTTTTACAGGTTCTGACTGCATTAGAAGTTTAAACGTAATTTAAGGTAAGTAGAATGATTTCCAGATAAACAAATTAGCTTCAATTACTAAAGTTTAACTTTGATAACTTTTTACTTGCATCTTCACATAAAATCAGTCACAAGTTACATAATTAGAATACGTTAGCTTGTTTGCTACATGGATATTTTCATTTAATCTTGCAGGACACCGGATTTCCTTCTACGCCACCAAGATAGAACGCAAAACCCGAATTCGAATCTTCCTGCCGTTGCTTGTCGTCCACTGAAGCTTGACCGTTTCTCCCAGAAGACCACGTTGGCAGCCCAAGAATGCTGAAATCCAGTCGGATCCTTCACGAAACTCCGGAAAAGGACAAATTATAAAGACTGTTAATAAATGTGAAAACTTAACAGAAGCCGCCTGTATTTTAGCACATCTAATCTAATTCACTAAATAAAGTTAATAACATTCCATCTATTTGAAAGTTCGTTTCTTTAAGCAACAAAACATATACACCCCCAATAAGCAATCCGGGCGCTCATTAAAACGATATATTCCACCAGGTAAGAGCTATCCTCTCCTTAATTTCTAAAACAACATTTAATTCATTTTCGCAAGATTCTCCAGTGAAATTGGAATCGTAAATAAACCCGCCGTTGCTTAAATGTACTAATATTTCCTGTGCATTCATATTTTTATCTATTTCATCCAATTTTACAAACGAGAAATCTTAAGAGTAATATTGAATATTTATTTTGAAACCTTCAATTATGCAATCGGTCCTCTTTGCTTAGAAAAATTCATAACGAAGAAATCTTCTCGTCCAATTATAATGGTATTACGAGAAATCCAGATTCTCCTTCCTAGCGCAATAGCTAGACGACGTTTATCCTATCCAATGGAAATAATTGTAGCTAGTGGCCTTCAATTACGCAATTTGGCCTATCTAGTTTTAACAACACCAAGGAAACTTCCACAAGGACAAACCGAGAAAACTTCATAAGAATTGCCTTTTTCCCAATTAGCCTGCCGTCAAAAATCCACCTATTCCTGTTTCCTGGTAGGCGGTTATACTGAACGGAAACACCCCTTGTACCGTAGAATTGTACACAAACAGTTCCAGTTCAGTAAACAATTTTCGACTATCATAATTGTTCATTAACGTACAGCAGGTAATATTTGAGAAGGAAGCATTACACGAGTAATTTCTACTTATGTGCAATTTATAAAGGAACGAATCAACATTACCGTTACCCGTCGACTCGATACACTCCTGCCGCATTAATGGGTTCCAACAGGGCTCACTGAAGCCTTCACTCTCTCGTCGACTCTCCCGTAACGGTCCTCCGTGCTCCGGATCGCTGCAGGCTTCTCTTAAATGCATAAGACCTCGGCCATTACTTTCTCCGCTGCTGTCCAAATAGCCCCGCTATTGCTATAGCATTCGTTCGTTGACCTCACAGCATTATTAAAAGCCTCCGTTTTTAGCTTCCCGGTGGGCGCAATCTCTGCCTCGTCCTTTCGGTATCGAAACCAATTTCCTTCTGTCTTTTCTCGCACTCCCCTTCTCGTGGTTCAGTCTCGTTCCATTCTCGCTTCTCGGGCTTTTTCCTTTTAATTTCCAGTTATTATTAATAAATATTCTTGACGTGGAATTTTTCTTATTCTTCGAATTTGCTTCAAAATTCCGTGACATGCTCACCCGCCCCGTTCGCAACGAAGATTGCGAAATACGATCATTTCTTTCTTCACCATAATCATCATAATCATAATAAGGCAGATCATACCTTCTAATCTTCCTATTTTTAATTTTCACTTTCTTGACTTTTATCGTATTACCATCAGTATTATTTATAGTCAAAGTCTGCCGATCCCTATGGGGTTTCCTATTATGTCCTCTTTCATTGTTATAATTACTATAACTTCTTTTCTTAAACCACCTTGATCGACTTCTCTCTTCTTTCGGAATCCCGTTTCTCTTCCGCTTCTTTGTATAAAATCCGCTTTCCGATATCATGTTCATCAATGCACTATTTCCCCGCTTTCGCATGTGCACTTTTCTTCCTTTATGAAAGTCCGTCCTTTCTTTGTCATAACTATTTGTATGCCCATCTTTCTTCTTTCGACCTCGAATTACGCAAGGCAAATTCATGTATTTGAAATTATTCTTTTTCTGACTATCTTCAGAAGAATGCCTCCTTCTAGATGAGCTTTTTTGGTACGCGTTAATACCAAGCACATAATGCTCCTTGCATGACAGTGTTTATGATTGTCACACTGAACTACCGGTAATCTATCCACCAGACTCCCAATTATCAATAAAGCCTGTTTCAATCTATCGACTAGTCCGTCTAGATCATCACTACGATGCATATTACTACGGCTTATATAATCACTATTATCCTGCAGAAACTTTTCTATTTCCACATTCTGCTTACTTTCTTCGCTTCTATTGTAACGCGTACTTTTACATTCTTTAATTGTGTCTTCACTCGCAGTACTTAAAAGATCAATATTGATTGGTGTGTCCTCTTGCCTTATATTTTTCGGATCTTATGCACTGTCGTAATCCGAGCTTAATTTACAATTTAATTTTTGTTCCTGAGGCACTTCATCCATTTCTGGCATCACCCCTAAACTACATTCCACTGAGGACTTGTCCAAATCATCACTTAATTTCCGATCCTCAGCCTCGATCCTAAAATCTTCAACTTTATCCGTATTTCCACTTGCGTATTTTTCCAACATTGCATTAATTGGAGTCTCGTTATTACGCTTTTTACTTCCGCGTTTCTTCTTTTTCTTCCAAGACTTTTTAATCGGTTTCACGTCATTAACTTTATCCATAACGCTACTTACTGGTACCTTATTTACTTTATTTTCTTTAATGCTATATATTGGCGCTATATCATTAATCCTATCCTCCAAAACACTATTTACTATTGGAGCCGTATCATTAATCTCCTTTGTTGTCACCCGAGTTCTGAAGCATTTTATTGAAAATACACATAACCGAGTCATTGGACCTTCTTAAAACGATATATTCCACCAGGTAAGAGCTATCCTCTCCTTAATTTCTAAAACAATTTAAGAGTAATATTAAATATTTATTTAGAAACCTTCAATTATGCAATCGGTCCTCTTTGCTTAGAAAAATTCATAACGAAGAAATCTTCTTGTCCAATTATAATGGTATTACGAGAAATCCAGATTCTCCTTCCTAGCGCAATAGCTAGACGACGTTTATCCTATCCAATGGAAATAATTGTAGCTAGTGGCCTTCAATTACGCAATTTGGCCTATCGAGTTTTAACAACACTAAGGAAACCTCCACATGGACAAACCGAAAAAACTTCATAAGAATTTCCTTTTTCCCAATTAGCCTGCCGTCAAAAATCCACCTACTCCTGTTTCCTGGTAGACGGTTATACTGAACGGAAACACCCCTTGTACCGTAGAATTGTACACAAACAGTTCCAGTTCAGTGAACAATTTTCGACTATCATAATTGTTCATTAACGTACAGCAGGTAATATTTGAGAAGGAAGCATTACACGAGTAATTTCTACTTATGTGCAATTTATAAAGGAACGAATCAGCATTACTGTTACGCACAACATTATTACGAGCCTTCCTTTTTAGCTTTCCGCCAGGCACAATCTCTGCCTCGTCCTTTCGGTATCGAAACCAATTTCCTTCTGTTTTTTCTCGCGCTCCCCTTCTCTTCTCGTGGTTCGGACTCGTTCTTCTCGCGACTCTCTCGACCGTTCCATTCTCTCGACTCGTTCCATTCTCTCTCGACCTCGCTTCTCGCGGGGTAAGGCTTTTTCCTTTTAATTTCCAGTTACTATTAATAAATATTCTTGACGCGGAATTTTTCTTATTCTTCGAATTTGTTTCCGAATTCCGTGACAGTATCCCACATCGGAGTAAAAAAACCTGCTCACTTATATCAGTATTAATCTGGTCAGTGACTCCCTATAGTCGTTTCAGACGACACCTTAAACATTTTGTGCTCTCTAGTAAAATTTTTTAAGTTCCCTAAGACTGTTTTTTTATTCCTATCTGTTGCAACTTTTGTTTAATTGTGTAATTGAACGTAAGACGACGATTACTGTTATAAGTTTATACCGTCTCTTCTGGTCCGGTTATAAGTTGATTTGTTTACTTTGTTTATTGTATAACTATATTAATAACTTTTATGTAATAGTCTAATTTGTTTTATTATTAATTTCTTTTGTGAAATATTATTTGTTTGATTACTAAGCCTACTGGGACTTAAATGTTGGTTTATACCATACTGGTCTCAGTAGAGCTTTGATTGTATTATTTTCTAACCAACTAAATAAATAAATTGATGTGGTCCAAAAATCATAGTTGGTATGGGCATATCAGGACGGCGTTATAGGGGCCAGAAATTTTGCCTCGCAAGAGTTCTTTAACGTGTAGCCGGCAAACGACTACACGGGACCAACGGCGTGATCTCAGGATTTCCCCACCTGAAAATTTATCGTCGTCCTCGGCCGGATCAAACCTGCGCCCTTGAGCATCAGAGCATCAAGGCAATCACGCAACCACTGAGCCACCAAGGCCGATAACAATAAATTGATAATAATTGATAAGGTCATCCTTTTATCATCTTCTATAAGTTCATCAATCATAAACTCACGATTTCCTGTACCCATCCAGGGACCTACCTCGTCGGCTCTGCCATACTGGCCCCTGGATGGCCATCTTGTAACCAATCTGTAACATATCTCAAGAGTAAATAAAAAATAAATAAACGGATTTAATTATACAGTTATCCAACAAATCGATATTTAAATTATTCTATAAATAACTCTAGTTCTCTAATTATAAGTTCACCCATTAATATAGTGAATAAGTATTTATTTAAGGAAAAAGTAGAGGACGGGAAAAAGTCACCTTGGAATACTAGGAAAAGCGATTGAGAGCGTGAAAAGAGAGGATGCTGCGGTGGCAATGAAAAGTAACCTCTTATGAACGAATAATACCAAGGCCTTTTCGTCTACATGTATTTCATGAGAGAAAAAGTGGCTTGAAAATGAAGTTCACGAATATAATGTTTCGCTATCAACACGCGATCCGATCGCGGAATATTTCTTATCCATGCTTTCCTTCTAACTGGATCGCCTGGAGCTCTGAAGAGTTTAATATTCGGATCATACGACTTATAACCTGTATTTCAATTCGTCACAAAACGGGTTTTCATTTTTCACGATTGTTAGTAACAAAAACCTTAAAATACTTGAGAAAACTGAGAAAAAGTTCAGTCGGTAAGCAGAAAACGTATATTAATCCATAGAATTTCTCTCCACTACAGTGTTCGCAGCGCCGCTCTCTCGGCCTGAGAAAAAAATCTCCAACCTGTAATAGAAAAAGCCTTGTATCAACAGACCATGGAAAAGACCAAGGTGGTGGCGCCATCCATTGACGCAATTCGTCCCATTTTTGAGTTTTTCCGGCCGAAGAAAGGCAGCTATTCCCAGCGTCATAAGCGTTGAAAGTGAAAGCGCGGTGGTGGCGTTGTGGTTTGTGACGCAGGGGGGAGGAGCGAGAGGGAGATCGAGAGAGAGGTAAGCGGGAACTTTAAGCTGCATCTTTTGTCCTCCGAGTCGCCCAGCTTGGAAAAAGTGGTTATCCCGCAGGCGATCAGTGATGTAGACTCGGCTTGGATGGGAAACACGGTCCAGGACATATAGTTAGTTGGACATTTTATATTCTCTTTCTTCACGGACTGACGTTTTGAGTGAAACATTACGTGCTGTCAGTTATCTATTCCCCCAGTTGACTGTGTTAACTGTTTGTTTAGTGAATTGCAGAGAAGGTCGTTCGACGACCGCAGAGAATAATCTATTCTTCTCACTCGTCAACGAATGAATTTCAAATATTGCATTTGAAGCATCGAGAAAAGCTCCACAACGGGAGGGAAAAGATATCGAATGGGCATATCAAGCATTCGCCTATGAGGGTGTTGGAGCGATTTACCCCAAGTAAGGTGAGCTTACTATTTTATCTCTCTTTTCGTCTCTCTCTCTCTCATGCTCCTGCATGTTTCTGCTATTTGAGTTAGGTTGTCGCCACATCCGTGTAAGCTACCGCATTTCTAATTGCATTTTTTTGCGTCTTCTTGCAGAACCCTTTCTAAGGCGAATCTTTAAACGCAGATGTGTACCCATCTTTTGATGCGGTATTGTTAGTGTCCTGCGTCGAATTTTGAAGTAGAAAATTCCCATTTGCCCAAGTGTTCGCGGCCGCAGTTGTTAATACAATGGAATTCAATTTTTCTTTTGTAACTTCAAGCGTTCCATAAGTAACCGCCTATCATGACTTAAATGTTTAGGTAATTTTAATACTTTTGTATTGCAGCTTTGCTGCCTCATAATTTTTGTAGTGCTTTAGCTGTATTCTCCTCTAGAGTTAGAGGTCCTACAGTGCAATTCCTAGTTAAATATTTTCTTCCACCGTTTATTTGTTTTGTTAAAACATTTTAAGTTGCCCACGTGTTAATGGGCAACCCTCCAAATTTCATTTTATTCCTTTGCTTTTGAATAAAATTGTTTACTAGAAAGTTTGCTGTGTCATTTGATATATTAATTCACGCTTCCACCATTTAATATAATTTTATTCGTGACAGATGGTCGCTGATTCTTAAACATCAGATGCACTCTTGAAACGGCATCCTTTGAGTTCGTTTTTCAGACGGGAGAACAGGTAAAAGTCGCATGGGGCGAGATCGAATGAGTAGGGAGTGTGTGGAAGAGTTGACATCTCTATTTTGACTAGTGCAGCCTGCACCATGAAAGATCGTTGTGCGGGGGCATTATCGTGTTGCCGTATCCAATCTTTGCTTTTTTTCAAGGATTCTGGGCGTTTCCGGCGGACAGCATCACGGAGGCGAGCCTGGATCTGTGTGTACCTCTCCTTGTTCACTGCCCTCCCTTCCGGTACGAGCTGGTAATACACCACACCCTTCCGACGAACGCGAACAAGTACAGTTCACTGGCACGCATTGTTTCGAAAAAACCTGCAATGCGGAGTCGCTTCCTCCTTACCACGTCATGTGCCTCTACGTCACGGTCAAATAGTTCCCATCTCATCGAAGCCTGATTGGAGATATCAGCATAGATATCTGTGTTCAACAATAATATTCTTCGTCATATCTAACAGTGTGAATCGCGCTCGACATTCAAGATGTGTACCACTCAATACAGCCAAACGCCATTGGGATTGCGTAGTCTTCAATGATGATTCCCGTTTCTGTCTTGATCAAGTGCACGTGTGGCGACGTGTGGGTT
The DNA here is from genome assembly GCA_023313115.1 of Rhysida immarginata. Classification (NCBI taxonomy): domain Eukaryota; kingdom Metazoa; phylum Arthropoda; class Chilopoda; order Scolopendromorpha; family Scolopendridae; genus Rhysida; species Rhysida immarginata. The sequence continues at coordinate 42,151 of JAHWFO010003664.1, forward strand.
TCAAGACACATTTAACTCGACGCAAAACAGGGCTTTCACACATTTTATGACGTGAGCCTCCAAATCCTACGACTCTTGGACTCTCTAGTGTTAGAGTATGCAAACTAACCGATCAAAGATATGTAGATAAAGTGATTAGACCAATTGTCATTCCAATCATGGCTACCATTCAAGATTGATGTTTCCAGCAGGATAATGATGTTACTACAAAAAATGTGGATGTCTTGCTTTGGCCGGTCAGATCACCGAATCTGTCTCCAATTAAGCATTTGTGGGGTCACGTGGTGAGAAAGATCCGTAGACTTCAACAACCACGAACAGATGTTGTCACCCTACACCAATGGGTTAAAGCAGAATGGTGAAGTGCCTCACAGAACTTCATCTGCACTGTACAGAATGTATAAAAAATAGGTTTACACACTTTGAGGGCGTGTTTCTCACACCAAAACATAATCCATATATAGAATATGTCCGAAAGTTTTTGAATTTTTAGGTATTAATGAAAGTTCAACGCGGTTTGAGGTACAATCCATCAACGGAAATTTGTAACCAGCTAGATGAGGCTGTGTTGCCATGGATACTTTTTACATTTGTCATTTGCGTACATTTGTGATTAGTCTGTTTTCAACGTTACACTTGTGTATCAGTAAATTAATTGAAAGGTGTTCCGTTTAACCATGGCAGGATATCCATTTCGTGAGCAGATAGATATGATTTTTATGTGCGGCCGCGCGAATGGTAATGGCTGCACGGCTGTATCAGATGGCTGTTCCAGACCGAAGGCGGCCGAGTTATCCCACCTGAGATCGCGTTGCTGAGATGGAATATTTAGTAACACAAACTATGGATCCAAGAAGACCAAGAGTCGCTGAGGTATCAGCACACGACCAGTGACCCATCTCATAATACTGCTTGGAGAGGAATACAGAAGCAGCTCTTGCATCCGTATAATCTGCAACGTGTGCAGGTTCTTTTGTCTGCCGATCACCCATCACGGGAGAACTTTAGCCGATGATTTATTGCAAAAAACGATCAACTGTGGTTTCATCAACTGTGGGCGGATGAAAATTTTCACGGTTTAATTCAGGTTACACACCAGCATCGATCGCCTTGGTAGCTCAGTGGCTGCTTGATCGCCTCTGATGCCCGAGTATGCGTGTTCGATCCCGGCCGAGGACGACGAGGATTTTTCAGGGGGAAATCTTGAGATCATGCACTTCCTTCGGAAGAGAAGTAAAACCGTTGGTCCCGTGTAGTCGTTTGCCGGCTGCACGTTAAAGAATCCTTACGAGGCAAAATTTGCGGACCCTATAACGCCGCCCTGATATGATCTTAGTAGTTGAAAGGGACTTTCATGCCAACCAAACCAAACCAAACACCAGAATCGTTTAATTACGATTAATGTGGGCTGGAATTGTAAGTGACTGACTACAGGGACTTTCTTTAGAACACTCTTCCAAATATGCCACAGGATGTGCTCCTGCGGATATGAAGAAGGATGCTCTTCATGCACTTTGGGACTACGCCACAATTTAGTCGATGCACTGGCTATATCTACCATGCAAATGGATAGATAGGGGAGGACCAGTTCCATGACTTGCACGTTCCCCGGAACTCAATCCTTTAAATTTTTATCTCCAGAGCCATCTTAAACAATTGGGTCATGCAGCCGATATTCCTAATACAGAGACGTTTTATCAAAGTGTCATGGAATCCTGCGAACAATTCGGCACCGTCTGGGAGTATTTGAACGGGTGCGACAATCAATGATTCCAAGAGTGCATGCGTGTGTAGAAGGGATAGGGACTAATGAAATCTAATGAATCTAATATGTTTCGTGTTTTGGCAATGCGTGGAAAGGGATAGGGACTATGTCGAAAAGTGAATAGTGCATTACATAGAAGACAAATGTAAGTGTCAGATACAAAAAGAATTTTGAAAATCGACTAACAAATAAAGAAGTTACGGACCAGGAGATAAAAATTCTTGAACAATCCTCATACTAATTTTCTTTTATCTTAGCAATCATAATACAACAACTCGTATTTGGAAAACTGTATTAAATACTCCACTTAATTTAAAAAACACATTCTATTTAAGAATAATCCATTCGAATTTCATTTTTGTGATGGTACAGTCGGCAGTTGTAGACAGGCATTTGTATCGTTTTCTTTATTTATTTTTTGTTTCACGATAATATTTACCATAAGCAATACGTGGGAGTCATAAAGTTTAGATACGCATTTCAAATAACCCAACAATGAAATATTACACAGTGAATTTTTTTTTCCTAAATATTACATTTGTGATGCTCGAATAAAAATCTCTCATCACATTTTTTTAAAGTGATTTTGATTCTCAGCCAGTCTAGTAATTGTAATTTATTGACTTAGGATTTTTATTTTCTTATTCTATTTTCTTTTAGCCCGGGCAATATTGTTATCTCATTTTTTTAAGCAATTTTATAAAAAAAAATAAGAATTTAAGTTTATGTTGCCTTATTTATTTTTTTGGCTGTGTATCAATTTAACCTTAATTTCTGTTGAAGAAGTATTTGCTTTTAGGCATATTTCTGAGTAATCTAGAACTGAATTTTTTTGCTAAGGATATTTTTCTACTGTGTCTTAATTATTTCTGTTAAAAACTATAAGTCTGTATCTTTGGGGAAATTACCTATAGAGTTTGTTTTTAGCATTATATTTCTTTTGATTGCTTTTACAACATCAATATTAGGATCCTAGTTAACTTTTCAATAATTTTATTAATTGTATACAATATTAATTTTATAAAAAAAATAAATATATAAGCTTTTTAGATTTCCTCAACAATGCCTATTTGACACATCAATTGTTGTCATTTCTTCTGGTGTTGTTCCACAATTTACATAGTCATGCTCCAGGGAGTGCATCTCCATTGTCTTCATGTGCTAGCCGTGAGCTTTTGGATTGTTGCCCCAAGAGCTTAAATTGGGTAACATCGAAAAAATTAGTCACTACTCTTCCACTTTCCATCTTCTACAAGCCACTGGAGTGTGTAATCTATAGTTTGATGCCTCTTTGAACTTCATCCAAGATGTATTTGTAATAATTGCCATTCTTCAATATCAGGATATGTAAGCCACATTTCATATTCATCCTTATCGTCCAGTTCTGTTGAGATGGACATTGCCCTATAAACTGTGATACAGGTTGTTCTCCGGAAGTCATTCTCATCTACCTCTCACCATGTAAAACCTTCTCTCTGTTGTGAGCTTGTCATGCTATTTGGGACATTAAGTTAATTTAATCTGGACCCTTGACATTTCTAAATTAGTCAAATTGTAATTTTCAGCTATTTTTTTTGTCTTCAGTCTTGGCCCTAATGTAATTTGAAATTTGTCTTTTATCAACTTTTAAGGGGGGATATAATTTTTAACTTTCGTTTGTCCTATTCTCCTGCATCCATTATGTAGGTTGAGGTGGAGTAGCCAAATTCATTTATTTAAATAATTTTTTTCATTTACTTTTTCAATTTTCATATTGTCATGATATGAAATTGGAAAAAGGAATTACATATATAATTTCCTATTTCTATGTTGTGATTGAATCAATCCACAAGTTGTCTTTGTTAACAACTTTGTTAATTTTAGGGTAACTTCACTTAAGCTTGATCAGCTTAACTGAACATTTAAGCATTTGATTCTTGGGTTCTATTTGTGTTGGCCACAGATTTTTTTTATAGCCTTTTTTATACATACATTATCGTATGTTTTCTGAGTTTCCTAGCAACTTAGATGTTGTTAAAATAACTTGACTTGATTCAAGCACTTGTATCATATAATTTTTTGGGGGTCAGATTAATTATTTTAATTAGGGAATTTAATTTTTTGTAATGTTTTATTTTAAAAGAAAATATCTTTCTAAGAATATTAAAGAGAATTCTTCAATTTTTACTTTGTCTTTCGCCATTGTTTTTCCAATTGCAATCGCACTCTATTCAATTCCATACAGCTTAAGTTAATTAATTTTGTCTTTAAAGAAATTCTTCTAAAAAAAATACATAAAGCAATGTCTAATCTGAATGATGTTTGGATTATAAATACACTATACAACATTTCACAAATTTAATTTTTTGAACTATTAAAGTATTTTGATTAACTTGACCTTATTTGGCTTTAATCAATTAATTTTGAATGAAGTAAAGCTATATAAGGAACTCTTGTTCATTAAATATTAAAGTAAAGTAGTAAACATTTGTTTGTCTTAACTTTAGAGTTGATTAGATAAATAAATAGTTTGATTTAATGCTGAAATGCTTAAGACTTAAAAAATATATATATATATATATAGTAACGTTAATATTAAGACGTCACACATTCATAAATCAATAGCAAACTGGGCACAACTAATACTAATCAAAGGATGTCGGCGCCCTAAGCGCTAATCAGTTTAATTAGGGATTAATTGCTTCTACGATTTTAAAATGAGAATGTGATTGCTTTTATGAGCAGGAGATCATTTTGTTTCCGCAAATGGTTTGAATTCTCAGGGGCTAATTTACGTAGAAAGTTTAATGTTTTGGATTAATGTAATAAGGAGGCGCTTGATGCCTAAAATGGTGATAGTGAAATCAGGATTCACATGAAAGAATCGTCGAGCATCTAGAGACTCGCCAGGGCCAGCTGATTGGCTAAATAGAATTTTTTATCCATCCCCTGAATCGCCGATCCAGAAAGCACTACTCACTCTCTGTTTATAAACTCGTTCTTTTTTCCATCTCTTATAGAGGTCTTTAGACCACCTGTAGAGATGCAACGAAAGACTGTTATTTGCATCCTCCTCTCTTACCTTCACATAAACAATTTTTACACATCAATTCTTGGATAATTAGCTCCAGGGAATCTAATATTCCTCCTTCCCTCTTTTCATCCAAAAATAACGAACTGGAAACAATCTAGCTGAATTAAAATGGCCGCCTGTTTACCGTAAGAATCTCTTTAAACTAATAAAGCTAATTGACTAATAATTAAATAAATTGGCGCTTCCAGCGCCGGCATCCTTTAATTCGACAAAGCTGGTTCTAATCGCTAATAATTTAAGAATGTAAAGAAAATATGATTCATGATTTAGTACCGAACTTGCTGTGAAATATTTCAAGGCAGGATATTCAGCGCCTTTGCGTTCTTTTATTATTCTCACTAATCCCATGTTCATGATGTCCATGCTGTCTAGTATCACATTAACTAAAGAAAAAGAATCAGGATCATACAAGTGATACGGCAGTATATTTATTATACCTTACGCGTATCGATGTTACAGTCATCGGAAGCGAAAATACCTACAGAGTGTGAGCTGGCAATGGCCTGAATTTATACAAAAAGGAACATGTGGAATGTGAACATGATTAACAGAGAAAAGGTCTATATTTATAAGTCATTTGAAGTGTGTTATGATTGGCGCAGAAGTGGAGGGAAAGATAGAGGAGGACCTACTAGTGAGCTATTGTGACTTCTTCTAGTCTTGGATTCCGTTTAGGCTTCAATGAAGAATTCTAGGAGTTCATCTCTTTCGAAGGTGGACTGGTTGTTTAGTAGGTTTTCGCAGTTCTTCTGATATTGTTTACTTCCATCTCTTTGTAATACCATAAGGGCCACAATAACCTAATAAACAACCACCTTCTAAAGAGATGAACGCCTAGAATTCCTTATTGAAGCTGACACAGAACCCAAGACCAGATGACGTCACAATAGTTCACTACTAGACCTGCCTCTATCTTTCCCTCCACTTTGCGTCAATCATAACACACTTCGAATGATTTGTAAATTCGTATGATTGTATATCTCCACCAATCATATTCACATTCCATATGTTCCTTTTTGTATAAATCCAGGCCATGGCCAGCTCACACTCTGTAAGTACTGTAATCAACAAAGGTGAACTTCGGGGCGTGATATGGAACGCTAGGGGGATCTCCCGAAAGCGTATCGAGTTTCACAATTTTCTGATAAAGCAAGAAATCGATGTTGCTTTCCTCTGTGAAACGCACCTCAAACCAAGCCAAGACTTCCTCAAACGCTACCTGGCTATTGTGTGTACCGTAAGGATAGAATGGCTTCAAATGCTGCAAGATGTGCTTCTGGGGGCGCTGCAATCTTCATTAAGAAGGGAATTCAACACCAAGAATTAGTATCCAAGTCTTATGCAGGTATGGAATCGGCCTCCATCATTATCAATGATGTCTCCTGTGGTGAAATGAAGTTCGCGGCGCTCTACAATTCACCTAAACTTTACCTTGACGTTAGCGAGCTTGATGAAATCTTCAGTGGTGACACTTCAGTCGTCTTGGCTGGTGACCTAAATGCCAAACACCCCAGCTGGAACTCCAGAACGCAGAATTACAACGGCATGATTCTCTATAGGTACATACAAGGTAGAGATGATATCATCGCTGCTGGACCTGTGGAGGACACCTACTACTGCGACTACGCCCCTACTAGTGAGGTTTTGGACATCTCGCTCTTGAAGGGTTTCTTTAAACCGTACAATATCTTCACGATTGATGACCTTTCTTCTGACCACAAGCCTGCGGCCTTGAAATTAGACAATGTTGACATAAATTTCCGAGAGGAACTCGTACATCATCAAGACTGGAAGCTCTACAAAGATATTCTTAAGGATTATGGCTGCCAACCCGACGTTGCGTACTGTACGGAGGACATCGATCAAAGTGTTCAAGACATCACCAGATGTATCAGCAGTGCCATAGAATCTACAGTACTGTTTATAAAAATCGCAACACCCTGATGGAATGGTCTAATCCATATGCAATTTGCAATATTTGCATACAATGGGTCAGAGTATAAATGATTGGATTTTCAGAGTAATTGCTTGAAAGAACACCATGCCTCGACGACGACGAAGGGTACCATATCAACAGCTGACAGACTTTGAAAGAGGACGCATAATTGGTCTGCGTGAAGCGGGATGGTCGTATCGTGACATTGCTGCTCGTGTAGGACGTAATGTAACGACAATTATGCGTGCATGGAGGCAGTGGAGCGAAGAGAACAGGGCACACCGAAGACCAGGCTCAGGAAGACCCAGCACGACGACACCGCGAGATGACAGACACCTCTATCGCATGTGTGTAGCAGATCGTACAGCCACTTCCACAGTGTTAGCACAACAGTGGGGTGCTACAGTAGGCAGGACAATGTCTGCTAGCACTGTACGTCGCCGTTTGAATTTCCAGGATTGATGGCACGAGTACCATTGTTGCGGATTCCTTTGACTCAAAACCACCGCGCCTCATGTTGCAATGGGCCCATCAACACCAACAGTGGCAAGCTGAATGGCAACAAGTTGTGTTTTCGGATGAGTCAAGGTTTAACTTGCAGCAGCATGACGGCAGGATACGAGTCAGAAGACATCGTGGCGAGCGCGACCTTCCATAATGCATCCTGCAGCGTCATTCAGGACAAACGCCAGGAGTGATGGTGTGGGGTGCAATCAGTTACCATGGCCGTTCCCGTCTGATCAGAATCCATGGCAATCTGAACAGTGACCGGTACATCAGGGAAGTTGTGCAGCCCGAGGTCATCCCCTTCCTGCAGAACCTTCCAGGCGCTGTATTCCAACAGGACAATGCCCGACCGCATGTGGCCAGAAATGTCCTCGCCTTTTTCCAAGCACATCAGACATGTCCCCAATCGAACATGTGTGGGACAGGGTTGCTCATCGATTGTCTCGTCAGACTCCTGCAGCAGCAACTGTGGATGAACTGTATACCCGTGTAGACAGAGCATGGCAGGACATTCCCCAGGCCCTTATTCAGAGCTTGTTTGACTCAATGCCACGACGTTTAGAGGCTGTAATTGCATCCCACGGTGGTTTCACCCGATACTGATGTGACAATAAAACGCATTGTATTGACCTGAAAATCTAATGGTTTCTTTTCTGACCCATGATATGCAAATGCTCCAAATTTAATGCAGATTGGGCTATTCCATCAGGGTGTTGCGATTTTTATAAACAGTAGTGTAGTAACTCTCCATCAGAGAATAAACTTCCTCATCGAATCCAACTCACTCCTGGAATCCAGCGCCTAATTGCTGAAAGAAACGAGACACGTATAGTATGGCAACGCTATCGCGAACCTTGGCTCAAAACCAAGTACAACAGGCTAGTGCGAAGAGTTCAAGAGGAGATAAAAGTGCTTCGCGACGCTAGATGGAACGACAAACTCAAAAGGTTTTCGGCTCGCGACAATTCCATTTGGAGCATGGTCAGAGCATTACAGAAGAAGAATGATACGCTTCCTCCACTCCGTACCTGACTATGTGCAAACTATCAGGACAAGGCCCAAGTCATTGCAGATTCACTTGAAATGCAATTTGTTACTCCTATCAACAACAATCCCGAGAGTCAAATCATGTCTCGGCGTGTGGAAGATGGTCTTGTCAACTTTGATGAAGTCCCGCAGCATTTAACGAAGAACAACATCGAAGCCGGAGAGATCGCCACCATCATAACTAAACTGAAAAAGAAGGCGCCTGGAAGAGACAAGGTGAGCAATAACGCCATTATGAATCTCCCAAAGAACTTTATTGACTTTCTCACCAATATCATTAACGACTAGTGGAAATTTTCTTACTTCCCTGCATCTTGGAAACAATCTATTGTTTTGAGTATCTCCAAGCAGGGACAAAATCCAGCAATTCCCTCAAGCAACCGACCTATTAGTCTGCTCCCCTCAATGTCTAAAGTTTTGGAGAAAAAGATCCTCGTCAGATTCCAAGACCACTTATCGCCAATGATCTTCGGGAAGATCAGTTTGGCTTTCGTGCCGCCCACTCTTGTCAGATGCAGATATGGAGGCCCGTAGAAGACCTGAGCATCCCTTTGAACCTTTCCAGGTACTGCGGAGTGGTATTCCTCGATGTCAGTAAAGCTTTTGACCAAGTGTGGCATGGGGGCTTTGTCTACAAGATGATTAGAGACTGGTTTCCTCCTGATTTGATTTTGATAGTGAAATCCTTTCTCACTGACAGGTCATACCAAGCTAAAGTTGGTGAAAATCTATCCACGCCCCATGTTGTAAAGGCTGGTGTCCCTCAAGGTTCTGTCCTCGGGCCCATGCTATTTAATTATTTTGTGCATGATTTCCCGAACCCTAAAAATTGTAATCTATATTTCTATGCTGACGATACTGCCATTATGACATGGGCACACAAGCCGGCTCACGTTATCACTCGTCTGCAGCACGCCTTGAAGATGTTCGAAGACTGGTTTAACTGCTGGAAGCTGAACCTTAATGTCGGAAAGTGCAAGGCTATGTACTTCAACAGAAAGTTCAAGTGTCACCCAGATTCTCTTGTTCTATTCAATAAGAAACTGGACTGGGTAGGCAACTACAAATACCTTGGCGTTGTCATTAACTCAAGACTCTCTTGGAATCGTCACGTGACCTACGCTCTGAACAAAGGGAAGAGGGCTAAGTACAGTCTCATAGCTCTACTGGGCCGGAACAGCACCCTCAGCACCGACAATAAGTTACTTCTGTACAAGTCGATTATTCGGACCATAATCCTCTACGGCATGCCTGCGTGGGCGACTATCTGCAGAAGCAGATGGAGTGAGCTACAGTCATTCCAGAATGTTACCCTGAGGACCATTATGCCCAGCTTGACAGAAGGACTGTGAAAAACCAATCCATCCACTCGGATTTAGACATGGTCCACATCGGAAAGTTTATACAGGTTCTCCTTTTGATTATGGTGCAGAAGATGAAGATTCATGACAATGACCTAGTGACTGGAATACTGAAGAACTCAATGGATATGAAGTATCGAAAACCAAGGCGCATTCTTGACATCAACTTTGAATACATCAGCAACGTCTCTTTCCCGGACTACTGGAAGATGTGATAATCTAATCTTCTTTCTCCTTGTTTTTTTTTATTTCGTTTGTATTTTGTTTCTAACAATCGTCAATCTTATTTTCTTTTTTGTATAATATGGAAGACCGCTTGGGTTGGTTAGGCTTCTTGACTACCTCAGTGTATTTCGTTTGGAATTTATTCTGGTTCGATGAGCTTTGTGAAAGCGCTGCTTTTGTTCCATCTGAAAAAATGTACACTTCACTGTTCGATTGTCGATTGATTGATTGTCGCTCACACTCTGTAGCTGTTTTCGCCTACGATGATGGTGTAACACCGAAACGCCTAAGGCATAATAAATATCTACCGTATGACTTGTATGATTCTTATTCTTTTTCTTTAATTCCATGTGTTTCTTGTGCTTAACATTCTTTTAAACCTGACGCTGATTGTTAGTATTTATAGTCCAAAATGCCGAAAACATAATATAAAAGCAATAATGTTACAACATCTTAAATTCTGCTTTGTAATTTCCCTTGAAAATGAAGAATCATCGAAACGCATCGCATATAATTTTAATAAAAATGAGTTAACATGGTTATAAGTAGAATAACTTAAAAAACATCAGTATTGAGCTTCAGTTTTAAGATACAGGTTTCAAGTAGATACTATTCCAAACTTTTGGGATGCTCGCCAGTTATTTAAGAAAACAAAACAAGTCTTAAGCCTGATTTCCAGTTTTAAGCGACTTTTCAGCGACTTCGTACTTTCAGCGAGTTTTTGCGACCTAGATTCTTTTTCCAGTTAGAGGCTTTGACGTGCACGTGACTTTCAGGCATTTTAGGATTTTATATTAAATCTAGCCAATCAGGTTCAATGTAGTTCGCTAATGTATTGATGGTCTTTAGCCAATTCAGATGGAGAATCATGGCTACCGCACCTGGTATTTTCCCGCGTTAAATAATTCTAAAAATATGGTAAATCATTTGCCTATTACCTGTTAAGTACTACTAGCAAGCCAGCAGAAAATGATTTTATCAGAAAATATGGCTGGAACACGGTTAATCAGTACACATGCAAAGAGCGAAATCGGATGAACAACCTAAACCAATGGCTTTATATTGCTTTTACAATGACGGTTTTACACATTCTTCTGTTAACAATTGTTTATAATCGTTGTTATAACATTACTAGCAGAGGATGAGGCGTTGCTCGGGATAAATGCACATGTAGGTAAACAGAACAATCTCAAGAAGTTAAATTATAACTCAATCAATACAACACAGAGCGAAGGGACTATCCATTCTAAGAAAAATCCGAAAAACAGGAATTCTAGGTGATATACCGGGACTTTATTTAAAGATGTACACGACGAAACTTTGGAGTATTGATATTGGCTTTATTCAGCAAAGATGGAGCTATTATTTGGTGCATTTTTCCACATAATTTCCCCACATTTGTATTTGACAGGCTCAACCCCCCTTCCCAACATAAATTCTGCTTATGCCGATATTTGGTGTTACTCATAAATACCATTGAAAATGAAATTTGGGAAATGGAATGAAGATCCTGCAGGGTATCCGTAGAGTCTCTCCGCAGTGAAAAACTAAAGCAATAATCCAATAAACGGGAACATATAGCACTTTATTTACGTTAGGAATGAACTATATTGAGTGGTGAGGATACGCACAAGTTTACAGGAGATGATGAAAGTGCCTTCCGTTTATGCGCAGGCACAGGTCCACTCGTCTGCACTTGTTTCGATGGGAATCGTCAATTTCCACCGCGGAGAGACTTTACGGACACCCTGTAGAATGTAACATATTGTTTTGAATTTTTGAATCGATGGAAAATGTATTGGTAAAAAGTTTTCAACTTTATTTAGCAATCTTTTTATTTTTTGTGATCTTTGTATCATTCTTGTAGGTATAACCGTAAAGCCGCATTCACAAGAAAGCTAGAAAGACCTGCACACACGAGAAAAGTTCTGACGCTTCCTTTCACTACTTGCGCTCTGCTGCGAGAGATAATTACTTTAGCGAGAACCGCATGCCTCGTGCACAAGACCTTTTCTTCAAGAGAGATAAATGGCGCGAGAGATTATTCGACGAAGAAAAAGGAGGCTGCTGCTGCGCTGAAATGATATATTACCCCCCCCCCCCCCATTGAAAAACTTTATATTTGATATTTAAAGATAAACGAATACAGTATTAACTAATTACAATTATAACCTCAATCAGATCAAAAATGCCCAAAATGAAATAAATACAAAAAGTGAAAATAGTTTGAATTGTGTAAAGTTGTAGTCAAAATAAATCCCTTTACAAATTCATATCAAAAATCTTTAATTATTAAAACTTGAATATAATAAATTTCTTTTAAAAAATTATCCAGAATTACAATTAAAATTTTTCTTCCATTGTGGCCTCATTTTGCTTTTTTAAGGCGTTCAATTGTTTTTTTAATTGCCGCTCTTGTTTCTTCGACAACACGGGAGAATCGTTCATGGTGTGACCATGTTGTTTTAGCTGTGTGGTTCTAAGTTGCCTTTGCTTGCTGCAGCAGACAGCTAATCAGAAGAGCGGAATGATCTGATCTGATTGGCTGGGATCTGGACGCTTTCTCGCTCTAGTACGCGAGAGCTAGAGTTTTCTGTTTCAAACAGAAAAATGTCGCAACACCTTTCTCGCGCGAGTTGCATTGTAGTCCAGCGAGAAATGACTCTAGCGAATACGTGAATGATCACGCGAGAACCGAATCTAGCAGGAATGCGTCTGTACTGGCCTTTCTAACTTTCTTGTGAATGCGTCTTTAGATCTAGATAAGGATTCTTAGACTACGGCCATGCAGATGCGAATTTAGAGCGCGCGAGCGATTTCTGACGTCATCGCATTCGCAACCTATGTCTAGCGAGCGAATTTTTAAGTTCTCTCTCTCGTCGTTTCTCGCCATATGTGATTATACAGAAGCGAATTTTTCTCACAAACATGGCTGCCATTTCACGTCGTCGAGTATTGATGCAGAAGAAATGGACTACTGGGCATGTGCAGCGTTGAGCGAGATTTAGCAGACAGCGATAAAATCAAGCAGTGTCAGATACGAGCGAGAAACGTATTTTCGCTCTCGCGTGCGATGTTTCGAGTGTCTCGCGTCTGCATGATCGCATCTGCGCGAGCGTGATGACATCAGATATCGCTCGCGCGCTCTTAATTCGCGTCTGCATGGCCGTAGCTTTAGATCTAAATACGGATCAAAAAAGGGGAATACGGATGATAATTCCTGCATGGGGAAGTATGATATTTAACATATGGGTCATTCCACCTCAGTTCAGGCAGGCTTTGGCACTGACCTCTCGGATTTTAATGAAATTTGGTATAATGAAATGGCCATAGGGAGATGGAAATGAATGCCAAATATTATTATTTTTTTCATTTTCATGGAAGTTACGGACATTTAAAATTTTGGAAATTTGAGTGGGGCCTTATCTATGAAGTATTGTAATTTCGATTTTATTTTACTTAGAAAGATGTGATTGGTGACATATGAAAGCTCTTTGGTGACATATGCGCAGGCAATTAACGTTTCGCTTAAGTACTTTCACGGCAAACCAAATGATAGCGCGATTTAAACCGTGGTTATAAAGGCACTCTAAATTTAATCTGTTTGTAGCGCCATCAGTTGTTTGTTTTGTGAACTAAAGTATACCTTGACCACATGTTAGCTTGCATACAACTACCAGCTTAAGAGACTTTATCCTAGAACTCTGCTTTATCACGATAAAACATACACCATTTTTTAAGTTGCACCTAAAACAATGCATCTGTGAAAACCGCGTTAATTTTCGTGCGGTAGTTTTTGCGTGAAGAGGTAACAAATAAACATACAGATAGACAAACAAAAATTCTAAAAATGACTGTTTTGGCTTCAGTTAGTGTTAGTAAGACCCGTCGCATAAGAATTTCTTAAATATTTCCTATGCACAGATCCCAGGTCGATTACAGTTTTATTATAGGTATGTAAATAACAAGTTTATCTAAAATCTTTTGAAACGGACAGATAGAGGACACTTTTCATTCAATATTAATAGATATTGCACAAAGTTTTCTTTAACAAATTGAAATAAATCAAGAAATTAAATAATCAGGCAAAATAATTTAGAATCATTGAACTGCCAGATGGCACAGAAGGTCCCGAAGTTTTCGTCTGGAAAAACCTGAGATGACCTAGGATAACCTGAGATAACCTGGGATGACTGGCCGTCGTGTCAGCATTGAATCCTTATACTTGAAATGGAATCAGTCTACGTGTAAAGTTTGTAGAACTGAAGCCTATAATGTAATAAAGATAATAAATAAACTTTATAAAGTTTAATACTTTGCTTCATTATCGATAAACACCAAAAGACATCACTGAACTGTGCAGGAAAAGGGCGTAAAACAAAAGCCCCTTTCAGTGATAGGTTTTTTAACGGGATTAGAATTTTCCGTAATTACAAAAAGAAGTTGAAGAGTTATAGTGGGGCAGAGAGAGAAAGCTGGTCATTCGCGGTCCATCTGGGGGCTTAATTCGGTTGCTCGCCTTTTCCCTCAGTATCCTTAGTTTTCCTACCTACGGGTGACATCCATGAGTTGGACAATATCATGTAAACTTTTTTTTTTTTTTGATATTTTGATATGGCGAACCAGTCCTCGCATTGTGTCTCCTATCTTAGATTTACTCTGAATATAGAGAGCTCAGGCAGTTAACAATTAACGAATTTGACCTTCTTGCACGATTCCTCGTGCGACTGCACGTGCATTGTAGAATACTACCGCGCAGTTAGTTACCTAAAATAGCGGAAAAATTGAACACGTTTTAAGAAGGGTACATATGCATCCTTTCCGATGATAGAAGTTTCAGTTATTAATTGGAAAGTGCAAAGAGCAAGGTCTCCTCATAAGTAAAAGTACTATGAGTGGTCGGTTTTGCCTAGAAACATTCATCTCTTTTTGCACACAAAGTCATTCTTTAGTAGCCAGGAGCTCAACAACGATGAAGGTGTAATCACAGGTGGCAACTTTTTATGAAGCAGGATAAAAAAACTCGTATCCCGTTATGATAAGTGCCTTCAAAATGTCGGGAGCTGTATAGAAAAATAGTTCAAGGTATGGAGAGTTTTTTTAATAATAATTTTTTTCTTTGTGTGTACTTGAGTGTTTTAGTATTACCAAACGGAAACTTGCCTTCTGGATGTAGCTCGTAAAACGCTGAGGTCTAAGGAAAGTATGGGAAGAAGTTTGGAACAACATCCCCCTTGCATTGCTTCGCAGAAGTTTGTTACAATGGAAACTGCGATATCGAGTCATTGTCTATAATAGTGGACATCACGTTCATCTCAACAAATGGTGGAGGAATAGTATTTCAAAGAGAAGCTGAAGGTCAAAATCGTACAATTTTAACGGTCTCAATCCTCTGTATATGAGTAGTTATTATTTTCATTCTTAGAATAATTTTGAGATATTAAATATATATATTTAAAATTGATTTTTTGAAAAACTTTTATCTTTGCAATTTTAGAAAATTTTATTAATTCTAATCTACTTCCTTTAATCTTTATTACATTCATAAAATTTCGGCGCTTTAAATCGCAGGGGAATTGACTTTAAAAATTAAAAGCATAAATTTCTCGTTCCTAAGCCCTAGTGTGGCTTTCCATTCTTTTTCAGATTTGAGTAGGCAGTTGTTTTTCTGTTTTCACCCTGTTTTCCTTCAATCGATCCAATCTATTCCCCTTTTCTGTCTCATCAATATTATATGGGCGAACTTCCTCTGATGGAGGTGGCAATTCTTTTCCATAATAATTTTTCACCAGTGTATTGATGGAAACGTAGGAAAGTTATTTTCTTTTTTCGTCAAAAAAGCGCTTAGGTTTAGTTTTTTTTTTTAAATCGACAATTTTTTAATCCTCCTCTCGTGTCTTTAACCCGATTGAATCACAAAGGTGACATTCGTTGAGAGAATAAAAATTAGCTGTGCAATAAGGTGCACTATTGCCTTTACTTTTTATTTCTAATGCCGCCTTCAAAAATCATTCATCTTCAAGAATTCTTTACCTGATTATTAATTTTTTTCCTAACATGCTTTTTTATTTCGGTAGTTTAAATAAAGTGTGCTATATAAATCAGCTTGTTAATTCGTTAGACGAGCTGTTTCATTATAATCCAAACATCATATTTTTTTGTAAAAAAAAAAAAAATAAATAAAAAAAAAAAGATAAAGAAGTGCATTAAGCTTATTTTCAGTTACTTAACATTCCAATTCTTTTGAAGCCATTGGAAAACTTTAACTTCTTTGATTATACTTATGCATTTTTGTTATCCACAGAATGAGAAAAATTATATTTTGGAGCATCATGTCTACTAAAGATTCACGATTCCGGTCCTCTACGCAGGAATATATGTAGCAAGATGCTAACAAAAAAAATCAGAATTATATGAAGGGTGTCTTAATATTATGCCAAATAGTTAGGCCTATTAATTATGAAGGATGATCAGAGTAAGAAGGTTAAATGTGTATAGAATAAAAGTTCCATAAAGTACGAGTGGCGTATTTTAAATGTGCTATTGGTCCCGCAGACGAAATATCTCCGTAGCTTCCAGAAGTTTATGGTGACAATGTGATGTCTAGACAATATGTGGAAAAATGTTACCGTTCATTTCATTACATGAAGAGACATGTGGAACCGAAACGCAAAGCCAGTGGATGTCCGAATTCGTAAACGGCAGACATCAACAATGCACTTGGGTATGAAATGATACAAGTAGATTGACGGATAATACGGAAAATGTCGTACTGCATTCAAGGATCGTAATATTCTTTAACATATGCTATTGTTCTTCCATTCTTGGAATACCCTAATCGTTTCCTAGTTTAAATATGCAGCGTTGATAGTGTTGGACCAAACCAAGTTTGACCACATTACATGAATTCATGGAGAGTATTCATGTTGTCAGCACTTGCCCCTGAAAGGCTGTTTCCAGTATGGCATCAATGAAAGAAAAATAATCCGATGGACCATTCTAAGAAAAATGTAAGTTTATTCCTTTTTAATGATCATGAAAATATGTCTACAAGGTTTGTTAAAATTTATATATTTATTTGTATAATTTTTTTCAAAAATTGTTTATATAACACTATAGATTATGCAGGATATGATTCTTTCTTTTTAATACACCTGCTCCAACCAGGATACTTCTTATTTTACATATTTTTCCACATTACATTATTTTAAAATGTAATCTTACAACAACAATCAATACATTTCTGTTAAAACCGAAATAAATTTTTGCCACATTAAACGCAGCAAAAGAAATAAAAATAATAATAAAAAAAAAGTTTTAAAAATTTTTTTATCATAAATGTCACTGACTTTCGCAATTTTTTTCAGCTTTCAATGATTTTAATAAATTTTTGGTAAAGAAATTTTTTTAGTTTTGTCTAAGATCTTCAAACTTCCTGTAATAATTTAATTCAGCCGCATGATTTTTAATAAACTTTTCTAGAAGCTAACATGCATCTAATTAATTTTATCCGATTTTTGTATAAAAAAAAAAATATCTCATCAAAACGAGCTTTAAAAGAAACATTGGGTTGAGGTTAGAAAATTAGTTCTTCACGAAAATAGCTAGAGGGCGCCTCTGTTTTACAACTTGCATGCGACGCATAGGAGTCGACTATCCTGTTTACAAATTTTACGAGAACTTATTGATAACGCGATTGATCATAAAAAGACCTGTTCACACACTCTAGCATGGAAAATGGTACAGAGCATCGAATGAATAGCCTATAGCTGCTACAGTTACATGTACTTCTATACTTGATTCGGTGGAAAATAATCATCCTTTCTCAATTATTTTTAGGTACGTCTTCTTCACATTGTCTCTGCAATTTCATTGTGCTGTTCATTGCTAAAAATAGTTTGGGAATATATTATGTTAAGATAGGCTGTCTTATATTTCTATTATTATGAATAGTATTATAAAAATTATTCTTAAATTTCTGCAAAAATAACACACTTGAAGAGAAAACGTAGTCTTTCTGGTAGCTATTCTGGGGTAAATTAAATGCAATATACATTCAGTCAAATAAATACGGGTAAGATGGTGGTTTGGTTTAGTTTATTTGGTATTAATGTCCTTTTCAACTGTTATGGCCATTTCAGTTGAAATGGCCATCCGAACTGTTACCCACAATTCAACGCGAAAACCATACTCTGCGGGCAGCCTACCTCTCCGTTATCTGGGTTATTTAATATTTTTTCAAGATTTTATTTTTCTTCTCGCCTCTTGTCAAGAGTAAAATAAATCTTTATTCGCTTTGATCGATAAAATAACATACAAGTGAATAAAGATTTATTTTAGTCTTGGCAAGAGGCGAGAACAAAAATAAAATATTGTGAAAAAATAACTAAATAAAAATATTAAATATTTTTTAAATCTGTTTTATTTAATATTTTATTTATTAATATTTTTATTTATTTTTATATTTTAATAATTTATTTAATTTTTGTTATTTTTTTTACTATTTTATATAATTATTTTTTTATCAGTACATTATTCAGCCCAAGATTCTTATTTTGTTAAAGTTAAAAAATATTGGATTAGAAGTTAAATTTTATTTGGCAATCCATGCCAAATCATATTTTGCTGAAATTCTAGGTTTAGAAACAAGCAC
>JAHWFO010003664.1:75717-104236 GCA_023313115.1 Rhysida immarginata
AATTATGTTGCATTAAAATCATTTCTCAACTGATTTCCAATTCATATTAAGACAACTGAAGATAATTTATGAGTATATTAATAAATTTAGAGATAATGATTTGGTTGAAGTTTTGTTTTAAACCATTGATTCTTTAAAAAGAATGCTTCTAAATTTTTTATTAATTATACATTACATTTGCAATATTACTTAATCTTTGTTTATTAAGAAATATTCCTTTGCTTTTTAGAAATTATAAAATGTCAAGTTTTCCTTGTTAAAATTATTGCTGTTAATACAGCAGTAGATATTCATAACAACAGATTGGACATTTCCTTCAACAAAGAGTAAAATTGAATATAATTTACTTCCGAAAGTCAAGGCTAACTATTGAAGTTTGCTTTACAAATGGATTATTTCACTGACAGCAATATACAATGAAGTGATGGGTTTTGTGCCCTTCAACAAACTCTGATTGATTTAATTATTTACGTCAATTTTGTTACTTATAATTGAGCTGATAAGTTAGATAACTGAATTCGACGGTTTTCCGTCACCTGTTGTTGAAAATCCGACGGTTTTTCCAAAAAATAGAAAAATTATATTGATTGCAGAAATCAAGATAAATGTCAGGTTTTAAAGCTAACTGCTTTGTATTTTATTGATGTTGTTCAGAAAATCATAGGTCACAGAAGTTTTCAAAATTTTAAGAAAATAGATCACCAAGCGACTTCTTTAATATAAGAATTACAATAAACGAATGTATAAAACACTCAACAATCGCAGAGGAATGGCTGAGTCTGTGACAAGAATAAAACGACAGGAGATCATCACTTAGCTCGTATATTTACATTAAGAGATCCCCAAACTAAGGCCCGCAATTCAGATGTAGCTTTCGAAAGATTTTTAATGCAGCTCTTAGACATATAGAGATTACTTTTAAATTTGGAAACACATATCGATGGGGAGAGGACATGGCCTGGTGGGCTTCCACTGAACACACCAATTCTGGAAGTTCATACAGCAGTCGTCAATCCATATTCATCCAGGGACCAACTCGTCGGCATCTGGCCATACAGGTCCTGGATGGTTGCAGTGGATTTTATCAAATAAAATAAATAAATTTATTCAAGATCAATGTAGCATTTCCATTCTTCACACTTTAGTATTCACATTTGATTTTTTGATACTTCATGCCACATTTTTCTTAACGTTCAACTTTCATCAATATTTTTTCTATTTTTTTTTCCCTTCATTTTTGTTGTTCAGTCCTTATACTTTTTACTTATCATTTTTTTTCTTTTATTATTTCTCTCACTTTTTTCATTCTTATCTTTACATTCATCTTGTTTCCTAATAAGCTTTTTTCTTTGCCCTTTTATCCTTTTCTGTTGGTCCTCGTTCTGTCCTATCCCAGCACGTCTTCTCTGTCATTTCCAGGCTTCCCAATGGTTCCCTTCTGTTCTTCCTAGCCAATAGTCCCCCCTTTTTTGTCTCCATATAAGACGTCTTCTAATGCCCCTATATAACTTTTATCCCTTGCTTTGACAGGATAGCCTCTGTCAGCTTTTTTACCACCTTGTGTTCAATACATGTATGAATAATACACGATAAAAAGATGCTTCTCTTCAACTAGAAAAGTTTAAATTAAAAATGACAAAAATATACTACTCCTACTACTACTGTTGTTATTATTATTATTAAAATAATTTTTTTATTTACAATAGTATTAAAATAATTTTATTTATTATACATCATTAACTAAAGTCATAAATGATCAAAAGTTTGGGGCTTCTGAATAATTATTAATTTTTTTTATCAAAATACAAATACGCATTAAAATCAGACGTAAAAATTGTACTTAAAAACACAATCAATGACAATGAGTTAAAATTTTAAGAAAAAATAATTGACTAAAAGTTTCTCGGAAATATTTCATGTCACCTGAGAAAATTCATGACAGTCGAATATTCTCTCGACAAGAAACTTCATAACAGTCGAAGAACGGAATAATGATAATTTTGATCAAGTTAAGATCATAAGATGCTGTCAACAAAAAAAAAATCTAATTGGTAGTGAATTTTCCTTTCATTTTTTTTTAAATAGAATCATTACCTGATGTTTGGAAATTCAGCTCCGGTTTATATTCTTTATTTTTTACTAATTGGTAGGCCACAAAATATTAACGGTATTATAATGTAAATCATTTAATATTATTGCAAATTAAATTATATGCAAAATTATATTATTTTATGCAAAATTATATTATTTTATGCAAAATTATATTATTTTATGCAAAATTATATTATTTTATGCAAAAATATCTCGTTATTCTTTTATTAGCCATTAATTTAAAATATGAACCTTGGAAAATAAGTGTAGTAGGAATTTTTCAAGCCATATTAATATTAAATAGAAGAAAATAGAGAAGAAAATTCTACGGCCTGGTCTCAAACCAGAGACCTTCGGATTACAGTTCCCATGGTCATAACCACTAACCCATGTCCAAGGTTCCTAAGTTCGAGTCCTGACCGTAGAATTTTTTAAATACTTTCCTCTATTTAATTATTAATTTCAATTTTGTAGTCTATGGTTGTTTTCTATGTAGGTTAAATATTACACGTACTTCTCATATAAATATATAATATTAAAATTGTATTTTCAAAAAGATGTTCATATATGTACCTGAATACTTATCCATACAATACCGTAATAATAATTTTAAGTATATACCTATATAAGATTATTTATACGGTATTGTATGAATAAATATTGATAAAACAGAATGCTCCTTGAAAATTTTCGACTTATTGGTTAATAGCAAAATATGGCAAGCGAGAGCATCCGTGAATTGCCTCTGATTCTGATAGATCCTTTAATCCTTTAATTCTACATCGATAATCGATCAATAATTTGTGGCTGCGAAAAGAGCTTAACACTTCATTTTTTTTACATTGAATGACAAAGAGATCAACAATAAAACACGTATTATGTTTTACACTGTTAATAAAAAAATGAACATTTCTTATCTATACCCCTGTCAATAAGAATTTAGACGATTCTTGATTTTGTCGCAATGTCTAGGTATTTTTGTTTCATGGAAACGAGGGTATGCAAAAGAAAACAATAGCGGCGGCTTAGTGAAGCGCCATTGATATCAGTGATTTGTACCCCGCTAATCTCTATATTTCTAATGTATCTCCAAGAATTACCGAAATCAATTTCCGTCAACTCGTTATACATACAAAGGCCTGATACGGAAGAGTCACATCTCTCCCTGCCATCCGGCATTATTCCAAAACATTGAAATGTCAGCGATGATACCCTTCGACCATTCCCTGACTATAGATCTGTTTCTTCCGAAACAAAATCTTATTCTATATTATCCTCCTTGTTTTGTCAAAGGATAGCCAAAAAAAAATAGTCCGAAACGTCAGCTTCTGTCAGGGTCTTACCGTAACCAACGAGAGAGAAGGCCTCTGCGATGAAAAGTAATACATTGTTACATCATCATAGTCAGGGCAAATGTATGGTTTATTATTGGTAGAAATACGAATAACAATGCCCTAAAACGGGGCCAACGATATAACGGGCCCCAGCCAACGCCTCCTAAAGATAAGGCCTGAGCGCGAAAACGTAATACATTGTTACAGCATTATATTTAGGGCCGGGGCCAACGATATAACGGGCCCCAGCGCGGAAATGTCACCTGACCATCATAGTCCGGTTAACAATCCAACCTTCACTATGTCCAGCAAACGAAAAAATACTGATTGTTAAAATCCAAGATGGAAACAAAGAAGATTACATCGTTACTCGGACTAGCATGGACAGGTGACTTTTCCGCGCTGGGGCCCATTATATCGTTGGCCCCGGCCCTAAATATAATGATGTAACAATGTATTACGTTTCATCGCAGAGGCCTTCTCTCTCGATGGTTACGGTCTTACTACCCTGTGTTTAATTTTTATTATTTACTAGAAGCGAACCCACCCGATTGTATAATCGGGAAATAACCCATTGTTAGATTTTTTCTTTGTTGTGACAAAATCCACCGTCACTGATTTTATATAAATGATTATGAAATAAAATCTTATCTACTCATACATGTAAATCTATAATGAATCCCTATTCAATCATCACTAACTTTGTAATTTCCATAAAGTGTTTCAACCATCACGAATATATATAATGGCAGGTGTACACAATTCCATGTGTAGAACATGAAAGATTAAAATAGGATCATGAATTAAAATCAATATCAATGTTT
Organism: Rhysida immarginata; assembly: GCA_023313115.1. Taxonomy (NCBI): domain Eukaryota; kingdom Metazoa; phylum Arthropoda; class Chilopoda; order Scolopendromorpha; family Scolopendridae; genus Rhysida; species Rhysida immarginata. Next base: position 79,967 of record JAHWFO010003664.1, read on the forward strand.
ATTTTGCAGTTGAACCACAAGATAATCAGTAATGTTTATTTTCTTTACAACGATAAATCTGGAGGTATACAACAATTCATATCATAAACCAGGGGCGCGTTCCTCGACATTCGTCCTAAAACGAAACGATCTGACGTCGGAGATCGTCGTTCGTCTTCGTTACTCGCAGGCTCTGTTGGCGACGATGCAACGATAAAGTCAACAATGTAACGTATCCAGCGTTGAACGTATCTTTGTTGCATTGTTTCAAGCAAAGTGAAGCAAGATCGAATAATCATGTCGCGGTTAATAAGAGATCATTGTTAATCGTGGCATTGCACGCGCGCATATGCTTTTTCGCACGAGCTTCAGATAGTAACAATAAGACAAAAATTATTCTCTCGATAAAATATTACAAACAAGAAATTAAAATTCGTCACTTATTCGCGCGATAACCTTTGCTTCGAAAATTTAAACGAAATTGATAAATAAAATTAACAAGGCAACAACCATGGATCTCAAAACTATCAGACAAGAAGAAATGCTCTTAAAAGAAATAGAAATGTGTCCCCAGTTAGCGAATAACAAAAATCTTAGGCAAGGTGAAACCAGTGAGGACAGAAAAAAACAATGGAACGAAATAGCGGAGGTAATGTATATATATCGAGTTTAGTTAATGTTTATTTAGCATGATTTATATTTCCTGATAAATTCAGTTAATAATATTAAAAGAGCATAACTTTTTCTTTCAATTTCACTGAAAGTTTTTTTGAATAAACCTTTATTTTCGTAGAAACTGAATGCCACTGGTCCAAAGCAGAAAAATGGAGTGGGATGGGGGAATTACTGGAGACATAGGAGGTGGGCTGTCAGAAAAAGGGCTAGGGAAGTAGAAAACAATAAAAATAGAACAGGTGAGGGCCACAAGAAACCAAAGCCTCTGACGGAATTTGAGAAACGGGTGATGGATGTCATTGGATGGGACTCTGTCCTGGGAACTGGAGCCTTTAATCCAGACCCTGTTCCCGAGATGAATATGCCATCTACATCAGGGATACCAGTAAGTGTATTTTAAAATATTTTCTGTGCATTATATTGTTTTCGGTAGTATTAATATTTTGATTAAACAAAATACATAATAAATACGTATAAAATTTTTCAGACAACTGGTTTACTAGCTTCCGATAGCCCAACTTTTGGACCACCCAGCCCAACTTTTGGACCAACCAGCCCCATTGTCGGGCCCAATGGAGCAACAATATCTGCTCAGCTAATGGATGGAGCTGTTTCTACTCCAACTGGTGCCCAACCAACGGATGCAGCAGAAACTACTGCCGCCCAACCAGCAAGTGCTAGAAGAGGTTAGTTTGCAATTTACACGTGTATCATATATCAACGAGGTTAGAGAAAAATGTTATGTACTTTATATAGTTCGTTGTCGGCGCATCCCTCATTCAATGGCACAGGAATTGTTAGCTGCTAGTCAGAGGCAGGCGATCTTGTTGGAGGAAATATTGGAGACACAGAGAAGGATGGCAGAGGTGAGTAGTTTTATAAAAGCTTTTAAATAAGTAGCTAATATAAGACGATACATTTGAATTCTCATAGCTTATTTTCTCTTTTCAGGCATTGGAATCGATTGCATCAAGCTGTCGTAGTTTTGTAGAGAAGAGCCCGGAAAATAATTTATAAAAATGTAAAATATAATATCTATAAATTTAATTTAATAATAAGTAAAAATTTATAAACCCAATTACATCAATTTATAATTTATAAAAGCGAAGGTGTAATAAATTTGTTAAATAAAATTCTTACACACACCAGCATCGTCTCATTTTATTCGACAGATCACTTTCGAAATTTATCTCTTGAAAATAATTAAATGGCTAAACGTAAAATATTTTTATTGATTTATGAAAATTTTAGTGTTTAAACTACAAAATATTTATCATAAAATGTGAAAATAAATAAATGTCACATATTTTTATAAAATTTTAGAATACTTTTTAATTTGATAACCTTTCGAAAAGAAATGTGGCCCTGAAAAGGGCCTTTGATATAATGAAAAATAATGGAATCAATTTGAACATTCATGCTGCAAAGACCCTTCGTACGAGGCTTTGGCGCATTCTCCGTGCTTGTGCAAGCAAATCACTATTTGAAGGAGGCTCTTCTTCATCGTTCGGCAGAGGAAGAATTTCAAGTTCATTTTCAATTGTCTCCTCTTCAAAACTCTGAGGAACATTATATTCTAAACAGATATTGTGCAGTATGGCACAAGCCACAATGATATTGCCACATTTGTCAGGCTCAAAGTGAAGAGTGCGATAACGCTGTAAACAGCGAAACCGCATCTTCAAGAGCCCTATGCAATGCTCAACGATGTTCCTTGTTTTAGAATGTGCCTTGTTATACCTGTCCTCAGCACTTCCTAAAATAGTATTTTTAATTGGGGTCATTAACCATGGCTCCTGTGGGTAGCCGGAATCTCCTGTAAAAAAAACAACAAAAGAACTAAGGTTTAATATGTTGGTATTTAAAATGGATTGATTTTCGAACATGAAAGAAGCAATAAACTAATAATAATTAAAAGAGAACAAAGATAGCATTCAGATTGGTGATGCCGATAGTGAACACAATCTAATAGAAAATAGAAAGTTACACTTACCGATTAAGTATTCTCCTGCATCAAAATACCCTCTTAACGCATATCCCTTCAGTTTGGAATGACTCCAAACAGAAGAGTCATGATTCGCCCCCGGATTTGTGGCATCAATAGCGCAGATTTTTAATTCCGGATTGCACACCTTGTGAACGAAAATATTTGAGAAAATATAAATGTTAGGAAAAATAGAGGTTTATCAGATTAATTAAATGCAATCAAAACTTTCAAATTCTTTCCAAAATAAATGATTGCAAGGTTATGAACAAAATCCCATTAACTTGGAACAATAATCAATATTATTAATTAAATCATGCAAACGGAACTGCCACACCCTAAGAAAGCAAGACTTATACTTATTATATCGGTGTAATATCTTAGCAGTCTTTTCAAAATTAATATAAAAATTTCTGAACTAATAGTAAATGTTGACTTACAATCATTGTATTCAAGGCATGGTAGCCTTTGTGGCTAAAATAATTTGCTTCGGAAAATCTGCTATTAGCTATAGGAGCTTGAATAGCAATCAAAGTGCCATCAATGAGGCCTACGAAATGGTTGGTTGGTTTGTTTGGTATTAACGTCCTTTTCAACTGCTATGGCCATTTCAGGACGGCGTTATAGGGGCCGCAAATTTTGCCTCGCAAGGGTTCTTTAACGTGCAGCCGGCAAACGACTACACGGGACCAACGGCTTTACTTCCCTTCCGAAGGAAGTGCGTGATCTCAGGATTTCCCCCTGAAAAATCCTCGTCGTCCTCGGCCAGGATCGAACCCGCGTACTCGGGCATCAGAGGCGATCACGCAAACCACTGAGCCACCGAGGCCGATCCTACGAAATGGAATGAATACTTTGTTTTACTCATTAATACACATAATTAACATCTAAGTCTGAATAAATCGTAATTTTCCGGACTCACCTAAACAGCCTGGCATCCCATGCTTGCTGTGAATTTCCATTTTAGTTTTCATCTTATCTTCAGCCGTAAATGGCATAGAAATAAGGTGAGCCAAATTCTTGCATATTGCAAGACTTACACGATGTACTGTTCGGCTCACTGTGCTTTTGGCACATCTGATTATAAAGCAAGGGAAAATTGAAAAGCGAGAAATTTTTTTTTAATACAATCATCACAACATCAACATGAAGTCAAATACATTAACAAAAGATATCGACATCAATCAACTCACCTAATGCTTTCGTCTCTCCCGATCGCTCCTAAAAAGGACCCCACACTGAAAAATCGGAGAGCCATAAGCACCTGTTGCTGCACCGTTAATGCGGTGCGGGTATTTTTTCTGTTAGGCTCTAAATCATGTTGCAGTTGACGACACACAAACTCTACAGCCTCCTTTGAAAGCCTATATGTTGTGATGAACTCACGGTCGGTCATAGAATTCATCACATTATCTCTTTCCTGATAAGTACGAATCTTCTTTTCCTCATTTATATCAAGCATATCGAGAAATGTATACACAATGGCAGCATCCATATTGTTTTCTCGACATTCGTCGTAAAACAAAACGATCTGACGTCAGAGATCGTCGTTCTTCTTCGTTAATCGTCGGCTGTGTTGGCAACGATGCAACGATTAAGTCAAGGAACAATGTAATCTATCTTCGTTAGATTGTTTCAAACGAAGTTTCAATTGAGTAACGCAAGATCGAATAGCCATGCCACGGTGATCATTGTTAATCCTGCCAAAGCACCATGTGCTTTTTCCACGTGCTACCAATAGTGACAATCAAGCTGTTTTAGTTTTATGGAGCTTAAACTACTGCTTTTTCAATTTTATCGCTAACTTTTAATCCCAACTTTTAATTCTCATTTTTATCCCCAACGCAAATATCCACTTTTTGGCCTCATTTTTTCTTCTACTTTTTAAGCTCGCGTTTTATCATAATTTTTATCTCCCACTATTAATCCCACATTTTATTTCCCATTTGTATCCCTACTTTTATCTGCTACTTCTTAATTCAGAATTTTATTCCCCACCTTTAAAAAAATTCGCCTATTAAAGTGGAATAAAAAATGGGATAAAAAAGGGAATGAAGTAGAAGCTGAAAATGGAGCTTAAAAAGTCGAGGAATAATAAAATCAAAAGGTGGGGATTTTAAAAAAATGGGGTAAGAAGTATCCCTCCCAACTTTTTATTCTTTCTATCCACGTTTTATCCCTTTTAATAGCTCATTTTCGCTCAATTGAATTTGAAAATTCCACAAGAAGTTTTTTTTATTATTTCGCAAAATACAATTTTTTATTGGGCAAGCTTTGTCTTTTTTTTAATTTCGCAAATATTTTTTTGCAATTTACATTTTTTTTTGTTTGAAAACATATTTTGTATTTGCAAAATATATGTTTTATTTCACAAGTTGTATTTTTAATTTTGCAAACAGCATTCCTTATTTTGAAGAATCCGTTTAAGAATTCGAAAAAATGTGTCATTTACAACCTGAAGTTTAATGTCGGAATATACACTTTTATTTTTTTATAGATTACATTTGATTCTGCAATAATTTTTAATTCGATAAAATGAATTTTATTTCTGCAAAGTACATTTTCAATTCTGTAAGTTGCATTTTTAATACTACGAAATGAATTTTTAATATTGCAAAATGCATTTTTAATTCTGTAAGTTGCATTTTTCAAAATAAAATGTATTGTGTAGATGAAATAAATTTGTTAAATAAAATTCACATATCAACACACATCAACGCCTTATTTTTATTTTATTTCACACATAACACTTTCTTAAAATAATTGAATCGCAAAATGTAAAAGAATTTTATTCGCTTTGTGACAATTTGCTTGGTTAAATATTTTATAATAATTTGTAACAAATATTTATTAAGTCAACAAAAAGTTTCTAAAAACTTAAACGCTGGCAGAATGAACAAAAAAAAAACCCACAAATGAACTCTTAAAAATTGAAAGATATTTAAAAACTTCAATTTATCTACTAAATGAATATGTACAATTCAAAAAGTAATTTTTGTGCAGATTAATAAATCTTTATTACAAATTATTCCTATTATATCGCTGAACGTTGTCCTTCCATAAAAATTCTATAGTTTAAACATTGTAAGGCTGCATAAATGAATAATTGCTGTTGACATTTTTATGTTTTAAATTAAATTTTTATTTTGACAATTTCTTTCGAAAAGAAATGTGGCCCTGTAAAGGGCATTGACTTAATAAAAAAATGATGAAATCAGTTAGAAGATTCTTGAATTCGTTTTCACGACGAACGGACGACTGCTGTTTTCGTTGGCAGATTCAACAATGCTATCAACGATGCAGACGTAATTATGACGTTTAACCATCGTTACGCTATTCAGTCAAGGAACGGACTTTTTAGTCTATATGTTAAAATTTCTAATGAATGACGTCATTAATGACGATTCGTCCTTCGTCCTTCGTCGTTTTATATGGCGAGGAACGCGCTCGTTTGCAAATTCAACAATGCTATCAACAAAGCAGACATAATTATGACGTTTAACTATCATTACACGATGCAGTCGAGGAACGGACTTTTTAGTCTTTATACGAAAATTCTTAACGAATGACGTCACTTGTGACGATTCGTCCTTCGTTCTTCGTCGTTTTACATGTCGAGGAACGCGCCCCAGGACGGAATTAATTAACAATTTAACGCTTCCTTGCAAATCGTGAACACAATGGGATCCTTTAAGAAAAGCGAGTAGCTCGCTCCTTTTATAGGTATTCATTTCAATGCAATTCAAGTGTGGCCGCTTTTTTGGCTCTTAGCTTTCAGCATTTCATCTTCGGGTTCCTTTCCCTTCTTTATGTTATGGCGTCATCTTTAAAGCGAATCACTCCTCTCGAGCAGAGTCCATCCTTATAACTGGGACGCTTGAAGAATCGAACACAATAAGCAATTTGTTTAAATATTAGTAAAATATGCAATCATACCTTATACAGGGTGACCCAAACTTATCTAACATAATTGTTTAGGAACATAGTATGGTTCAAATGGAACAAAATATGTCCTATAAACATTACATCTAGTTTCGATCGTGTGTGAGATATCGACGTTTATCTATTTTCTTGTAGAGATGTTAGAGCAAATAAATAAAACACTTGAGAGTGCAGGTCACTTTTATTCTGCATACTGCAGAACATCACATTGAACTACAAAACAAAACTAAAATGATACAAGGAATAAGAAGAAAGTAACAAATCAATGTCGAGGAAGCCCCTCAGAATGGCTGCCCCCAGCTCCAATGCACTGGTTACATCTTCGGACAACTGAGCTGGTAGCTGCCACAATCTGATCGGGTGTAATTGCTCGACTACAAGCTTGAATGGATGCAATGAGCTCATCTCTGGTGGTGGACAGATTGCTGTAGACTTCCTCCTTCAGTGTTCCCCACAAAAAGAAATCTAATAAGTGAGATCCGGTGATCTAGGACCACTGGACCACCTCAGCCGATCCATCTGTCCGGATAATCGACATTCAACCAGTCTCGCACTCCTCTACCAAAGTGGGCCGCGCATCCGTCCAATTGCAATCAAAGGTTTCTTCGTACATAAAATATAAGAAAATAGACAAACGTCGATATCTCACACACAATCGAAACTAGATGTAATGTTTATAGGACATTTTTTGTTCCATTTGAACCATACTATGTTCCTAAACAATTATGCTGTATAAGTTTGGTCACCCTGTATAATTTCTGTCGACGACATCAATTAATATCGGCATTCGAATCAGTTACCGAGTCGGAATTCGTTTCAGGGCTCCATCAATTCCAATATCTAATCGCTGGCGGTGAACCTATTAATTCTCCATTAATACATGACACAAATTATCAACGCATCATAATAATGTTCCCATACATCAGAGTAGGATTCTTAACATAAACCTTAACTAGGACCCAAACCATGCAGGATATGTTCTATTGCCAACCTCGTCTCCATGTACTATCTTTGACGACGGCTGCTTAATCTCTCTCTCCAAGAGGAAAAAAAACAGAAGAATAATAAAATCGCTAATTAATTCTACACTGCTACAATAACGCAACAAGCCAGCAGCTCACACCAACACCACCGCTAACAACACCACATTTTTACATCATCTTTAGTCGACCTTCGTTAATCCTATTTCTACCAATAATAAGCCATAAATTATGACTCCGCATGATGATGATGTAACAATGTATGAAATTTTCGCGCTCAGGCTTTGAGTAGAGGTGGTGTTGTTCACACTCACAAGAAGAACTACGACGTTGGAGAAACGGTTTCAGGTGGGATTTGGCGTATACGTAGAGGGCCATTGCCTGTGTATGTGTGCAGAGCCGTAGCGCTCACTATTCAGCCGTTCGAGAGATTATTGACCTGAAATTCGGGCGCCTGGAGAAACTTGTTCATTTGAGTAATGAGTCACGGAATTCACTCTTCCCGTCTGATGAACGTGTGGCGGACAACCCGGAGAACGGTTTCTTCCACACTGTGTTGCTCTAACGTTGAAGTTCGGTGGAAGGTCGATCATGTTTGAGGTGTTTTTCCTGGTTAGGACTCTGCTGATTGTTTCTTGTACCTGATTCCATAAACGCTGACGCATTCCTTGACATTCTGGATAATTCGGCCCTGTCTACTTTATGGAAATACTACGGAAGTGACAGCTTTTTGTTTCAACAGGATCGAGCTCAATGTCTTACTGCAAAGCGTCTACAGGACTGGTTTCCTGAAAAAGAGGTGAATTTGCTTGATTGGCCTGCTCAGACCTACAGGAAATATATCTCAAGGTGTTGTCGCTGTAATACAAGCAAAAAGAGAGCCCACCTGTTACAAAATAAAATAATAAAGCAATGTTTCGTAAAAACATGCAGTGTCCAAATACTTTTGTCTATGTACTGAATGTTAAAGAAGTTATCTTTAAAAAAAAACACATCTAACGCACGTTTCGTAAATAAAGTGCTCATGATTAATGACACACTCTCTCTTTAGCACAAATAAGACAGCATACATTTAAATATATTAGTGCTAAGTTGCTTCATTAAATAGTTATACCATAAATGTATGGATAATTTTGGATCACCCTTTATTCATTATTGTATCTTTTTTTCCGTTTTAGAAAATAATTTTCAAAGAGCTCTGTATGTTGTCAGCCTCTTTCTTTTTTCTAGTTATCTTTTTTAGAGAAAGGATGTAAATAAAAAGTAAAATTTACATCCTTTTTCTTGTAAAGTTTTCTGTCGAAATCCTTATTAAATGATCTCTAATTTAATCTGTCCGGCATTTAAGACGTTCTTATTAAGACGATCTTTTTGTATTATAAAAAAGATAACTGGAGCGAGGCAACTGCAAAAAATATTTTAACTTCCCTAAGCAGCTTGTATCAACTGTGCAGTAAAAAAAAACAGTACCCGGAAAAGAAAATAAAGAAAAAAATTGTAAAAATATCTGTCTTTCGTTTTTTCTCTTAAGTTCAGATTTTCATTGCAATTTGTCCGATTTTATCTGTCAAACCAAGGACAGAAAAAAAAGGAAGACGAAGGATAAGGAGGAGGAGGGAATTAAGAATTTCGATAAAAGTAGGAATGACGTGGAAGGGAAAGCACGTTCCCTGACAAATACAGCGCCCTTTTTCGATCGCTCCAATTCCGCGTACCGACTTTTAAACTCCATCGTTCAGAAATCGTAGTCCTCACGAGAGTGAAGAAATGTGGAAAACCTTCCAACAAACTATGTTAGCTCTCTCTGTCTCGTCAAAGTTTGACCTTATGCGTCTCATAATAGGATCTCCCTCTTCGCTTTCAAAATCTAATCTGTCTCTGCCTGATGCAACGACCCCCACCTTTTCCTACCCCTTACTCAAGACCTCAACCCCACCCCATCCCTTCAACATAGCAGGCGCTCTTCATTCCATTTCCGTTCTTTCATATCTCATTACAGCGCCCTGGCTTTCGATTCAGCGGAAAAGGGAAAATGCACCAATACCCACACTCAAAAAATAAAAATAAGAAAAAAAGATTTTTTACTCTCCTATAGTCCTATCTCTATTTCTTTCATCAATATATTAATAAAAAATTCTGTAAACATTTTCTCTTGTAAAGAGCATTTTTGCATGCAAATGTTATTAGCGTTATAGAAAACAAAGTGTCAACGTGAACAAAAATGTTAGCTTTTACCCCCTTGGGGACGTTCAAGAAATACGTCACGCTCTTAGGGGGGTGTATGGAAAGTGTGACACAGCGTGGCATGGGGGGAGGGGGGTTTCCATAAGTGTGATGTCACAGCAAACCCTTTCAAATTCAATTTTTTCATGTTACTTTTTTTTTTTTTTTGTTATTTCATTTGGGTCTGCCATTTTTGTGAAGACGAGTCAGTTAAGGCCTCTGCGCACTGGTGATTTTTTGTCGCAGCGGCTCTTTAACAAAAGAGGGGGACAAGATTAACAATAGAAGGGTTTAAAATAATAATTGTTGAATATAATGGAAAGCATTCCTGGAAATGTCGCGGCTGCCAATCGACACTGCAGAGCCGCGACATGCAGGCGTTTAGCCCGAGGTACAGAAGGGATTAATTTTCTATTCATTAGCCATTGTATTCCACCCCTATAACCCTCCTATTGTTAAGAAGTCGCTGCGACAAAAATCGCCAATGTGTTCTACATCACTTGTTTGCACCTTGACACTTCATTGGTCAATTCAGTAAATTCTGTCCCCATGATAAATTATCTTCGCCCTTTGTCACCTTTATTTCATCTCTGTCATTCACCCAGCCAAAACCACAAAGACATGTTTTTTTTTTGTTTTTTTTTAAGTTATTGGACTTATCCAAAGGAAAGAAATTCCATTAAAATAATTTAGAATAAATAGAATCAAGACTATAAATTAGAAACGGCAATTTTCTCATTTATTTTAATCGGATTAAAAACAAAAAAATGGGCAGAGGGGAAAAGCATTTGGAAAAAAAAATAAGTATATAACCAAAATAAGGGAAATAAAGATGGGAAAAAAGAGGAAAAACGAGTTAAGGGAAATTAAAATGGGAGAGTTGGAAATCTTCGTGAATATGATAAACTATAAATCCATCAGAATTTCCCATTTGCAGCAGGTTATACCGTACGTACTGTAATTTTTGGTCATAATCATGTCGTCTCATTCAAATCGCCAGATTCATTTCATCCGAAAGTTATTTTGTCATACAGTCAACTTGACATATTCAACTAGTCCAAGAACCATTTTACCGCTTAAGATGCTGTGCTTCAAACGAATTGTATATAGGATGCTATTGAAAGAGGTGATAGGTCAAAGGAGTAAATTAAATAGTATAATGTATGTTCTATAAGTGCAACGATTATCCATATACACTCATTCACCAAAAGTCATGGTACACCCCTCCAATCAGGTTCCCTGTCCGTAATGAGACAGATCCCGCTGCTTCCATTCTCGGAATGCAGGTGCACAGGACTTCTTGATATCACACAATCATTGTAAGCAGAAGTAGCTGCAGAAATGGCAGCACGTCGAGAGCTATCCGCTTTTGAACAGGGGATGATTGTTGGTGCCAGACGGATGGGTACCTCAATATCGGATGTAGCCAACGCCCTGCAATTTTCCCGCACAACCGCTCCAAGGGTCTATCGAGAGTACACCCAATGAGGGGTTACAACCCCTATCATTGATGCCAGAGGTGTTCGCCGGGCCACCCCGCTTGCAACTGCTGACCGAAGGGCGACAGCGGGCCAGATCACCGTGCGGTACAACCAGGGACGTCCCATAACTGTGTTCGTGACGACAATTCGGCGAACCTTGACAGCTGCAGGTTTGGCGGCAGGAGGTCACGATGGCTCCCACTCTTAACAGCTGCACATCCTCGGCAACGGCTATCCTGGGTCAACGAACATCGACATTAGACCGCTGAGGACTGGCAAAGGGTTGCCTGGTCTGAGCAGTCACGGTTTCAGCTGTATTGGGCCGACGATCGTGTCCGTGTCTGGCGCAGGCCACTCGAAGCCGTGGACCCTGCTTGTCAGGCGGGGACCACTCAGGTAGGTGGAGGCTCCATACTTCTCGTGGCATGCAATGGGTCCATTGGTGCATCTGACATCCACTCTGCGTGCTATTTTCTACGTCGATCTGCTTGAGGACTACCTACACCCCTTCATGAACTGTTTTTACCCGCGGGCGACGGCATCTTCCAGCAAGATACTGCGCATCCACACACGGCCCTTGTGACATGGCAGTGGATGAAGGAACACGCTACCGACTTCACAACAGTGATTTGGCCTCCACGTTCCCCAGACTGCAATCCCATTGAACATTTGTGGCATGTCATCGAACGATCTGTCAGGTCATCACCAACACAACTGGTAAATGCAGCATCGTTATGGAGTGCAGTGGCTTGCAGTGCCTGTGGATGTATTCCGGGGACTAGTAGACTCTTCTCCATGACTGGTCGCCGCCATTATTCGGGCCAGAGAGAGCCCAACACGTTATTAGGCAAGTGTGCCATGACTTTTGGTGAGTAAGTGCATAATATAACTGGTCCCGCTCTCTACATGGTGAGCTAAATGTTCGAGTCAACTTAGTGACAAAACGATCCTGGAACAAAGTGAATGCAACGAGCTGAATGTGTGACGAAAGGACTAGGAACATTATGTAGGGGTGTAACCAAAATTTATTTCTTTTGTTTGTTGACTTAGAGTGTGACGTCTTTAAAGGGGAGGGGGGTATGAAAAGTGTGACACAGCAAGACATGGAGGGACGGAAGGGGGGTCTGAAAAGGCCAAAAAGAGCATGACGTGTTTCTTGAACGTCCCCCTTGCTGGATGCCTCTGAGGTCTGGACCTATAGGTTAGATAGGCATATTCTAATTTTATACTTTATTTCAGAACATGACGCTTTTAATGTAGAATTTAAATTTAAAATCACGTTTATGTGCTAAGACATAGGAATTAAGCCTGTTGACAGAATACAAATGTATTTACATTTACGTATAGCTTAAAACTAATATAAAGCTTTCAGATATCCTGTACAAAAAAAGTTTGCCTGCTATAGCGAGTTCTTCAAAAATTAAAAAAAAATAATAAATTTTTTCTTACAGTATTTGCTTTTATCAAATAAACTTATAAAAGTTAATGTTTTAATAAGTCCAATGAGAATTAACTGAACGTTCTAAAAATAAAATATATAAACTAAAAATTTTAAAGCACACACTTTCATTTTAAAAAGTGCAGTAAACACTAAAAAGTCTAATTTAAAAAAAAAGGTAAAAGTGTGGTGACGCATTTAATTAAATTTTAAAAAGAAAATACTACATAATAAAATAAAAACTATATTTTATTTTATTTTATATTTTATTTTATTCTTTTTAGTCTTTATTTAAAAAAAAAAGCTTTTATATGATTACTACCAAACCAAAAAAACATTGAAAATCTGCCCAGTCGGCTAAGGTAAAGCGTTTACAATACATTACACTGGCTAATCATAAACAATGCTCTCCACAATCAACAACTTTGCTAGCATTGATGATCAAATTAACAACAATTACATACGACAATTAACAACGATAACAATAAACAACGATACAGATAGTCGTTAGTTGGTTGGTTTGGTTTGATTGGTATTAACTTCCTTTTCAACTGTTATGGTCATTTCAGGACGGCGTTATAGGGGCTGCAAATTTTGCCTCTCAAGGGTTCTTTAACGTGCAGCCGGCAAACGACTACACGGGACCAACGGCTTTACTTCCCTTCCGAAGGAAGTGCGTGATCTCAGGATTTCCCCCTGAAAAATCCTCGTCCTCCTCGGCCGGGATCGAACCCGCGTACTCGGGCACAGAGGCGATCACGCAACCACTGAGCCACCGAGGCCGATACAGACAGTCGTTACGTCATGATTGCACTGTATACATATTAAACTTAAATATTAAATAACTTACAAATACATGAAAAATTAGTGAAATTAACAATTGAAACATGCATTGTCATCGATAAGCTGTAGGTAATCAGGAACTGGGCAAAATATTGATTACAAAATTTGCGCACAAACACACAAACAAGTGAAGTTCAATGAAAGTGTGTAAAAAGTGATTTTGTTTCGAATCTCCAGTCCGAAGAAATGAATCATGATATTATTTTTAGATGTAACAAACAAATATTTTATACAGCATAAAGCTTATTTATTTATCAACGTACGAATCTACAGAATCAAGTACATCGGTAATACTGAATAAGGGCTTATAATAACTGAAGTATGAGATATACACTACATGATCAAATGAGTTGGGACACTTGTTGCTCTACCGTAAAGCCGCAAAAAGCTTCAATCAGTAGTGTGTAGGACCACCCCGAGCTGCTATCACTGCCTCCACCCTACATGGCATACTGTCCACAAGTTTACGATATGTGTCCACAGGTATTACCTCCATTCCTCGAGGAGTGCCGTGGTCAGTTCCTGGACAGATGTAGGGCGAACCATCCTGGATCTCACACGTCGTTCCAATTCGTCCCAAAGATGTTTGATGGCATTGAGATCAGGACTCTGGGCGGGCCAATCCAGTTCTTCAACCCGCATCTCGTCAAACCAGTCGGATATGGATCTTGCTTTATGGCAAGGCGCATTGTCGTGCTGGAAGAGGAACGGCTCGTCACCGAAGTGTTCCCACAGCGCTGGAAGTGCCCCGTTATCCAGAATGGTCCTGTAGCCATCAGCATTGAGGTTTCCGTCCACCTTGATGAGCGGGCCCAGTCCAGTCCAGGAGAAACAGCCCAGGTGTTCACAGGGGTGTCCCAATTCCTTTGATCATGTAGTGTAAGCACTGGTATCGAACCAATAGGAAGTACAATGACCCCAATGTCTTCGAAGTTGACATCCAGCATATGTTTCGGTTTTCTATACTTTGTATGTCACTTCATTTTCATCAGGTTGTTTAGTATTCCAGCCACCAGGTCATTGTCATGGCTCTTCATCGTATGCACCATGTTTATCATGAGATCTTGGACACACTTACCAAGGTGAGTAATGTTCAGATCCTAGTGGATGTAATGATTTTTTACGATTCTTCTTCCATGCTGGTCAATGGTCCTCAGTGTAACATTCTGGAACGACTGGAGTTCACTCCATCTGCTTTTACATATGGTTGCCCACGCAAGCATGGTCCGAATCATCGTCTTGTACAGTAGCAGCTTATTGTCGATGCTGAGGGCAATATTCCGACCCACGAGAGCTATGAGGCTGTATTTAGCCTTCTTTGCTTTGTTCAGAACGTAAGTCACGTGACAGTTTCATGAGAGTCTTGAGTCGATTATAACGCCTGATTGACCTATTGTCCTGATTGAAGTAAAGGGGGGGGGACGAGTATTTATAGCGAAATCAAGCCAATCATAGAATTACGTCAAACCACAGAGAAAGAAAAATTCAATGATTGGTTAAGCCGACCCACCATTGAATTAATTGGGAGTCGCTGATTGGGCCCCCATCAGAATTAAGTAAATTATTGCTGTCGGTTGATTGAATGGCCATACTCTCGAAAGCGTCCAGAAGTCTTTTTTTGTTTATTGATTTTAAAAGTTCAAATTGTTTATGGAGACGTCATGTCCTGTATCCAGGGAATGTTTGGCGACGGCAAAGAGGCTGCTTCTACTATTTTTTCTGTGGCGCAGATGTTCCTTGAAACGGGTTAAGACGTTACGAGAAGTTTGACTTTTGTAAACCTTCGGACATTGGGGTCATTGTACTTCATAGATTGGATTTCTGGAGCTGGGTACCTTGTCCTTAGGATTGCCTAGTAAGAATCTTACTTGGTTTGGATTTCTAAAACAAAGGGAAAAGTTGTGTGGTTTAAAAACTGAATTAAGACTTTAATAAGTTGTTTATTGTAGGGTAAGGAGATGGTCATTCTATTTTCTTTAACTTTTCGAAGGGTACTGATGTCCGTAATAAATTTATTAAATTTCCTTTTCCTAAGAAGGTCTATGATAGTATTGGGACTATAGCCATACTTAGGGCAATTCTCTCGATCATGGAAATTTCTTTCTTAAAAACCGTGGCAATTAATGGAAGATTAATAGCTCGGTCTATCATTGAAATAAAAGTGAACATTTTTTGTTCCACGGGTGGCTAGAATCGGATGTAATGAAATTACCGGTAAGTCGATTGAAGGGTTTGCGGAACACATCAAACGCTAAGGAATCCCGATTTCTTAAAATCAAAATATCAAGGAAGGCTAATTTACCGTTGACTTCTTTTTCAACAGTAAATTGAATGGAGAAACCATTAATATATTCAATAAATTTATCTAATTCACAAACACTGGTATCGAAAATGGCGAAAACATCGTCAACATAACGGTACCAGATTTCGGGAAAGTAGTTAATCGAATTCTTGAGGATGCTTTCGAAAGATTTTAGGAAAATGTCCACCAGAATTGGGCTAAGACATGACCCTATAAGAGTACCGTTATTCATTTTGTATATTTGCCTTTATATAGAAAAATATTATTATTTACGCAAAATCTTGTTAATCTTAGATATTCATCAATCTTTATCTTAGGAACGTTGTTTTTAGCCAACATTTTTTGAGAAAGCCAAGTGTTTCGGAGATGGGGACATTGGGAAACAGTGAGACCACATCAAAAGATACTAAATTCTCCCCGGGTTTGATTTTCCTATTTTTAAGTATATTGGCTAATTCTTGACTATTCTTAACCGAACTGTCGAAATCTGAGACCTTTAGGGTTTTGAGGAAATTGGCAAGAAACTTCGAGATACTGTACAAAGGTGAATTAATATTGGAAACTATGGGTCTCATTTTATCACCCGGTTTGTTTATTTTGGGTAGGGCGTACAATATGGGTAGTGTCAGGTTGGTGATTGTTAATGACGATGCTAAGTTGCTAGGGATAGTATTGGGGCAGTCTGGTTAGTATTTTTAACGACATCTTTAGTATCACGTATAAGTCTGGTTAGAGGGTCTTTTTTCAACACTTCAAAGCGGCCTACGGAAATAATCATGTCTACCCTTTTAAAATATTCGGCTTTGTCTAAAATGACTGTATTGTTTCCTTTATCGCTTTTTAAATAAAAGCAGTCTCTACTTTTGAGGGATTTAATAATTTTTGCGTTTTGCTTATCTGCAGTAGACACGACATAATTGTTAAAGTTGGTGGAGAGAATTTTTTTACACTGGTCTCTAATAGATTTTTTGTTAGGATATGGCAAAAACTATAAACCACCCTCTATTTCGCCCACTAGATTCTGGACGTCATTGAATTTATTATTGATAGCGAATTTCAAAGCTTTGGATAGGAAATCCATTTCCAACTCGTTAAACTGTAAGCTAGTTTGGTTAAATCACGTTGTCACTGCATTTTCTTTTCACTCCGAATTTTCCCTGTTCCTCGGTCGTAATAGTGGGCGAGCGAGAATGGAAAGACTCCTATCCAGACGCTGTCGACTCTGTTGCCTCCCGTATTCTCTGGAAACGTTGCCTCGAACAACGTGCAAATGTTCACACGCACGTCGCAGCAAAATACTGATAGCTGCCGTAAAATTTTCACACGTACCTGGCGAGGAAGTCGACTCGTCGGTTCGTCGGTAATATTTCTCCCGCCTCGGCTTTCATGGACATCGTCGTCGGCGTGTGGTGCGAGCAGAAAACTCTCTGCCGTGCCTGTCGGCGTCGTTCGACTCCGACGCTAGCAGCTGGCAAAGTTCCTCAGCGACGGCACTCACGATACGCTGAAGCCGCTGTTGCAAAACGTCGCCATTAAAGCAGGATTCGGTGCTCTCGCTGTTAGGTTCGCTGGCTGCATCGGCGTTCGTCACCGGCTCATGGTAGTGGCTTGCTTGTCGCTTCCTCCGCTGCTTTCCTCGCTTAGGCGGCGTTCTCCAGTCGGGCAGTCGTTCTCGTCGCTCCCTTTCGCTGCCGTCAACGTTCATCGACGAGCGCCAATTTCTCCCGTTTTTCCGAGCACCATCTCTCGTCCGTCGTCGCTCGTCTCTCTCATGTACTCTTTGATGACGTCGGTCTCCATCCGCCAATCTCGATCTCTCCCGACCAAGTCTCGGATTGTCGTCCAAAGATTTTCGTTTACGAACTTCATCACGGAGATCCCAGTGTGTCACCACTCTCGGACCATGTCGTTTGACACGTGACACTATGGTTCCCGTGCAGGTTTGCAACTGGCTGCTCTGTGAAATTGATGAAGACCACAGTTCGTAGGCAAGATTCTGTTGTGTGATAAGGCCCAGTTTTCACGAAACGGTATTGTCAATAAGCATAATCTGGAAAATCCTGGGCAGAGGAAAATCCTAGGTGGCTGAGACCAATATCACACCCAGTGAACTAGAAAATGAATGTTTGGTGTAGTATTTATGGGACACAAGTCGTAGGTCCTTTTTTTTTATGAAGGTATCCTAGCTGGTCAGCGCTACCGGGATGAAATACTGACTGGTGTGGTGGAAGACTTTCTAGATAATTTGCCATTGGCAGAACGTCCAGGATCACGGTAACAGCAAGACGGTGCACCGCCACACTTTGCAAGAACAGCAAGTGAATATTTGGATGGAAGGTTTCCGAAAAGATGGATTGCCAGAAATGGAACAGTTTCATGGCCACCTAGGTCACCGGATCTTACACCCTTAGATTTCTTCCTTTGGGGGTATTTAAAGGAAAAGGTTTATGCCAGGACACAACGTGAACTTCAAGGACGAATTGAAGTGACCATTAGTGAAATTCCTGCCATGACAATGACAGTGTAATGGATAAATTTTATTATAAGGGAATAAAATTTTATTAAGTCCAAACAGAAGGACTGAGACGAAAGAACGTGTAATTTTAAATAGAGATTTTAATTGAAAATCAAATAAACCCTACAATTCGGCTTGAATTGATTGATTAAGCAAAAACATTCATAGTTTGATATAAATAACATGAAAATAGCTCAACAATATTAATCGGTACAGGTAAGTCCTGAAATTCCGTACAAATGGCATCTCGGAAATCCACACAGTAAATGACTGCTCTTGAGTACACACCAAATGTGTCAGGATACGAAAATAATGCAGTGAAAAATAATTAATCTACGATGTCTGTATCTTTTAAGAACGTAGTGGATGAGGAGCCAACTCCAGCCTCATGGATCCATGAAACAGCAATGAACATCCTCCTGGATACGGGAAATGTAATGAAATATAAAGAGCATTACCGTCGTATGTCCGAGAGTAATTTACAGCTAAGCTTAGTTCCACTATAACTCTGACGTTTAGAATAGTAGTCCGCACATGAAATAACGGTTATAAATGATAATTAAGATAGACATAACAATCCAGAATAACTGCTTCCTAAAGGAACACAGAAGTATATATAAAGTTCATCAAAGCAAAATTTAGGCAAGGACGCTCTTCTTTAACCCTATGCCGACCTTATAGTAACTCAGTCTCAATAAGCAATTATCGCCTTGAGGAAATTAGAATATCACACATTAATATAATAATTAACGCCCATGGAAATATATATATTCCAAAACTGTAATAAGTAAAGCTATTGTAAAATAGCTGGAGTCTTGTGAGAGAGAGAGAGAGAGAGAGAGAACCTCCTATAGCGCAATAGCTATTCCCAGGCAAACAATCCTCTGAGCGCAAAAGCTCAAAAACTTCGCAAAGTTTTATTCGACGGAAACTTGAATTAGGCAGGCATGGAAACACAAGAATTCAGTTCCAAAGATTAATGATAACGGAATGTATCCAAGCTTGCAGATACAAAATTCCGCGTCGCTTTAGTGAATAGAGCAACCACCTTTACCGTCTTGGACGAAGCCACTCATTCCATAAGGGAATATACCTTTGGCTCTGCGCAGTTCGAATTCACTATTGAAAACTCGTTTAGAATTATTTATCCGTATCCTATAGTCCTCCCCCTTCCAATAGTCCTCCATGCTAATGATCCCTTCCTTCTCTCCTTCTCCTTCCACTTCACCTTTCCTTGTCGCTCATTGGTTGTTTCCCTGTTACGTCGTTCTTCGTAATTTTTGTCGCCTCTCTGCTGGAAGACGACCGTCTTTTGTTTACGATCCGAAGAACGGCGTAACAGACAGCTGTCCAGAAAGAAGGCAATCACCTATCGTGCACAGTTATGTCTTGCAGCCAAAGGCCAACACTATGAAGATACTTTAAAATAATCTATATTCGATTTTGGAACTCAGGACTTAAATTACATGTAGCTGATTCAACACGATGGTGGGAGGGTAGAATACCAATCTTCATCCTCATTTATCTCCCACAATTTTCGTATGAATCAGCTAAAATAAACATGGATTTAGACTAATTTTGGGGTACTCTACAAGTTCGTAATTGGAAATTTTCTTCGATCTCTGACAGGGAAAAAGTTACGGTTTTAATGACCTTGAAGGTCACTTTTGAGGTCGGAAATGGAAAGCCCACGATCCACTTGCTACAAGACGTTTTTGTTCTATCTAATGCATCGCCTCTGGACTGTGATATACATCATTGTGCTAGACTTTTCGGACACCCTGTATATTGTTACATCATCATAAGAAGACGTTGTTAATTATATTTCTTGCAATAATAAGCACTAATTCGGTTTTTTGATAATGTAACAATGTACAGTGATGAAAGCGGCTTAGCCCCAAAATGACATCTGGGTCATTAAACTATGTTTATGTGAATTAGTGGTTTCCTTATTTAATCTCCTTATCCCTAATGTTAATTTGCCCGTGATGATGATCAGCCTCGGCCTCTGATAAAATTAATTTTTATTGCTATACCCGGACCTTCCAGTAAATAATACCATTTTTCGAAATCCTGTTTGCATTATGAAAGACTATTTCAGCCAATAGCGCGTTTGCAATTGCGCAGAATTGGGAGTTGACGTAAATTCACTAATCCTTGGGTAAATTCAAATTGTATTGTGTGAAAACGGACAATGTATTATCCCTATTAGTGGGGGCCCCAGGCAAATACCCATTTTATTTCATTGAATGACGGGCTTGGTTACAGTTAATATATCTCGGCATTGCTTCGTATCTTTCTTAATGAAAATCATTATTTTCACTAAACCATTATAGATGAATATTTCCTTCCTATCAAAAATGGAAAATGAAAATTCATATTTTATTTTATTCGAGGGTTCTTGCGCCTCGTCCTTCTTTTCTTCTACATACGTCATCCTTCCTATCAAAGAAGATATTAACGTTCTTAATATACTTAACGTTTCTATTGAGGAAATATCTTAAATAAACAACTCAAAAGTTGTGCATTGTCCATTATGCATGGTTTCAAATGCCAAGAGAATTTTACCTGGCAGTCCTTTATCCGGTATTTAGAAAATAGTGTTTACTTGTAGTCTGGTATTAAACCTACGTCGCTTTCTAGCTGGATCGATTGTGTTTTTCGTTTATCTCGCCATCAATATATAAACTTTATGTATTGCTTTCTGAATCTCTTGACTGTTATCTCTAAAGATATATTACGCGAACTTGCCCATGCAATTCGATCAACTAACCGCCTACGATCTTTCGTACAAAGATGTTTGTTTCATCCCTTGATGCTCATCCTCCAAGACGATGCGAAATCGAATGAATGTTAATGTCTCGTAAGTTAAGACGGCGTTGTTTTCCTCACATTCATATCACCAAAGAGAATGTTATTCCATCAGATTAACGGGACCTGTTTGATAATGTAGTAATCATTTCACGAATAACTTGTATCATTATTTATTTATGATTCAAACCCGGTCTCCTTTTTACGGTTTTAGCATCATACGCAATATGATGAAACCCTAGTAACGATGGTACAGAACTATGTATCGGGGGTAGGGGCTGAGGGGTCTGCAACCCCCCTCGAAATTGGCCACCTAGTCAACTAAATCTGTTACATGGGGACCCCCCTTCCACAAGCAGGATTGGGCCAGCCCCCCTCAGCCCCTCCCCGAAAAAAAATTTGTGATATATATATATCACACGCCATAACTTTTGAAAAGATTGACCTAGAGGATTGAAATTTTGTACACACGTAAGCCCTATACAGAGGACGGTGCGAAAAATATAGTGAATCCTCTAGGGTGGCCACTTATATGAATGTTATGGTTCCTTTTTTTTTTTAATAAAGAAGCCTAAAATTTTGAAATTTCGTAAATTTGTAGTGCGGTTCTAAAAAAATAAAACTTAATATACAAGAAAAGTGATTTAAGCCTCTTGGGCCCCGCCGGCGCCGCGAGGATCCAAATACAAATAAAGCTATAAACTTTTGAACGAAAAGGCCTAAGAACTTGAAATTTTGTATTTTTACAGTGCGTCACTAAAAATAATATAGACAACATACAAGGAAACTGATATAAGCCTATGAAGCCTCGGTAGGGGCCCCTGGGCTATACCTTATGAACGAAAAGGCCTAGGATTTTAGCAGCCGTTGTATTTGAAAAATTTGTGCCCCTCCACTTATTATAGCCACGAGCCGCTACTGCTCGTAACATTTTGATGCTAAAACCCTTATATCGTTGGATAACGAAGCCTTAACTAATTTTTTATTTTTCTTCTCTGTTTATTTCAAGCTTATGTATATCATCATCATTGGCCTTTATAGGCTTTACAGCCCTTTAGCCCCAAGCACCACCATCAAGTGACTGCTTGTTTCTAGACCTTGATTTATTTTATGTGGCAGGGGGGTCGGCCCTACCACAACCCCCATTTCTGGGGGATGATGATGATCTTAACGACTGCTGTAAGATGGTCGCAGCAGCCGGGACCGACGGCTTTACGTGCCCTCCGAAGCACGGGGGGAGATGTAAATTTCCAGGTTGTCACCCAACCTGTGACTAGCCGCGCCCAAAGTTGCTTAACTCCGCCAGTGCATTAAGCAAGGCGAGACAACTGGACTACGGCTGCCCCCGCTTATGTATATAATCATAAATTTATTCATTTGAATTCTCTGAATTAGAATACTTCATACCTCGTTTTCAATTTTAATGCAACAGTTGGTACTTTTAAGAACGAAGATGATGTTTTATATCATGAACATTTAAAAAGATAAACGAAGATAAATAACATTCTACAGTAGTTCTGTCATTGCACTGATTCGAACATAAAGGATAGGGTAAAAAGTACCGGACCTCTGTCAAATTTTAGATGTTTAAACCAAGAATAATATTTGGTAAACCGATGCTTTATAAGATTATTATACAGTATATACAGTTAAGAGTATTATACAGTTAATTTCGTTTAGCTCGACATGAATGGCCTCAGGTGCCTACAAAACTTGTGTGACATCAAAATTTTAAATGAGCAATTTAATTAATATAGATTGAAAACAACATTTTTGTTAAATATGTATAAAAAACATATCTTATTTTTATATTCCCAGAAACTGAGGAACAAGCCAACACACTTTATGGCCAACGGCCAAAATGCTCACGGAACCAAACTAGTTGTTTCTTGGTATTTTTAATGCTGTTATTAAAATGAAAACGAAATTTTTTTATCACGCAACAATTTTTAGAAATCGCCATATTAATTATTTCCAATTTCTACGCCTATTTCGCAAGATGTGCATATTACCTAAAATACTTTCCCCTGTTAAATCATTTCATATATGTTTGGAAATGCGGCAAACAGTTACACATTCAGTTTTCAGCATATTATACCCGTTTTGCCCAGGACTTTCTTTTAAATGTGGCATCTGGAAGGTCCCGAAGGAGGATGCAGCAAAAGTCCATAGTAAGGGTTCATTTTCCCTAATAACGCCTCTCCGTGGTAGGAATATCCTGATGGAACCTTTCTCTATGTTCATCACCAACTTCTTCAAGGTTGGCAGGAAAAAAAGTCCAGATGGGTATGACGAAATGAATATTTAGTAACATATTGCATACCAATTCATAAAATGCCTGCAGAAGCTCATCACTAAAGTTCGGCGTAGTTGGATTCCTTGTTTTTTCCCAAGAAACCGTGCGCTGCAGGTTCAGAGCTTTCCAGGCTGTTAATTCAACTAGTTTCATTGCAGTTTCAAAACGTTATCTGCCGTTAGCCAACCAAGCCGTATTATTTCAATCAGAGTAGTCAAATTATTAATTAATTAACGCATTTCGTATCATTTGTGCACATTGTTTTCAAAAATGCATTCCTAAAATCTATATATATAAAGAAGGATGTTTGTGGGTCTGTGGGTCTGTTTGTTTGTATGTTTTTTATACAAATCTACAGTTTTATTCCGATCTTGATGAATTTCGCATACATGACCTTCAAAGCATGAGGAAGGTCACTGTCTACTTCAGATTTCGAAAAAATAATAATTATTGATAAAAAAATCGATATTCATGGTTATGGCAGGGCATATTAATGAGAAATATCGCATGACCAACAATGCAAGACAAAGTTTTTGCAACAATGGTATCAACACGCAATTCACAAACACTCTGCACGGACCAACAATATATATCTCATGACCAACAATGCAAATAAAAGTTTGTGCAACAATAGGTATCAACAATGGTTTCAACACGCAATTCACCAATAACAATGAGCTCAAAATGATGATGCAATGATAAAGCAATCCTTTCCAAGAATTATAACAATGAACATAAAATGATGATGCAATATGGATAAGTTTCAATTTGTAACAATGCATAGAATTCCTGTTATTCAGG
>JAHWFO010003664.1:115011-138664 GCA_023313115.1 Rhysida immarginata
TCTTAGAAAAGAGAGTTCTTAGTACTTAACAATTTTTTGAAAATCTTTAAAAATGATTAGTAACTGGAGATAATGGAAAGTCAGCAGACTATTGAGAAAGAGTGGAAAGACGACAGAGGAAGCACTCCTTTAGCTCCGTGCTGTATTGAGCAAATGGCAAGCAGGTCAATAGAAGAATCGGCGATCGCTAGACTACAAAAAGAGATAAATGGCCGATTTTGATTCAAGACATGGAGAAAAGAAAGGGAATTGCAACAACATCAATTGTACATCTAAAGTAAAATTACTTGAGTAAGAAATTTAGACTAGCGGTGGCATCCTTGGAGAGAGGTCCATCCAT
This sequence comes from Rhysida immarginata, assembly GCA_023313115.1. Classification (NCBI taxonomy): domain Eukaryota; kingdom Metazoa; phylum Arthropoda; class Chilopoda; order Scolopendromorpha; family Scolopendridae; genus Rhysida; species Rhysida immarginata. Next base: position 115,352 of record JAHWFO010003664.1, read on the forward strand.
TCTGAGCCTTATATCACCTGGACTACCTGTTTTTCGTATTTTTCGTAGAATGGATAGTCCCTGTACTCTGTGTTGTATTGATTGAGTTATTATTTAACCAATTGGGAGTTATAATTTAATTTTTTGAGATCTGTCTCTTTACTTACAAGTATATGTTTAAATAATTTAGACTTTACAAATATGTTATACTAGAAGAGGTACCCGGCGTTGCCCGGGATAATTACACTTGCACAAACTTTTCCTTTCATTGTTAGTCATGAGATATTGATTGTTGATCCCTGCCTTGTGTTGGTGCATTGCGTGTTGATACCATTGTTGATACCTATTGTTGTACAAACTTTGCCTTGCATTGTTGGTCATGAGATATTTTTCATTAATATGCCTTGCCATAACCATAAATATCAATTTTTTATCGATATTTATTATTTTTCCGAAATCTGAGGTAGACAGTGACCTTCCTCATGCGTTGAAGGTCAAGTATGCAAAATTTCATCAAGATCGGAATAAAACTGTAGATTTGTATAAGAAACAAACAAACAAACAAACAAACAAACAAACCCACAAACCTACAAACATCCTTTTGTATATATATAGAAAGATGTAGCCAGATCAGTCAAGATTTTCTTGATTTCTGTTTTGAACTACAGAGGAAATTGTTTGTTGTATTTTGTTTTTAGTTGACAATTATTCAATATCGTATTTTGCCTTAGGAATTAAAATATGGGGCACAGTATGGATAATGTATCTTAAACTTTTGTTTTGCTTTGTAATTGCATTTTTGCGCATGGCTAAAATGTAGTAAAAATTGTTAAATACAATTGTTTTTATTTAAGCGTTTGAGCCTATGAATTTAACACTTATATGTTTTGATGCTTTGAGATTTAGTTCGTAATTGTTTAGCCTGTGTCCTATTCATTTAGGCAGTGTTGACAAAAGACACATTTTAGTGTCTGACTTGATGATCAAAGAATTCATTAATGTATCTGTCATCAGTTCGGCTCTAGCTTGAGCCTTGAACTCAATCTATATTCTTTGTAGCAATGTTGTTTAAATGACGAAAGATAGGAAAGAAAATTCCACAGCCTGGATTCGAACCAGGAACCTTTGGCTCAGACCGTCAACGCGCCAACCAATTGTGCCACTGCGGCCATGAAAGCTCACCGCTATTTACTGACCTGAGCCAAAGTTTCCTGGTTTGAATCCAGAATGTGGAATTTTCTTTTCTATTCTTCATCACTTTTTTTATCATTAATTTGAACAGCTGAGGTTGGCGTACAATAAAACCCTCACTGAATATCTTATGATTTATTCTTTAATGTTGTTTTGTCGAACTGATTGTTTGATAGCAGGATATTTTTGTTTTGTGAGTGAGCTCCGATGATTGATTCACTAGAGGTTGTTTTATATTTTGAAGATAAAATATGAGTGATAGTTTAGCTGGGGTTAGCCGGATATTTGTCTTATTATAGGATTTGGTATAACCTTGGTATGTTCCTTTGTCATTGTGTTGACATAGTTTACAGGAACATTTGTGGTCTTGCTTGACTGCCGTGTGACAGTCTGGATTTGTGCATGCCTAGTGATATACAAACTAGCAGTGAACTGTGATGATTAACGTCACTGTTGGGTGAGTCATATGAGAAGTCGTTAGATTGGAACGTTGAATACTTTAAATTGTACATAATGAAGCAGACAAAGATTTCTAAGAAGTATTGTATGATTTTTGTCAATATTTGCATAATTATTCTGTGAATCCTTATGATGTCGAAATATCTTCACAATTTTGTATTATTAACGTTTGGATACATGATATATGATTAAAGTTGTCTAAATTTAACTTTTTCCAATGTAGTTACCTGTTATTTTATTCCCCTTGATATTCCGTATACTGATCTAATTCCTCCTGAAGACACCGCTGGTACGGAGGAGGTCACAAAATAATACTTTGTTTTTTATAAAACAATAAAAGTGTCCTTGTAGTAATCCTTTATATTAGCATTAGATATACATATACACGTCAAAGTTAATCAGCATACAGAAGGAAATGGATATGTCACATAAAATAACTGAGTTTATTTGCTTACCCTTGGAAACACAGTACTCGCAATATGGCATTCTGGGCAATAGCATCAATTCCTTATGTAGCCCCCATGCATGTCACAATCCTTACTCGATGCGGCATGCTGTCATACTGACAAGGGGCATAAATGTAGTTGTACGAGCACTTTTTTTGCGCGCAAGCATATCTTGGAAGCGATAGCATTGCTTTCAAGTGAAGTCAGCAGGTTGCGTGATCGCCTCTGATGCCCGAGTACGCGGGTTCGATCCCGGCCGAAAACGACGAGGATTTTTCAGGGGTAAATCCTGATATCACGCACTTCCTTCGGAAAGGAAGTAAAGCCGTTGATCCGTGTAGTCGTTTGCCGGCTGCACATTAAAGAACCCCTGCGAGGCAAAATTTGCGGCCCCTATAATGCCTTCCTGAAATGACCATAGCAGTTGAAAAGGACGTTAATACCAAACAAACCAAACCAACTTTCAAGTGAAGTGGATTCGTGCGTATTGTTGAGTAGTGAAGAAAGAAGTTGAGATCGCAATAATGCACATATTCACCGCTTTAACAATGGAGTCCTTGTATGACTATATGTGCTCAATTTTTTTCGTTTTCTCGGTTTAATTTGAAAGAAACAAAAGCTAGAATTTTCTTATTTTGCAATCATCAGTAGTAGCTTTAGATGAGTAGTATATTTCATTTTAGTGGGAATCTGTAAGGTACATGTCCGTGTAGTTCCTTTGTGAGTGCGGATGGAAGTTCTGTGTAGGGTAACAACGCCCTCAAACTGTTTCTACCCGTGGCGTAGGGTAACAGCATCTCTTCGTGGCTGTGTAATGCGACGAATATGTTTCCCGATGTTGTCCCACACATGCTGGATTGCTGGATCCGGTGATCTGGATGTCCAAGGCAAAACATCCACCTCTGTAGAGCAGTCGCTGCCACATGGCTGGTGTTTGGTCGCGCATTGGGCTGCTGGATGAGAGCCATGAAGGAGATGACGATGGACCTAAGCACCTTATCTGCATATCGCTGACCGGTTAGATTGCCCACTGTGAATACTAGAGCAGTCGAAGAGTCTTAGGATATAGCGCCCCATACCATAGAAGCAAGGAAGGTCATGTGTGCATCGTGTCAAATGTAACTCTTCATCCAAAAGACGCCACACATATTTGACTATCATCTGTACCGAGACAGAAGCGGGATTCATCTCTGAAGAATCATCACTTATACAGGGTGAATCAAAAGTCACTGGACATAGCTGTATTTCCAAAATAGTGTGTAAAATGAACGATGTGACCATGCTAGCTGGGAACAGGATAGGTGACTTATCTTTTGGGACAGTTTTACCGTTTGGCCGCCATCTTGAAATCCGCCCTTTTGGATCAAGGTTCATTTCTTTAAATGGGAATGGGGTCATCTGGTATAACATTTAACACAGGCTTTTTCTCAGAAGTTCATTTCTACAATCGGATTTCAGTTATCTGTTGTAGTTCACAAGTTATTAAAACAAACATTGAAACATTACCATTATCTGTTGCAGGTAATTGGAGAAACTGATCCTGATGTCAAGAAACGCCCCTAATGTAACATTGTTGCTAATTTCAACGCCCAGCACCCCGAAAGAGAAATAATCGCGTAGAGTACCATCGCATATGCGATATCATATTTCAGAGACATACGGAGCTCGTACAGGCCGACCAAAATTATTAAGCGATGAAACAACCTTAACAATAGTGTTGGCAGCAATTGCAAAAAATCCACAACGTAGCACAAGACGGATTGCAGCTGAGTGTGAACTCACGCAATCATTCATAAAACGGATTCTGCGTACCAACAAGTGGCATCCATTCAAATTTCAGATGCAGCAAAAACTATCCTAGGATGATCCAGACAGATATAAGGATTCTGTATTTGGGCTCTGGACAAAGATCCTTCATTTGTACATAATACTGTGTTTAGTGATAGGCCTATTATGTCCATACGCCTCATCACTAAACACAGTATTATGTGCAAATGAAGGATCCAGTCGATATTTGTCCATAGTCCTCACGTCTGTTCGGATCTTCCTCAGATAGTTTTTGCTATTATAATGGTGAGGTGAACCGTCAGAACATAAGATATTGGAGCAATACGAGCCCTCATTGGACAAATCCATTCAAAGTCGTTGGTGATGTCAAAGTATGGTGTGGTGTGGGATATAGAACACCTGTATGAGTACCTTACAGTACACTATTGAGTGAAGATGTCAGTTTCCCAAGTTTCTTCCAGCAGAATGGTGCAGCACCACACTACGGAAACAATATCCGTCAATGGCTGAATAGGCAAATACCTGGTCATTGAATTGGCCGGCAGAGTCCTGTGGAAACAACTTTTGTATACCGTGAAAGTAAGCGTCGCCTTCAGCAACGCATCCTACAGCATGCAACATCATTGCGCGTGCATAATGAATTGATAAAGCACTTTGAACACTGTGTCCAACAACATCGACAACACTTTGGACACATCCTTTATCTGTTTCAACCTAGTTTTCGGTGTGTGAGTTTTTCTTTGGAAAATGTCAATATTTTTGTTAATAACTTGTGAAACACAACAGATAACTGAAATCTGATTGAGGAATGAACTTCAGAGAAAAAGCTAGTGTTATTTGATATGCCACATAACCCTCTTCCCATTTAGGAAAATGAACCTAGACCCAAAATGGCGGATTTCAAACAGGCAGCCAAACTCCCAAACTGTCACAAAAGACAGAGCATATACCCTGTTTCCTGCTAGCAGGGTTACGTCGTTTATTTTACACAATGTTTCTGAAGTACAGCTATGTCCAGAAACATTTGATTCACCCTGTACATGTCCATTCATCCTCCTAATGGCGTCTGGCTTGGGATCAGTGCAGTCTACTCCAGTGACCAGTACACATCGTCTCTGACGTCGAGCACGAAGCTCAGCTGGGTGGATACGACGAATAATAGTGCATTGAACACAGACCTATGCAAAGAAGCGGTAGTACGACGGATGGAACTCCGAAATTTTCTTGCATTCTATTCCGTGGACGTTCCTAACGTGCACGGGAAAGTTCTGCACGTTCTTCGCGCCACCGATATGCGTACCTTGAAACTGCGCTGATATCATGCGCCATTTGTAGCTATAGGATAAAGTGACCAACCATCCCTAAAAATATATTTATGAACTTGCTCTCATATTGGTCAGCTGATGAAACACCTTGTCGAGGCATCGAAATGGTTACGATGGATTGTCATAACAGAGAAATTTTCCATCCATTATTGGAAGAAATCTTTGATAGGAGAGTCCAAGCACTACGGATAGACGGTATTTGACAACGCACAATATTGTAGATATGTTTTCGGCTTCTTATGTTTTCCTTGACAGCTAGGCTTAGCGGGCTTGATTGGCTAATTATGCCCCCCCCCCTCCTTGGGCGGTGAAATGGTTAGCGTTGCAGCTTTTGATTGCGAACTCAATCCGACTGAAGATGTTGGTAATTGAGATTATACCTTCTTTTGTATGGGTTTAGTGCTGTATCATTTGTTGCTGCAATAACCTTAAATGTACTATCTACTCAGGTTGGATTTGATATTCTTCATGAAGTCACCAGTAGAATAGATTTTAACTGAATGCTTACGTCTTATTCAATTGAAAGTGTATTACTAAAGCTTAATCACATTTCTATTTATTTTCATAAAGCAAAATTTAAATTACCACAATAAAAAATTATTTACCGCTATTTCTTTAAGTTGAAATGTTTTATGAGCAATCTATTTACTTGCTAATTGATAACTTAGCCTATTAACAAATTGTATCTTATAAGAAACATCCAAATAACTCTGCAATTAATAGCAAATCATCTATAGAATTTCTATTAGTCTGCCCTTAATCTCATAAAAACAATTTATATCCAATTAGAATATTTATAAAGTTATTTAGTTCGTAGTATTCACTGTATATTTTTTTAAATTAGCATAATACGGGTAGAACTGTAGATATGAAAGAGCTGAGGTTCTCTTTCAACTCTCCTCCTGAGTTAACGAATCAATGAAACCCAGCGAAATGTGACTTTTCAATCCGGTTTCCGCTTGTGTAAAGGCGAGGCAGCAGCCTTAACACAAGGGAGATTTTTCTGGCATTTCTTTAATGCGCTTTTCCCCCCTCCATGACAGTAACGAATTGACAGCATCGCAATCTTGGACTCCAAAAAGCGAGTGAGCGGAACAAAACTCCATCGTTCATTGTCAGTTAATGGTAATGGGGGCGGAAAAACCTCTTTATGGCCAGAAACGTAGAAGGACCGAAAATTGGGAAAACACGCACGGAAATCGAACTGAACACTGAATGCTGATTTTAAAAAAATTAGTGTACCTGGAAATGAAAGTTCCGAAATCGATTTCTATTTATTTTTCCTCTTAATGTGTAAATGTCCCCCTCCACTCAGAAAAATAAATCAAATTTCATCCTACTTGCGGGTTTTACTCTTTTGATCATGGCAAGAAATCCATTAGTGGTTTTCAATTTTCTTTGCTTGCGTTTAAATGTAATCAAGATTCGGTTTTTCCACACTTGTTTTTTTTTTTTAATTATTTTTTCATATTGTTTATCGAGGGGGTGCTATGATTTCATGTTACGTTTCGTGAACCCTTCAAAATCATTTTAACTCCTTCTGTTTTGGTTCGGCGTTATTAAAAGTATTTCTTAAAAACTTTTTACGGCCTTCAATCTTGAATGATGAGTTTTAGAAAGAATCTACGTGATCATAGAATGATTTTACGGTGGTGGAGAAACATAGTCTCGAATATATCATTTGATTATGCTGATTAATTATCAAAGTAATCAAATTACTTGCGGATATGAAATTAGGTTACCTTATTGATTAATTTCAAAATAATATTATGTTCTAAATTTATTTGTTGTTTTATATACCGTATTCCTCATTAATGAAACCTGCCAACTTTCATTCGTTTAATAATAACGTTCATGACAAATTAAACATACGATAAAATTTTAAGACAAATGCTGTTTGTCTATTAGAGCTCAATTATTGTTTCACGTGTTTCTCCTCAGGCAACGACTGAAATGACATTTATCGGATATAATCTGAAACAGTAAATAGGTCTGTTAGATTTATTTCTAGTAATTAACTGGAGTCTCATCACATAAAAATGAGATGAACACAGGTATTTGATACGTGATTCAAAGAAGCAATTTATTTGGATTCAATTTTATAATAAAATAAAAACCTGGAAAGAAAACAACGATAAAAACTTCTTCTATAAAAGTAAGTGAAAGAGTACACTAACCAGGAATACCCCCAGTCAGTTGAATCATATGAATTTTCAGTTCCGGCGTGTGCTTAAACGTGCAACAACAATGCAAAACTATTTCCGTGACGAACTCACATGTTGATGGCATGACGTTTAAATCTATTGTTTACATATGCTCGAGGAAGAAAAACATTGTTGTCTGTCTGTCATTGTTCAGTGTTTTTTTGGGATGGAACGTTTGCATGATAATAGACATGCTGAAAGTGTGTTATGTTTATAAAATGTTTACTAATTGTAAATGTAGAAATTAATTAAATTAATGAAGTAATTAAAATAGCTCCATATTATGTCGCTGAACAACACATTTTCTCTTTTATTTATAGTTTGAATATTTTGTAAAATGAAATGTGTCCAAAATGTTTATAATATTGGTAAAACTGTTCATAAAGTTTTTAATACATGAAATTAGTATTTTGTTACATCGCCTCGATGTTTTAATAATGGACAAATTCTTTTTGGCATACTTTCTACTAACTTTTGACACAATTCTACACTAATATTTTTCCACATATTTTTTACGTCATCAGTCTACTGCTTTTTGTTGTAGGTCGCATTTTTTTCTATTTGAATTTTCATTAAATGCCACAGATTTTCATTTGGATTCATGTGTGGTTAATTACCTGGCCAATTCATTGCTTCTATTGCATGCTCTTCATCCATTCTTTAACTGTCTTTAATGTATGGCAAGGAGCATTGTCTTGCTGAAGGATGTACTCGTCATTTTCAAATTGATCTTCCAAGATTTCTTTATAAACAACTGCATTTACACTTCATTAATGATGCACTTTTATGAGAAAACCATCCCCAGATCATGAGTTTCTCGGATGCTTTACAGTTCGCCGCAGCAGCTCGGGTATGTTAGTTTCTGTATTTCGTTTCCACACGGTTCTTTCACCTTCCTCGACAGAGATAGTAATAATTGTCCCATCAGCGAAGATTACGTATTTTTGGCCCATTACATTCGTTTTTGCTTTTGTAGCTTTGTCAAGAATTGTTTCTTTTTACGGTAAACTGATCGAAATCTCGGGTTTTTTTAAGTAATTTTGGACGGTTGTCTTGCAAACATGAGAAAAGACTGATGTTAAGTCACGAATATAAGATCGTCTGCTTTTTGTTACCAGTCGTTTTAAAGTGTTCATGTCTCTTTTGCTAGCTTTTTTGGGACTTCCACTACGAGGTTTCACTTCTGCTCAACCACACTGTTTAAATCTTCTGATAACATTAGAGTAACCTCCTCGACAACATGACATTTTATGAGCAATTTGGTTTTGTGTCATTCCAGCTTCATGAAAAGCTTATGATTTTGTTTTTTGATCAGAAGATAGCTGACTGTTTCCCCCATGATGACCTTTTAAACAAACTTACTATGGTCACACTTTTAAAAATAATAACAGAAAATAAATTCCACTTCTATTTAAATTATGCTCATTGTAATAGTGGGAATGAGGAATTACTGAAAAATAATTTTTTTTAATTATTTTCATAAAAAAATAAATTATAACCTTTATGGACAGATTTTTCAATATTATAAACAATATGGGCACATTTCATTTTACAAACTAATTATTAAAATAATTATAAACAATGGATAGTTGTTTATTTTTTCAAGGATTACTATTTGAACCTGTTAAATCCAAAGTGGTGTAACTCCACTTTTTAAAAAATCTGAGTTAATGCTAGAAATGAAATCTGAATATGTCAAACTACCTATAGGAGTAGTGGTGTAACTCCTATTTCCCCAAACAGCTTCACAGATGGCAGTGGAAGTTTAAGGTGCGTCTCAAAAGTTTAAAGAAACATGTTTTTGTTCAAAAGAAAAAAGACTATTGAAGGTACATACATATGCTTTAATTACTAGCTGTACAAAGCACTTAAAAGAAACTCCTGAAAATATTACTCACGAAAACATAATAGAAATAAAATATTCAACAAAATGAAATTTTGCGTGTCTCAAAAGTTTAAAGAACCACCCTCAGATGCTGAATGGAAACGTCCAATATGTAAAATTGCGAGTGACAGGATATTAATCTTTTGCAGAGTTAGTCATTTTTTTCAAAGAAAGCTTTTCTTCTACTCACAATTGACCTACGACAATGCCTCGCCAATCTCAATTCACAATCGATGAAGTGGCGATTGAAAGCTAACGGACTATCTGTTGCTGATGTTGTCACAATTACTGGAAGATCCACAGTAAAGGTTTATAATGTTTTGAAGAGGAGTTCATCGTTCCATCAAAAATCACGATCTGATCGTCCCAAAGTTACCTCAACTCGCGATGACAGACGCATTATACGACTGACAGCCACACAAATCTTTCTATTCGCCAGATACAAGACGTGACTGAGTTAAACATCTCGAAAGACACTGTACACCGGCGAATAATTGCGAGTGGACATGTTGTCTCCAAATAAGATGAAGAAACCGCCTCTGACTGTCAAGCATATTCAAGAATGGCTAAGTTGGGCACAAGAACACATGGCCTGGAAAGACGAACGGATGTCGATGTTGTTCAGTGTTGAAAAGAAGTGGAACTTGGATGGTCCTGATGGGTGGGCATCATACAGGCATGACCTACGACAGGAACCGAAGACCTTTTACTCAAGACAACAAGGAGGAGGTTCTGTCATGGTTTGGGGCGACTTCGCATTCAACGGCACCACCAATTTGGCTTTCATCAGTGGAAGAGAAAATTCGCTGACATACCAAGAAACCCTTACACAGTATCTGTTATCCAAAGACGATGTGTACTGCTCACTGGAGTAGACTGCACTGATGCCAAGCGAGACGCCATTAGGAGGATGAATGGACATGTACAGGGTGAATCAAATGTTTCTGGACATAGCTGTACTTCAGAAACATTGTGTAAAATAAACGACGTAACTATGCTAGCAGGGAATAGGATATGTGCTCTGTCTTTTGTGACAGTTTGGGAGTTTGGCCGCCAGTTTGAAATCCGCCATTTTGGGTCTAGGTTCATTTTCCTAAATGGGAAGAGGGTTATGTGGCATATCAAATAACACTAGCTTTTTCTCTGAAGTTCATTCCTCAATCAGATTTCAGTTATCTGTTGTGTTTCACAAGTTATTAACAAAAATATTGACATTTTCCAAAGAAAAACTCACACACCGAAAACTAAGTTGAAACAGATAAAGGATGTGTCCAAAGTGTTGTCGATGTTGTTGGACACAGTGTTCAAAGCGCTTTATCAATTCATTATGCACGCGCAATGATGTCACATGCTGTAGGATGCGTTGCTGAAAGCGACGCTTGCTTTCACAGCATACACAAGTTGTTTCAAGTAGCCATTCCACAGGACTCCGCCGGCCAATTCAATGACCAGGTAATTGCTTATTCAGCCATTGACGGATATTACGTCCTTAGTGTGGTGTTGCGCCAAGCAAAGATATACACTCCGTCCAAGAAGTTTATAATATTGAAATAAATTAGATGTGCTTTCATTTAAACAAAATAATTATAAATAAACTAACTGCTCAAAATTGGATTTTATTAGCTTTATAGTTTCATAAATGAGCCTGTTAAAGCCAATGTAGTGTAAGTCCATTAACAATAGTTTTGAGATATAAAGGATTTTACTAGAATAGTAGATAGATAGCACTGGTGACTGCATAAGGTGCGTTTCAAAAGTTTAAAGAAACATGTTTTTGTTCAAAAGAAAAAAGACTATTGAAGGTATATACAAATGCTTTAATTACTGGCTGTACAAAACACTTAAAAGAAACTCCTGAAAAAATTATTCATGAAAACATAGTAGAAATAAAAATATTCAAAAAAAATGGAATTTTTGCGTGTCTCAAAAGTTTAAAGAACGACTGAAAAAACATTGCATGAATTATACGACAGCTTAAATTGAACGACCATTTGTCTTGATTGTTTCAAATACTCTGTTCGGCATTGAGTTTTATGAGGTTGAACAATGTTTCTGGTCTTACATTGTACCATGCATCTTCAATTGCTCTTTTCAATTCATCAATCGAAGAAAATTGACGTCCGCCGGCATAAACTGCACAAGACATGATTCCCATTAGATTCTCTGTGGGGTTCAAGTCTGGGCTTCTTGGGGCCACGTCATAACGTGAATATTTTCTTTTCTGAACCACTCCATTGTTGATCGTGAAGTATGGATGCTGGCGTTATCCTGCTGGAACACGAATTCCGGGCCACACTAATGATCACAGACGAACGTCGAGTACGAAGCTTAGCTGGGTCGATACGAAAAATAATAGTGCATTGAACACAGGCCTATGCAAAGAAGAGGTTGTACGACGGATGGAACTCCGAACTTCCCTTGCATTCTATTTCCGTGGACATCCCTAACGTGCACGGGGAAGTTCTGCACGTTCTTCGCGCCATCGATATGCGTTCCTTGAAACTGCGCTGATGTCATGCGCCAGTTTGTAGATACAGGATTAAGTGACCAACCAGCCTTAAAAATATATAATGAGCTTGCTCTCATATTGGTCAGCTGATGAAACACCTTGTCGAGGCATCGAAATGGTTACGATGGATTGTCGTAACTTTATGGACAGATTTTTCAATATTATAAACATTATGGACACATTTCATTTTAGAAAATAATTATTAAAATAATTATAAACAATGCATAGTTGTTTATTTTTTCAAGTATTACTATGTATGAAACTGTGTTTCTATAAAGCTAATAAAATTCAATTTTGAGCCGTTAGTTTATTTATAATTATTTTGTTTAAATGAAAACACATCTAATTTATTTCATTATTATAAACTTATTGGACGGAGTATATATCTTTGGTTGCTGTCAATTTGATTTTAAGGTTACCGATTTCCATTGAACGGAAACCATATTTACTCTTAATGAGATCATCTGCTGCAGATTTGAGCATGCACTGTTCGTTTTTATTCGTTCCAGATACAAAACTGAAAATTTTTTAACGAAATTGGAAAATATTATCGTTCTAACAGGGTATTTTGTAAATATTTCATCATTATAAGGAGGGCTATTTAACATTAAATAGATAGGAAATTAGCCGGGACCAAGAAAAACTATCGTTTTATAAGGGTTAATCGCTCTTTCGAGGATCGTTATACGGTGGTTTGAGTGTATATTGAAAGTGTGGTAACAGACAAGGTCACAGTACTTCGCTCTTACCTAGGTCAATTAATTTGTCAATTAAGCAACAGATGGCGTGCAAATTCGTGTAATGGCATAACGTTTTGTTTTCAGTGTTTTGAATGAAGACTAATGAAACAATGAGTACTGGAATAAACTGTTTTCCATTACAATAGATATATTTTAATATTTTATTATTTTGAAACATTAAAGACTCAATTAAATGTTCAATAAGATAATATGATGCTTTTCGAAGTCTTCATCAATTTTTTAATTTATGTGCTTATTGGGTTTCTATATGCTTCGAAGTGATTAATTTATTTCTGCAGATTCCTTCTTCTCTATAATTAAAAATAATTTTCCCACCCAAAAATACGTTACGGCTGATGCATTATTCATTACGAATGAAGCAATAATTTTAATTTTGCTTCAAAAAATACACTCGTATTGTGATTTTAGATACTGCGAAAAGCTTACAGTGCCGTCTTTGTGTCCCCACATTCGATTGTGAGCACAGACGCGAGTAAGGAGACGCGTAGACATAGATTATTCGACATATTGAGAAACTCGATACCTGTGTTTATATCTCATACTTCAGTTTCATAAGCCGTTACTCAATATTACCGATATATATGATTCTGTAGACTCGTCCACAGATTCAAAGCTTCGGACTTTAACAATCTCCATCTTGGATTTTAACAATCAGTATTTTTTTGTTTGTTGGAAACAATGAAGGATGGATTGTTGCCCGGACCCCGATGATCAGGTGACTTTTGAATGCCCTGGCTTGTCTCTCGTTGGCCTCGGTAATGACGTTTCAGCGCCCAGGCCTTGTCTTTAGGTGGTGTTGGCCAGGGATGTTAACAGCAGAGAGAACAATTGTCGTCAGTTCCGCCTCGTGTATCACATCAGACTTTAGAGAAAGAAAGACATTCTTTTAATGCCATCTATAGTAGGATCATAAAAACAAGAATAAAACTCGCAAAACGATTTTCAAATAAGCTGAAAAGAAGAATATAAAATTTGTTGTTTAATATTGCAGTAATGGCGAAAACCGCATGTAAATTTACGTATTCGATTGCGGCGTTCACACGAAACTTTCCAAACACGCGCGAAATGAGAAATGAAATGATTGCACGTCTAATGTTTTAAACTATTGCGCCTATGTTCTTTTCACTGCTAGAGCCATTCACCATTTCATAATCAAAGTTACCATAAACATTAGGAGAGAAAAATCATTGTTGCAAAGCATTGTCGGGAAAAATGTTGTGTCGCAGATGTAATTTTAAATTTCAGTATTTCACTTTTACTTACTAAATAAACAATGGAAATTCCTTTGATTTTATCCACACATACATCTGTTTTATTGCTTCACGTTCATGTTAAAACACAAAACAATACAAATTCCTTGTCTCGTGCAACGATGCAAATGCACAGCAGTTATTAGAGTATTAACATGAACATTTGAGGCAGGCTAGGTGTACACAGGTCAGTACGTAAAAAATTGCAAACTCATAACAATTTGTATGTTGTCTATTATAAAGTTATTGTACGTTTGTCTTAGCTTCTCCCGTTCTCTACATTAAGAGCTACACAGGCCGTACACGACATGCATAAAATTACAACTGTCGCTAACAATTAATAACAGTAATTATTTGTTGATAATAATAGGCCTAACAACAATTAGCTAGTGTAAACAAAATGTCTAGCATTTATTTGTTGATAACAACAGGACTTACATTTATTAGTTATTGATGACAATAGGCCTAACATCAACTAGCTATTATTAACATTAAGCTGAACAGTAATTAGCTTTGGACTATATATAATAGGCCTAATATTAATTACCTACTGTTAACAATAGTCTTAACATTAATTAGCCATATTTAACAAAAGGCCTAACATTAATTAGCCATTTTTAACAATAGGCTTAACATTATTTAGTCAATTTTAACTATAGGCCTAACATTAATTAGCCATTATTAAACCTAACATTACTTAGCCATTTTTAATTATAGGCCTAACATTATTTAGTCATTTTTAACTATAGGCATAACATTAATTAGCCATTTTTAACAATAGGCTTAACATTATTTAGTCAATTTTAACTATAGGCCTAACATTATTTAGCCACTTTTAACAATAGGCCTAACAGCACTGAATTTTAAAAACGAAATGAGCACACAGCTTCATAACAGGCACGTGTTCCAAGCTGACATCAACAATGCTTAAATGGTAAACATAACGTAACACTGTATTCACTTATGACTCGTCAGTACAAATCGATTGATATATTACATGCCCTAAATTCATATTCTTAACATTAGTGCACATGCTTGAAGGGGTCCATGAAAGCGCATCAAAAGTTGACACATCGCAGTTAAGTTCATTCATTTTCACGTTATCGTGCAAACGACGGCGACCCGACACGTAAAGGTACCTATTAAGCTTGTATTAGTATACAGCAAGATTGTTAAAAAGAAGGTGGCCGCTATCGGCCTATTTCTCTCAAAAGCACTCGCATTGCCTTCTGGGATTGTTAAGTCACCTGGTTTGTTGGTAGCAGGCGATCCGCCCCTTTTAACATAACAAAGCTGAGATGGCTGGAGTTCCATGTGCTTTTGCTAATAATAAATGCAATTATTTATTATTTTTAGTCCAATATTATAATCTAGAGTGGATTTATTAGATTTCCATGCATTTATTCTTCCCATGGCAATAAATACGAGCAAAATTTCATTAAATGAGCAAACCCCCCACCCTTTCTTATAATGAAAAAGAGTACACTCGTAACAAGCAGGAGATTTGCTCTTGATACGAGCGTTAAAACGCAAAAATCCAACAGATTGCACTACGAGAAAATCGAAAGTTAAGAGAATATTTGAAACCTGAGAGTGAAGTTTAGAAAATAAAATATACACAAGACTCTTCGCTTTCATCTTCACCTCCTTCACTCGTACCAAGTAATTAAGATTGTTCAGTGGCTTCAGATTCATTTGAGGACTCTATAAACCACGTTAGGAAAAACGACGAGGTGGGATAGGCTTTCCCTCTCAAATTGTAATTTGAGCAAAACGAAAATGTTCGGTCAGACTCAGACAGAAAGTGATTGGGTATGTAGGCATTACTTTTTTTTCTTCTTCCTATCATATTTTTACAACCATACAAGCAGTGGCAGATGTTTTAATGCTGTACTAGCACTTAATGCTAAATGATTGAATGCTGTAACAGGTTAATCGTTAAAGACCTCTAAATGATTGATTGCTTTGACGAGGTGGCCTTGCTGTTGCAGTATTTGCTTTTGTATTTCAGTGCTAAATGTATATAATTAGATATTTTATTTGCAATCTCTGAATTTTAAACACACATTATTCCAATAAAATATTTATATAAAACCTTGGCACGTTTTCTTCATTCATATTGGTGATAAATAGTAGAAATAGGCTGGAAGCTAAAGGTCACCGCGCTATTCCCTATAGTTTTCTATGCGTTCGTCTGCTCCAAACCTTCCAGCTGACGTCACACGAATTTCGGGTCTACGATCTCTTCATCAGTGAGTCACTGGATTTGTGGTTTCGTTTCTTTTAATGGTTGATGGTTGTGTCCACAGTTTCTTGGCACATTTTCACATGTATTCTGATAAGATGTTCTTAATTGCCGAAGCGCCTTAAATACACACTTATAAACGATAAAAAATACAGATGACGACAGCCAATAACCATTAAAATGTGCCATCATGATGACGTATTTTAACAATTCATTGTAATATTAGTAGCATTATAGAGGGCGTCATGCGAAAAAGTGGTTACACATGAGAAGATCGACGCCTGCATTCAGAATGAGCGCTCTTGCTCTTCCTCTTGCTCAAGACCTTTGTTGAACACTCATGAATTTGTACTCAACAATGGTTTGAGCAAGAGCAAGAGGGCCTTCTCAAACTATTTGTACTCATTCTGAATACTGGCCTGAGTATTGTCCATCTCTGTACTGTAAGCGTCTCTGGTTACAACCTAAAGAATAGATTCACCAATAGAGAATTTGCGGCAATGACTTTCCCCTTATAAAATACGGCGTTATGGTAACTATAAAGGAAAAGTCATAAGCAAAACGAAATCTACGTTAGTTATAAAAATTAGGAAACCAATCAGTAAACCTCCGCTATTTACGTCATTGTGATGTCACTCACAAATTGCGGCCAGTGAAGATTAGCCGCCGCCGATCTTGCCAAATGGACGGGAGTATTTCGTTAAAAATCAAACCTTTTTGCTCTGTTAAAATGCCACCAAGACAAACGAGATTTAGGTTTACAAATGTGGAGCAATTAAGAGCCGTGCACGAAGAATCTGACTCACGGTGTAGAATACAATGATCAGAACGCTCCATTGTTAAAAAAGTGATTAATGACAAAACAACTCGGTGGCGGCGCACGCTAGCATTCAGAGCACGTTGTAGGAAATTTGCTGTGATTTATGACCGTGCACTACGACCTAGACCGTGTTTCTTACAAAATGTTGAATGAAGTGTGCGTCCATTTTTGAAGAGTTCGGTACACGGTCGTAAATCACAGCAAATTTTCTACTTACTTATCTGTGCTCATTTGTATGAGAATAGCACGTATTTTCATGGAGATATAAAGGTTTCTTTAAAAAAAAAAAAAAAAAAAAAATCGAAATTTTTTTTTTAAGTTTTTTGTTTAACCATGCAGGGTTTTCAACCCAATACAATGCCATTTTCAGGAAACTTGACAAATTACAGTAGAGACGGTGTAACAATTGACAATAAAACTAAGTTGGCGTCCGCACATCTCTGCTCGGAAAGCTAATGTTACAAAAAAGTCTGGCATATGCGAGACTGGTTATGAAAGCTAGGTGGAGGCCTCCATTGAGTGAGACGGCTCCAGACGGAACCTCTGCGTCAGTCGCTAGCAGGGAACACTCACGCTATGGGAAACACTGGCAGTCGTCCCCGCACTCTTGGACGCCCTGCACTCCCCGTGAACGCCCTGCACTCCCCGTGAACGCCCTGCACTCAGAATATAAAAATATTAAATATTTGAAGAAATATGAGCATTTATAATAGAATATTTTACAATGTTTAGGGTCATAAGAGCGAAAGACGGGTCTGCGGCATATTGGCTTCATATCAGCGTAAGGAGAAGAAGTTGAAACTTGTATCCGGTCCGAAATAAAAAATTTGGAGAAAGCGCCTTATCGGTTTGTTTATTTTTGAGAGCAACTGAAATTCAACTCAATCTATCGGTGTTATCTTTCTGAATTTTCACGATATTTGCTTGGGCTTATTATAAGAGTAGCTCAATAAATTCGGCTAATAAATTATGCAAAAGACATTTTGGTACCGCTTGCGCACGCGAAGTTAAATATTATTTTATATAAATTGTCTTAGTTCATCAAATATATAATATTTTATATTCTGATTATAGGGTGTTGTCTCTACTGTAATTTGTCATGGTTCCTGAAAATGGCATTGCATTGGATTGAAACGCATTTCAAGCATTATTTTTTACAGAGTGATCCCAAACATTATTTTTTGGTCAGTTTGTTGCTGGTCCCCTATTTGGTTTGGGGACAAAACTTTTGCTGTAATATATGGGATGTAACATGCTCTTTATACCCCTGAAGTTTCAGAATAATTCGTGAAGTATTTTTCTAGATATTCGACAAAATGTTTAGAACAAAGGTGTACATATTATTTTGTACAATTTCTGTATAAATAAACCAGTTGAGAACGTCCAAGTTTGGATTACCAAAACAAGGAAATTAAAAACTACCTAGAAATTTAATTTAAATTTAATATTTTTATAAGTTAACTTTTAATAAAAATCAATACGACCATATTGGAACAACGGAATATCTCATCATGGCCATCAGTGCAGAAATCTAGAATTTCTTCTCTAATCATCAGCGTATCTTCCATCTTTACTTCTTGTTGCCGGGGTGTGTGACCATTTAATTTAATGCATAATGAGCCTCACAATTGAAAGGTAGATTTACTGTATCCCAGAAATGCGCTCTTTCATGACGAATTTAACATTTAATTTCTCTAAGCAAGCTCATGAACTGGACGCTTTTTCATAACTTGTCAATTAGGAACGCCTATGGACAATTTTAATGAAGTTTAAGCAATAATAATATGACATTATTTTACTTTGGCATGCACAATGCTTTGTACTAATTAAAAGGAATACTATAATGACTAACTTGCGTTGTGGTTGCATTATATTATGACTTTGCTTAGCAAGTTTCATTATATCATTAAATATGACAATACCTTAAGCTTAGTGTTATGTGCCAACGCAGTGGAAGGATAAAAATCATGAACACAAGTAGTGAGGGAAAACTAAGTTAACTTTAATTTGATTCGAAAACAGTAACATAGGATCGAGGCTCCCTGCCGACGACAAACAAAAAACACTGACACAATTCTTGCTTTAAAATGCAGAAAATTACTTAGTCAAAATTCCAAGCTAAAAAGTTATTTGTTAAGCCTTCTCTGAATTGACATTCAATTCTAATAAAAGTAACTTGCACACTTGCAAAGAATATTTAACCGCACACGACTACGTGCTCTTAACGTAGTAGATAAAAAAAAGTTATTCAATAAAGGCCTTTCAGAAACTCGTAAAACCCAAGCTAGCCATAAATTAAATGGTCTCATACGGTAATCAAATATTAATGTCTCTGACTCAGTTTAATTAACAGTTCTGGATATTCGCTGGCTTTATTAAAAAAAAAATTTAAATGACATCTCATCCAATACCCAATAACTCATTCGTGAAATAGAATACTTCTCGTAAAAAAATGCTGGGTGCAATAACCCTTCAAATCCAGTAATAATAAGAAGACAGGCCACTTACAGTTGTCTCCGAATAATGAACACGCCGTGAGAAAAATATCCATCCTGGAAAAAGACCATACGACTCCGTTAACCTTTAATGGATGAAGCTGGACGCTGAGAAACTGCATTGAAACGCGCGCTCCCAATCAACAATTTCCGAGCCGCAAATCTCGACGATAGCTTCTTATCTTTGAAGCTTCACAAACCCGCCGAGGTCTTCTGCCAAAAATCCTTGTATGTCCACGGAAAAATTCTCACGTAGCGGCTATCCTCCGTGGCAGCAAAATTACGTCCGCACAGCTGTATCTCCTCGTTGGATAAGTCTATCACGCACAAAGGCTTACCGGCAAACGAATCGGCAGATGCACACTAGCATATGGAAACCAACAGTTGTTGGTGCCGTTCCGAATTACTTTGCAGAACTCCTCTATCCATAACTCTCCTTGTGCGCAATTTCACCTCCTCTTAAATTCCAGTTGTTCTCTCGATCTATCTCAGGCCTTTTTTCCACGCTTCTAGCTAATCTCTCCTTCTCCTTAACGATCTTTTTTCCATCGTTTGAAAATTTCTCCTCTGACGCCTTTTTCGTCATCCCTCTTTCTGCTCGTCCATTCGCCAGCATCCCTCTCGCGGATGACGTTATCAATGACGGCGATCTGCCGAACTTAGTTCTCCTCTCGTCGAAATTCTGCCCTGACACTTAGACTAAACAGGCTTATACTATTTTAGGATAATTATTTAACTGGGATCGATTGGGAAGCCATTGCTTGTAAAATAAGCAGCCAAAAAAGCTGCTTGATATTGAGTTGAAGACTGGCAATTTGCTTCTCTCAGCTCTTGCCTCTTGTCATGTTTTAGGCCTTGAGTCGTCTCTTGCCTCTGTTGCAAAAGGAGCTAAGGCTTTAGTGCATTTTGATCAACAATTGGAATGTTGCAGTTGGAATTTACTTGGAACTGGAAATAAGTCACCGTGGTTTAAATGTATTAATACGAGGGCATTCAAATTTGATCTGGACTTTATTTTTATAAAATAAGGAAACTACAAAAAAGCACACACACACACACACACACACACACACACACACACACACACACCAGTTATTTCTCAAAGAACTCTCCTTGCTTCTCTACACATTTTTTCCAGCATTCTGTGAGCATCTGGATACCGATTCTGTAAAAATCTTCAGGCTGATGTCGAAAACACGTCAGGACAGCCTTTTTCACCTCCTCATTGGAGCCGAACCTCTGCCCTCCCAAGAACTCTTTCAATGGTCCAAAAAGGTGATAGTCGCAAGGGGAGAGATCCGGGCTGTATGGAGGATGTGATAAGATGTCTCATTTGAGTTACGTCAGTGTGTCCATAGTCAGTTTGGCTGTGTGTGGTCTGGCATTCTCTTGCAAAAAAGAAACACTACTGGTAAGGAGTCCTGGCTAGCGCCGGCTTCAGGGTTGTCCTCAAAATGTCACAGTGCATTTATGGTTCGACGTTCTTCCAGAAAATCGACATGAATGATACCCTTAATGCACCAAATACAGTCGCCATCACTTTCGTTGCCGACGGTGTCATCTTGTCATAGTCCGTGTGTCGCCACTCCATGCTCGCACACTTGCTTTCAGGAGTATGGTGATGAATCCATGTCGCGTTGGTGGTCACAACACGCCTTATGAAGCTGTCACCTTCCCTGCTATATCGCTGTAGCAGCATGGAACAGATTTCCACCGGGGTGGTTTGTGACCAAGGAGAGTTGCTTAGGGACCCATCTGGCACAGATCTTGTTGAATTTCAGCTTATTGTGGATGATGTCTCCACACTGTCTGTGCTGATGTTCAGTAATGAAGACAATTCTCGGACATGAATCCGCCTGTTTTCCCTTACCAGCTCATTTGTTCGTGCGATGATGGTATCATTGACAGCAGTTACTGGCCTTGCATTATGAGGTTCATTGCCGGCGGATTTTCGCCCTCCTTCAAACTTTTGACACCAAGCAAAGACATGACTCGGTGAACTATCTTTGAAGTCTCTGATGAATTTCAGATGCTTTCACACCTTCGTTGTGGAGAAACTTGATGATTATTCGTTGTTCCACTTTGGTGATATATCGCTTTCCGCTATTTTGTTTAAACAAACAATCGGTTGTCATGGCAACCGGATGAGTGGTGCTGCATTGGCATGACAGGCGGTTGTTGCCATCCCAACAATGAAAGTTTAGATTTTTACAATAATGAAATTTACAAAAAATAAAGTCCATGTAAATTTGAACGCCCCTCGTAATTTCTATTTGGATTGATAACAAAGTTTTACTTCAGCTGATGTGTTTACTCAACACCTCCTAGAAAGAAAGCCAAACAACTGAAACGTCATACATTGTTACATCATCATAAGTAGACCAAATGTAGAGCTTATTGGTGGATATATGATCAACAATGGTCGGAATATGATGATGTAACGTTGTATGACGATTCAATTGTTTGGCCTACTTTCTAGAAGGTGTTGGCTTACTGCATCTTAGCATGCGCTTGAAATAGGTTTATATGTTTTGGGTACAATAAGCCTTACTATGAAGGCTCCAAATGTAATCTAATAATATAATAGTTAATTCTTAGTAATGGAAATTATGTGAATATGTTTTCATGAGACCATGCAATTACTCAGTATTAATTCATTGATGTTTAAAACACGTATCCGGAGTCTGTTAGTCATTTATTAAACTTCGTCGTTTTCTTTAATATTATAAACAGTCGAGTCACATTAATGTGACCAAATGCTAATATTCGGAATAACCACCGTGTACAGCTCGGACAGCGGCTAGACCGGCTGGGAGAGATTTATTGATGTGGTGGAAAGTTTTCACAGGGATATTGAGCCATGCTGACTGCAGTTCACTTGAAAATTGAGGGTGCGAGATGGAATATCTATGGAACGAATAACCCGATTGAGGTGATCCCATAAAACTCGATTGGGTTTAAGTTCTGTGAATCTGGGGGCCAGGGAACTAACCATGTAAGTAATGTAAAGTTTTCCTCGTGCTTTCCTAACCATTCACGTACAATTCCAGCTGTATGACATGTCGCATTGTCGTGCTGGGAGTTGATATCATGCCCAGGAAAACAATGTCTATATATAGATATACATTAAACGAAAATAAAGACTAATGTGGATAATTGTAATGTGAATCTTAATATTAATAAAAAACTCTTTAAACACAACAACACTAAGAAATAGGATAAATACAACCTGATTCTGGAAGTACTTTTCGGAAGCAATTGCTACCATCATTCAGCAGTTCAGGAGCACCTCGAAGACAACGAGAGAACTACCTGAGTCTTGGAAAATATGAGTATATATAAGGAACTACAATCAGAATTCGAAAAAGAAAGACACGAAAAAAGTCAATTCTTTTAATTGGTTGTTTGGGTCAACCACTTGATTAAAGGTGAATCGATAATCGGACCCATATCTAAGTTAAGTAGCGTATTTTTGTCTGTACGCTAGATCGCAATGCTTTCGAACGCATCCAACAGGTGTCTTTTATTTATTGATTTTATCAGTTTAACATTATGAAAATCATGGCCGGTGTCGATGGAGTGTTTGGCAACTGCGGACAAGTTACTTCTTCCAAACTTTGCTTCCAAACTTCTATGCTTCGACGCGTCTGACCTTTGTAAACCATGTCACATTGTGCACATTTAATTTCGTAAATTCCTGACTTGAGGAGCGAAGAGATCTTGTCCTTAGGGTTGGGGAAAATGTCCTTCAATTGATTGGGATTGCTGAAACAAATTGAATAACCAAATGATTTTAATGCTGAGCATAGAAACCAGATACAAAGATCACCTAAGACATAGAAAGTTTGGAAGAAGTAACTTGTCCGCAGTTGCCAAACTCCATCGACATCGGCCATGATTTTCATAATATTAAACTGATAAAATCAATAAATAAAAGACACCTGTTGGATGCGTTC
>JAHWFO010003664.1:138674-150004 GCA_023313115.1 Rhysida immarginata
CGATTCACCTTTAATCAAGTGGTTGACCCAAACAACCAATCAAAAGAATTGACTTTTTTCGTGTCTTTCTTTTTCGAATTCTGATGGTTGTAGTTCCTTATATATACTCATATTTTCCAAGACTCAGGTAGTTCTCTCGTTGTCTTCGAGGTGCTCCTGGACTGCTGAATGATGGTAGCAATTGCTTCCGAAAAGTACTTCCAGAATCAGGTTGTATTTATCCTATTTCTTAGTGTTGTTGTGGTTAAAGAGTTTTTTATTAATATTAAGATTCACATAGATATACATGGTCAGCAAGAATCGATACGTGCTTAAATCGATTCATATTCGATCCACAATGATGTGTGCACCCAGAAAAGACCACGAAAACATTCCCCAATAAACAGTATACGAGACATCAGTGGGATCCGATGAAGAGCTAGTAGCCAGAATCGCCGTAGTTGCGGACTAGTTTCGCGAAGAACCAGGAACTTTTGAACATGTACGTCAGTCCATGCTGCCACGTTGTGAAGCATGCATTCATGCCAGAGGGAGTCAATTTGAACACTTATTATAAAACATTTGCATGTTTCATAAAAAAAACAAGTCACATTATTAGACTGTATGCAATGTGTTATTGTTCTTTTTATTACAAGATTGACCAACAAGTCAATATTATGTCTACGCGACGTCCAACATTTTTTATCTCAAAAACAATGCCCCAGAGAAAAAAATGAAAGAGGGAAATGTTGCTTAGATTTGATCTCTCTATCACCCCCCCCCCTCCAAGTTTTTACACGTTATTCGAGAACATCCTGTATACTCACCCAATCTGCTGACGACACATCATTTATTGCTTCATTTACTTAGTGCAATAAATCTGCGATAGAGCTCAATCTGTTCCTGGCCCGTTGCCTAGCGATCCCAAAAATTAGGTTTAACCTCGCTTTGCTTTTTAATCACCTTACTTGACCTAATGTTAAACCTAATGTTGGGAATCGTTATTTAGCGCTAATATCACAAATAGGAGGTGGTCACATTAATGTGACTAGACTATTTGAAGCCCGGATAATCTCTAATTCTAAAGGAATATTTAATGATTAATAAAACCGCCATTAATTTTCTTCTTATTACTTAAATTAACATCATCATTTGATATGCTCAATTATTTATTTAACGTTTCAGTTAATTGATCTTTCTTATTACAGCATGTATTGATAGAAATCTTTTTCTTGTTATTAATATGCTTCATTTGTCTTTTAGCCTATTTATTTCCCACATAAAAATCGAGCATCGATTCTGGTGTCTTCTATTGACCTTTTTAGGTAAAGGTCAAAAGTCAAACTAGGTCCATTATACGCGTCTCCCATGTACAGTCTGCAACAATAAGAACTATATTAGGAGTAAATTCTCAACTAAGTCATTCTTAGCAATTTTAAGTATCTATTCCTTATGTCAACTATTCCACACCATGGAAAATGTACGGCCATTAGACTCATGTTTTGCCTTTCTTGCTGACGCGGAACTCTCGTTTCTCCTACTAAGAGTAAAATGTAAAAATGTGCCAAAGGGTTGTAGCCAATCTTTCGAATTTTATCTTTCCGTCAAATTTGCTTCGATAAGTATTGCAACTAAAACAGTAAATCTCGAAAGCTACAAGATGTCTATTTGTACTGAATCTAATAATAATTTGGAAAAGTATGGCACATATCGAGGCCAACGTGATAACAAGGTCTGGAAGCGAAAAAGCCACCTGACCAACTGGGTGCTAGCAACAATCGAAAGTTGGATTTTTGCTAGCACCCAGTTTGTCAGGTAACTTTTTCGCTTCCAGACCTTGTTATCTCGTAGGACTCGGCCAATAATAGGTGACGCAATAATAGCATATATAATTTGTTACACTCTTGCTTCTGATTGATTGAACGACCGATTTCGTGAGATTTACTGCAGGTAAGAACCAGTATTAGGTTTTTCTCACTAGTGCCAAATTAAGCAGGTAATTTTTGAACCTAACTGAATGAAATTAGAACGCTTCACAAACACTAATTCAGACAAAAACTTCATAGACTTGATGAGAGGTCCAAAAATTTAACCCTGGAATCTGATTTAGGTCAGGGATTGCCTAGCAACTTGACCTGTAGCTACTTTCCCGTTGCGCTTGCTTTGAACCGCTAACAAAATTTAAAAGGACTGAACTTCGCTAAATGATACTTTTTTTTTTGGTTCTTCACACCTAAAACCTTTTTGCAATCCTTCTTCAGAAAATTTCTTTGTAGAAAAGATAGGTTAGGCGTCCACGTTTAAGACACTGGGCAGTCACACAAATTCTTTTCGATCTACGATTGGAACTTTTTGATTCTTTAAAAGGGCTCTGGCGCTTTTCCAATTTAGAAGGGAACATTCACTACTTGTCAAAAATCTTTCTCGGGGTCATCGTATTTCGACGAAGCAGCTGCGCAAAAGAAATAGAAGTTTTGCAATCGAGATCACTTGAATAATTTGTTCTTCGTTGACTAAATACGGATTCGTTGGATTCACTTGTAGTGCTTTATCCTTATCTAATAGCAGCTGCAGTTCTAAATACGAAGGCTGGGTTTGAGATCGTATTTTCTTGGAAATGTTAATTAATTTGAACATTTCCTTTTGCTTGATCTTTCTTTGAGAACGTGCTCATTGATTTTATTTAAATTCTACTTTGTAACGCCAATGAGAGCTTATCAGAACCATTACGAGGTCGCTGAGGAAGACATGGATCGTGACTTACCGGTTCTTGAATTTGTCGGATCGCGGGTTCGAATCTCACCGTGGGCAAGGTTGTTTGTGTTTGTCTCAGGTGACACTCATGTGAAAATGTCTAAAGATTATGTTAAGGATCGTATTAGTCATAAGAAAGGCACAAAATGACTTGGATGTTGACGCGCCCAACAATCTTAAGATATCATGTAGTGATTCTGGATTTACATAACTAAAGACTTTGTTTAGACTATAATCGTAGCTATCCCATTTTCCGGGGATGGCTTAAAATAAACGCAGCTGAGGTCCTAGCAAATACTTTAAATAGGAACATGGGTTGAGTAAGATGTCGCCATGAAGGGTTGAAAATGGTCATCAAGTAACTGGCCATAATGATTCCCAGTCAATGGTATAGCCAAGTTGATCAGAGGATCCAAACTCTGTCATGTAAACACGCCCCACACTATAATGGAGACACCACCAGCTTGAGCAGTGCTTTCCTGACATTTTGGTCCATGGCTTCATGGGGTCTACGCCATCTGCTTGCATCAAGTTGATTCTTGATTCATCGCACCAAGTTTCCAGTCATCTAAGGTCCAATGAATATGTTCATGAGCCCAGGCGAGGCGCACCCTTCGATGACGTGCAATGAGTAAAGGCTCTTTTGTCGGTCTTCGGCAGCCATATCTCATCAGCGCCAAATTTCGCTGTATTGAACTCTTAGACACGCCCCTCACTGAATATGGCTGTTAACTGATGTAGTGATGTGCGTTTGTTATGAAGGACCATTCTGCTCAGACGTCGCTGGTCACGAGCATTTAGCAGCCGTGGTTGGTTACAGCGCTGTCCATGGTGGGAGGCAATGCCTGAAATGAGGTACTCTCTGTAGACCCTTGACACTGTGGATCGAGGAACGTTGAATGCCCCCACCACTTCAGAAATGAAATGCCCCATGCGTCTAGCTCCATCTATCATTCTCCGTTCAAACTCTGATAATTCTCGTCGTGTAAATATTTCACCTTTTCATGATGACAGCGACATCTGATAATTTGCATGCAACGCTCCACGACTTTGGCACTGAAGTGCGTATTATTTCATTATCCCTTTATTAAACGAAGATGTTGGATACTCCTCCTTTTTAAGGGTATTTTCCAACACGGCTTAATGATATTTAAATAATTAAATTGTCTGGGAAGGAAAAAAAGTCTTACATTCATCCTGTCTTTCATGCAAAGCAATTTGTGCGATCTTTAAAAATGCAGCGATTTATAGATAATATTTTATATCTATTAATTACGAATTTCTCTACAGGGTGAATCAGAAAGGTAGGTCAAGAATGAAATACCATGCACAGTATGTAGCGGGAACAATATTTTTCCTATAAACATGGGTCCGGAAATCCATCTTTACAGAGATAATGCAACTTGTACGAGGTAGGAATGGATGTGCGTTACCCGGATGGCAGTGGCAGGGTCCATGTAAATTAGGATTTAAACATGTAAATTGTTCGTCTTCTCTCCTTTAAAAGAGAGGAAACGAAACATGTAACTCCATTGTCGTACAATGGATCGCTTGACTAATTCGGAGCTGGCGGACATGCATCTCGTCTACGGCGAGGAACAGGATAATGCTACTGAAGCTGAAAGGATTTACCAACAGCGTTTTCCAAACTGTGATCAGTGATTCTCCGGACATCTTCACCAGAGTTCGCGAGAATCTCGTCTGCAGACTAAACACCTGCATCGAGGCTCAGGATTGGCATTTTGAACACCTACTGTAATGTCATTCCTACCTCGTACAAGTTGCACCAGCATAGAATGGTCACCCATGCATCTCTGTAAGGATGCATTTCCGGTCCCATGTTTATAGGAAAAATTTTGTTCCCCGCTACAAACTGTGCATGATATTTCGTTCTTGACCTACCTTTCTGAATCACCCTGTATAATACAAGGTATTAGAAATATATGACGACATTTCTTTGATTTGAGAATCAAATTTAATTTCTTTGTTTCTTTACCTAAGTGGCGTAGTTAAAGTAAATCCTGTTTGACATTTTCTATTAACTGCATGATTGTCACAGTTTCTATATTTCTAATTTAGAGTAGATTAAGAAGCATAACTAAAAAATTAATCACTGCATCAACGTTTTGGCCAAAGTTGGTTGTGTTACTATCCACATTGACAAATGGCTCGGATATGTTTGGCGACTCTTGATATTAGTAATGTGTGACAGTTGGAAACAGTAATGCGCGAATAAGGATCAGAAAGGGGTAAAGAAGGCCTAAGGCTAAACTGCGTAGTGGAAGCCCATCGAGTCCCCTAAAGAATTTCTCCAAGTGGATTTAAAAGATGGCGTAAATGTATTAGGTTGTTGAAAATTAATGACCGATTGCATTTTGTAGATCTAGGTGAGTCGGTATGCAAATTATTTCTCGACTAATTTAGCCATGTGACATCATTTTAAAGCTATAGTTCTTCTCTTTAAGCTGATGCTGAAAACATTTCAAACGCCTTAGTTTGTGAAAGATTAGATGAATTTTGCAAATGCAGTAAGAGTTACGCATGATTTCATGAGTTCAAACTTGGCCATAATACTGCTGAAGCAACTCGAAATGTCATCAAAGCATGGGGTGAAGAAAGAACTTCTCAACGTACAAAGCGCAAATGGTTTGAAAAATTCCGCGGCGGCAATACCACCTTTGCAAATGAGGATGGTCGCGGCCGTCAATCGAAACATGACGACAACCAATTGATGATATTACTCGAAGCCGACCCGCGTAATTCCAAACGAGAAGTTGCCGAAGCGCTCAAGGTAGACCATTCTATAGTCGTCTGCCAATTGAAGCAAATTGGAAAGTTGAAAACGCTGGATAAATGGGTGCCCAAACTGCAGCAAAAGAAGGCTATGGTGACTGTTTGATGATCTGTAAACGGACTCATTCATCACAGATTCCTGAATCAAGATGAAACCCTTACTGCCCGGTCATACTTACAACAAATCGACGATATACACCAGAATCGTCCAACAACAACGACCAGCATTAGTCAATCAGAAAGGTCCCATCTTGCTTCACGACAACACTCGGCCGCATGTCGCAATAGTTATCCGACAGAAGTTGAATGATCTTGGCTACGAAACTCTTGATCATCCAGCATACTCACCTGACCTTTCGCCAAGTGACTGCCACTTATTCAAGCACCTTAGAAATCTCCTGCGTGGGAGATGCTTCAAAAAGTACGACGATGCGAAAACTACATTCATCGAGTCCAGAATTATATGCCACCGGAATAAATATGCTTGTGTGTCGTTGGCAAAAGTGTGTTGACTTTTCTGGATGTTACTTCAATTAATAAAGTGTTGTTTGAAACGAGTTATTGCATTTTAAAGTAGTCACTACACATCGGTCATTAATTTTGCATCAAGCTGATATCACTTCAAAAATGACACTCTTAATAAGCTACTAGATGGATCCCGTCAAAATTTGGCGGTAAACAACTCATCTTATTATTAATCTCCATCTCTTTAATTAAAAAATAAAAAAAAATAAAAAATCGTCAGCGCAGCAAATAGAATAATAGATCAGCTTAAAAGCAGAGTAGTTTGCACGGAAGCCAATTTTGCGGATGTGCGTAGAGACAGATTTTATCCTATCATTACGCATGCGATTAAAGCAATTTTTAATTTCGTTCGACGCGTTTCAAATGTAACCTCTTAGTGTACATAGTTCCTGATGATGAGGTTACACTTGAAACGCGGCAAACGAAAATAAACGCTACCGTGTTGCTATTACCAGACCCTACTTTATTTCACTTACCAGCAACACTGACCAAATATGCAATTACTGAATTTTTAATTGTAAATTAATTGCGCTAATTAATAGTAATTATGGGCACAAAAACTAACTTTGACAAATCTACAGACTACGGTCTTTCATTGAAGACCAAAATGAACTTTAGAGATGCAGTAGTTTTCTCCAACGAATGTCTAATGAATCACCCTTGGAAAACTTCAATATACAAATATTCACAAATAATTACAAATATAAAAGTTCAAGCTAATAAAAAATGAACATTAAAAGAATCTTCGGTATCTTCGGGTTTTTCTCCTGGTTACTCCCTGTTTTTACCTGCTGAATGATGAGAGCTTTGCCCTCGAAAAGCGCTTACAGGATAAGGTCGTATTTTTCCTTTTGTAATTTTGTTGTGGTCAAAGAGTCTTTTATTTATTTTGATTCCATTACTTTTATCCACATTTCTTTCCCTTTTCAATTTTTCTGGTGGTTGTAATAATTTTTTCCAACTCCCGAAAAGTTTTTTACCCCATTTATGTGAATAAGATGATAAGATGATCAAGCCATTGGGATAAGAATAAATGTGATATGGAAATGCATGGCAATACATTATGAGAGAAATAAGTCAACCAGGGCACTTAGAGGATACAAGTCGATTGAGGAGGCAACTGGGAATCAACAAGCCACGTCTTGAGTTTTGGAGATGGTGCAGGTGTCTGTTGATCTTACCTTAGACTGTTTGAGGAGTAACGGACTCATGAGGTAGTATATCCAGATTCCTGTATCAACGCAAAGCGGTTAATCTTCAAGGCAGAATAGTGTGTGCTTTACAAGAAGTGAAAGTTAGTGTTGTGCTCGATATTGTGTGTGTGCCCCTGGATATATATAGATATATTTTAAAGTGATTATGTGTAGTGTAACAAATATGGATATGGAGAATTTGGCTTAGTGGACAAGAACTGTAAGTTAATAAGTTTTCTTTTGCGAGACCCGCTTTGTTGTTTTGAATTATAGAATTAAGTGAATATTAGAAATAAGATTTAGTGAGACTTTACATTGATTTGTCACAGTAGCAAAGCTTGATATTGGATTGAGATAGAGGCATTACCTGAATTTAGATTTGATTTTAATTTAATTCTTTAGATTAAAGTTAATCAGCAACTGCATTTAGAATTTAGTCATATTTAATCCAGTTAAATACATATAGACTTTTAGAAATAAGATTTAGCATGTAAGTTTCATTAGCATTTAGTCACTCTTTTTGAATTGATTTTGATTTTCTTGAAATAAAGATAATTTTTTTGTAATTTCAAAACCTTTGCCTGATTATTTCAATTGAAGTAATTCACTCTCGAGTTATTTTTTTTTTTAAATTTAATGAACCCGACTCTCATAAGACTGAGCTAGTCTGACATTGGGAGGGGAGGTCATTACTATGATCAATCAGAAGAGATCACAGTATAAGTGTTTCATTTATTTATTTATTTATTTATTTATTTATTTATTTATTGACGGGAATACCCATTTACAAAAGAAATATTAAATATAATCATAAATATAAAACAAAAATAAAGAAAGATGAAAAGATATAAATAATATAGTAAAATGATATAAATAAAGCAATAAAATCACTAACGAAATAAATTAAAACAATCAATAATTAATATAATTAACATAAAATCAATAATTAGTTAATTAATATCATTAATATAATTAACATAATCAAAAATTAATATAATTAATTATCAGCAAGATAAGTGAAGAGATTAATTTGTTTGAGTTTTTGTCTGTTGTCATGAAAAATGTCAAAATTAGCCAAATAGGAATTAGCACTCCTGAGGAGGCGTCTAATTGGAGAGTTATCGACATAATTATTGGTGGACACTGATTTCTCAACGAGAAAGGGCACTGTACTCCTAGTAATGTAGTTAGGGATACGGATAGGAATCAGTTCTAGTAAATTAGGACAGTCAACAGTGGAATTCAGTAAGTCAAAAAGAAAGAGTAGGTCTGAACGTATTCTTCTATCGGCCAGAGTTTCTATGTTTAAAAGTTTATGAAGATGGACATAATCTGTATTGAAGGAAAAATTACCCAGCTTTCTATTAATCATGCGAAGAAATCTTCTCTGAACTCTTTCAACTGCATCAATATATTTAACATAATGGGGAGACCAGATTATAGAGGCATATTCCAGAATTGGACGAACTAATGCACAATATACAATTTTAATTGATATAATATCTTGAAAAGATTGTATATGTCTATTCAGAAAACCGAAATATTTATAGGATTTTTTGAGGATATAATCTACATGAGACGTAAAAGTCATTCTATTGTCAAAAATGACACCAAGATCTTTTATATTTGTAACCTTCTCTAAAATGATATCATCAATTGAATAAGGATAAGACACCATGTGTTTGTTTCTGCAGAAAGACATAGCTTTACATTTTCTAATATTGAGCATCATGCCATTACGTGTACACCATAATGATAATGCATTCAAAGAATTTTGAAAAACATTGCAATCCCATTCATCATTAATAGAGGTAAATATTTTTAAGTCGTCTGCAAATAACAATAATTGAACTCCGTTCAATACCTCGGCGATGTCATTAATATAGAGAAGAAACAGAAGGGGGCCCAAGTGTGATGCTGTCTTTAATTTTAACGTACAAACGCCGAGACACAATAAAACTACGGATCCAAGATAAAAGTGGGTCTCTGATACCGAAGGCTTCAAGTTTCTTACGTAGAATATTATGGTTTACGTTATCGAAGGCTTTAGTAAAATCTGTATAAATAACATCAACTTGCTTATGTCTGTCGAGATTGTCAAAGATATAATTTTCATATGTTAGTAAGTTCGTAAGAACAGATCTCCCTGGAATAAAACCATGTTGCTGAGGAGTAATGATATGTTTAAAGTGACACTGTATTTTATCTAAAATGATAGATTCAAACACTTTAGGGATAACTGACTGAATAGTAACCGGACGATAGCTTGTCACATCACTCCTATCGCCAGATTTAAAAACCGGAACAATAAAACTGCTCATCCAAAAATCAGGAAATGCACCAAGATTGAGGGATTTGTTGAAAATGATTACAAGAGGAAGACACAGTGGAGTGGCACAAGTGGAAATAAAAAGCAGGTTATCTGGGCCAGGACTTTTGTTGACCTTGAGTGTTTTAAGTTTGTGTTCTATGTCGGAAGCAGAAATTGAAATATTTGAAATGTCAATCCCATGATTATATAACAGATCACAAACAGGTTAAATTTTTAAATTAACATCTTATAAATTAACATAAATTTATGATTAACACAAATTAATGAAACACTAAATTTAAAGAAAACTATGATTTATCCTGAGACGTGACCGCGTATCTTCAGGAGAAAAATGAAGACGGCATAATCTCATGTGATATGAATTTTCTTTCCAGATTTGATTTTTTGAATCCACTGCTTATTTATGATTCCATTTTTTGTAAAGGAATAAAATTTCAATCCTTTATTCTTCTTAGAAGTTGTCTAGGATTGTGGAACACAACCATTGTACGCGTTAACTTAACCTTACCGGATGTTGCCAATACCAAAACTTGTTCCTTGCACACTCTGGTGGCGCAATAAAAACTAAAACATCCAGGTTCTTATTGACGAACAACCACCTTGTGGGGACATATTAGGCCTAGGGGGAAGTTATATGGTGATGGTGATCACGACGGCGGCCATCTTGAAACCCGCCATCTTGGATGCACGGTAGGGTTTTAAATGGGAAGGGGGTCATGAGACACAAGATTACGGGCTAGAATCCCAAGGAAAACAATGGTCCAATCCATTTGTTTATATCTTAATTAGTTCAACAGTTACAGGCATTCCAAATGGCGATTCTCATTGTTATTTACCCCCTGTTGCAGGTGATAAAGCATGCCACTAACTAAAGAGAAGAGGACAGAGTTGATAAGGACATGGGGAAGGAGGAGTGCAATGGCTGTAGCAGCGGAATTCAATGAACGGCACCCTGATCGACAACCTGTGCCCCATGTTAATGTTGCCCGGCTCTTCAAGAATTTCATAGATACCGGGTCTGTAGCAAACAAACCCTCGTATGGAAGACCCACGACTGATACAGATGAAAACACAACCGCAACAGTACCGGCAACGCTTGCCGCATCACCACACCGCAGTCCCCATCGCATGTCAATGGCATGTGGTGTAAGACGTACGTCCATCTGACGCATCTTAAAGAAAAACATTTGGCATCCGTACAAATTGCAACTGCAGCATCATCTGTCGGAAAATGACTCTGATCGTTCACCTGATTTGATTTCCTTAGATTTTTATCTGTGGGGTCATCTCAAGATCCGGAATCTTAGCACCTGCAACAACGGGTCTTTGCAGCCCGTGCGGAAATCTCATCGGACACTCTGCTAAGGGTTCTGGATAATTAAGTGGAACGACTGCGCACGTGCGTAGCACAGGAGGCTCACGTAGAGCACGTGGAGCACCTATAGCGTGTAACAGGACTATTTTACCCCTTTTACCCAGGCAAAGAACACGCATGAGTTAATTTTAATTGAGACTTGATTGGGGAGTTGCCTGATGAGCTCAAGGCATTTGCCCGGTTACAAAAAAAACAAAAAAATACTGCGTGTAGTATATATTTTTTTCTATTATTTTTATCTCCTTGTAATAGGTAAGTCTTTACAAAGCGGGGTTTTGACGATTGTTTGGAATTAGTTTCGAAACCAAGTTTAATGTTGAGAGGTTACGTTACTCTCCTCAAAAATAAAGGGGTACACGAGATCTTCCTTGCGCGCCAT
>JAHWFO010003664.1:160004-177089 GCA_023313115.1 Rhysida immarginata
TGTACAATGTCATGTTGTACCTTCCATTGCGTGTACAGCCTACTATGATGTTTCAAGAAACCAGTTTGTATTTGTCCTTTCGTACAAACTTCGAACAGATGGCAACAGACTTTTTTGTAGATTTAGATCATTCTTTGAGCGTTCAGGTTTCCAGTAATCATACGCAATTTCTCTAATCCATACTTTGAGAAGCAACCACACACGAGATGAAATGACCCTAAACTTATAGTGCAAAATCTGTTTGTGGGGGATGACCATGCTCGACGTGGGGAATCAAGTGACCAAAACGAGGATTCATCCGAGAAAACGGCATTGCCCTAATCACGATTCATATTTTCCTGTGCCCTTTGAAGACGTTTCTTCATATGGTTTTTAAATAGGAGAGGTTTCTCAGTCTTACTCCGTCATTTTGTTTTTCTCCTGCAAACGACCTCTTATTGTCTCCAGAGACAACTTAGTATCTTTACGTCTGTTTTTCCTATCCTTCCCGTAAAGTTATTTAAGGATTCTTCATGAAGGTGTATGTGAACTTGCTTGGCTTGTTGTTTAGTCGTCTTTTTTACTACACCTCGTTTCGGTAGGTTATCGACATACTAAGAATCCAAAACGCTTTATCCATTTTTTTATAAATGTTTTTTTAATTGATTTTTTCATGTAACGTGCAGCGGCTGCTAGTGACATTTTCGGATCCTTCGCACGCGAACACACGAAAACTGCTTCGCATATTGCACACATTGCTGTTTCACAAGGTTATTCGAATAATAAGGTTACGCGCTCAAGAAGATTCCGTCCTATTGGTCGAATTCAAGCAAAGCGAATGTCGTCAGCTAGAAACAGCCGTCGCGGAAGGGACTGAAGCGACTGAACTGAAAAGATTACAATCACGATGGCATACTGCAAACAAAAAGTATGAATTCGATTTTACATAATAATGCTCGGAAATTAATAGAATATTAATTAACTGCATGAAATGTATCGTTCAGAGAATGAAAATAAAACGATGAAATTGCTATATTGTTGGAATTTTAATTTTAACAGTAGTCTTATCTATTCCTGTTAGCATCAACAAGTCTGAATCGATCAGATTAAATGAAAATTGACAGAGTAAGCTTTCATCAACAAGAGAATTCTCGAACAGTCAAATTAAAAAAAAAACTAGAAAAAATTAGTTGCGTAAAAATTAATGAATTCAATGTTTAGGGTTCTAGCAGAGAGTCCTTGGCAAAAGAAAAGAACGATACGCCCTCCACTTCTTCTTCATTCTGGCAACATCTACTGGATAGTAGCAAACCATTTGAACAACAAATTTCAAGTTTATTTACTCTATATTTATTTCATCAGGATGTAGGCGGTATCGGGCAAAAATTTTATTCCGAAATAGCTCTCATGAGTTCCACATAAGTACCTAGTAGTACCTCAATCGAACCGAAATTCGCGCCGAATCATTTGCTAATCGCTCCATTTCGCCTCTGGATGAGGTCACATCCAGGTCGGGATCTTTTCGTGATAATGTGAGAAGTTGCGAGGCCTGCTCAGAGCGCGCAACCTTATTATTCTAATAACCTTGGCTGTTTCACAGTTGTACTAAAACTCTTCGCATTCGAATTAGTCTGCTCGTGCAGCGCATGGTACAGGGCATGATAACCATAGTTGCGACAAACATTTTCCATTCTGTGTTGCCATGAAAGTTATAGCGCACACTCTTTTTTTAGACAGACGGTAAGAGTGCATAGACTTTAAAACAATTATTTATTTTATATGAATAGATGAATAGATCCTCCTTAAATACAAGCTATTAAATAAAAAAATTTATGTGATGAATAAACAATTTTATTAAGTAGTTATTCTTTTTTTCTACAGTTTATGAACGGTTTTCTTAACATTGTTAAGTTCCCTTAAAAGATCCTAATTTTAAATAAAATTTACTTGTTTTGAAACTGAAATAATAAACATAATTTCAGATAGGAAGTTTTTTAGTTTCTTTCTTTCATTTATTATTGGATTATTAAAAAGGAGGGAAAATTCCTTTAGTCTTCTTTTCTTGTGTGCGTGTGTCTTTCTTCTATTCTCTTTCTCTTTCGTCCATAATAGAATTTTCCACAGATGAAAATAGTGGGTATCATTGCAGAGTTCAGGAGTGGAATTACATTCCAGAATCTTTCCCATAAGCATTGTGCGGCATGTCCGGCCTCCGCAGTCTCCTCGAATTCCCTCAAGCTAAAACGATCCTGTTACACTCGCACTCACTCTTTCTAATGGCCTTCTGTGACACCAACGTAAATAATTTCCTGAAATCGATCCCTTATTTCAAGCCTTTAAAAATAAAGCACAGACTCCGATACAGTAAACAAACTACAAAACTCTTTTGTTTGTTATTATTTCTACTCTCTTTATTTCAAATAGTTCTATAAATGATAGAATTGAAGACATCATTTTCAATTAAACAAGCAGTATTCCTTTCAAATGAAATTTCTGTACGTTTCCCCGTTTAATAGGATATTTTCTTTATTCAAGAAACCGTTTCAGCATTTAATTATTATTCCTATTCTGTTTGGTTGAAATTTTGAACTGTAAAATTGAATATTTCGTACTTGTGAAATTGCTAATA
This sequence comes from Rhysida immarginata, assembly GCA_023313115.1. NCBI lineage: Eukaryota > Metazoa > Arthropoda > Chilopoda > Scolopendromorpha > Scolopendridae > Rhysida > Rhysida immarginata. Next base: position 162,613 of record JAHWFO010003664.1, read on the forward strand.
GACCAAACTTTATTAATAAAAAGTTCATGAAGATTTTAATTAAATTTCGCAGAAATTGCCTGTGGACAGTCAAATTTCAAAAATGATCAATATTTATCACTAGTAAATAACGTACGAATATTATATCACAGGGTTTGGACCACGTTTCATAAAGGGTATGAAAAATATCATTGAAAATTATTTTTGCGCATCTCTTTAGAAAAAAACTTATAGAGCTTGTTAAAGAGAAAATAATAATTCCACAGAAATTACAGGAAACTATCTTAAAATTAACAAAATTGTATTATTAATTAATTAAATATTAACCGAATGAATAAATGAATTACATGAATATAACAAAGATTCGTAATAATACGTAGAAGATCCTGTAGTGAAATGTAAATTCGAACTATGATTTGACATATTCAGGAAACTACGTCATCGATAAAGTATTGATCGCAACTCAGTAAAATATTAAAGATAAAAATAACTTGATATACTTATATAAAATGTTAATACATGCAAAATTTATGCAAAAATTTTATTCACATGACTCAATAATATGTAATTTAAAATATAAATTAATCATTTAAATGTATTATTAAATTTATTTTTCTAAATGCTTTTCAAATTAACCTTTTTGGCAATAATAATTTTCCACAACCTTCTTCCAGACTTTCCTATTCTTTCCAGAAATCAGGAGTATTCTGTTTGGATCCACCTCAAGTCCGGATGCATGTTTCCGCCAGATAAGGAAAAGCCTTGGTTTAAAAATCATTAAAATTTTTTGTGGAGTGTCAGTCCCGTTTCTCCGTAAACGTTGGGTAAGCGACGGCGATCTCACTCATGGTTGATTGCCTTTGATATTGAACCACTGTTACTGCTTTTAAGCTAATTCTGTGGTTCATTTTTCCAATTGTTGAATATTCAGGATGTCACACCAATTGCTTCGTTGTTTCAATCATAGCTCTAACTAGATGAACATCACCAAAGAGTCTCTTTTCGAAAGAAGTTAGGTCCTTCTTTTTCCCCAGGCTGATAAAATTCTATGATTAAACTCACCCAACTCCTTCTTAAGTAAGTGAAAAGTACAAACTTGAATTCATTACTGAAACTATTTTGGATAAAAAGGAATTAAAGCAAATTTGGGTCATTGGTAAAGATTGTTGACAGCCTCAAATCTGTGAACCCATGTTTATGAGTTGTTTGATACAGATATTTTTAGATCTCTGTTTATTTTTAATTAAGCTTATTGACCTGTTTAAGTGAATTTGATGAAGGAAATTAGAACTTGTCTAGCTAACTTTGCTAGGAATGTCCTGATTGTTTGCTTTTTGAGTCATGACTGTATGCAATCTTACTGTTAGTACTGTTTATATTTGAAACTGTTTATCTGGCTTTTTATTGATAATTGCTCACTTTTTCTTGAAGTTTAAACCTTTATTGACCTCAAATCAATTCTTATATAGTTCGAACTGCTTTCTTGTTGTTGTGAAATATTCCACATTTAACTAACTGTGATGCTGTAAAGTTAATGATTTAGACTCTGTTCTAGCAAATTATCAATCCCTTAAAGTCTGATTGAAGCTATTATAGATTTAAAATAAATTGTTCGATTTGCCCTTCTTGCCTCATCCATTCTTTCTTATTAATTACCAACAACGATTCTGGAGACCTCTTTCGGTCTAATTAAACAAGGTGCATGTCACTACGAAAGGAGGTGCATGCTGTCATGAACGTGTGCCGCACACCAAGCAAACATCTCATCACCTAATAGGCATCGTAACTCGAGCGGTATTTAGAATATCGGAACAGGGAATGACTTGCTTAGTGACGAATCCCGTTACCCGTGTACTTTATTGGACATTTTTGGGTTTGGCGAATGCCAGGTGAACGAATTTACCTCGTAGACTCTTTACACTGTGATTTTTGTGGAGAGAGTGCTCTCAAATTGTTAGTGTTTTCGCTATTTTCATTTTTTAAAGCAATGAAAATAAGTAGTTATTCTTTTATCTTAATATTTTTAGTAATTAAACAAATATTGCTGCTTGTTGAGTTTATTTGTCTTTCACTCTCGTGGTTTGTATTGGCACCTTACTTGATCTGGTGTGATGAACTCTGATATTGTAGCGGGTTTAAATTGCTTCCCTAGATTTTTTCCCCGGATCCCTTTCGCTGGTTTCTGATTTTTTCTTTCTCGCTTTAACTTACAATTTAATATTTAGTCTTTTTATCAATTGCGTGTGGGTTTTTTTCAGCAGTGATAATTTTTTCTTATCTAGTTTTATTTATCCCTCGGTATTAATCTTTGTAAAGTTTATTTTTTTGTCTTTTGTCGGGCGTGAACTATTTATTAATTAATTTTTTGTTTCTTTTCATAATAGTCGTTGCTTCCCGCTAATGGAATTACCCTCCGTGCTACGGTTTTGCAATCTTGTTGCAGCTGTTTTCCCTCGCGTTCGCTCTCGTGCGGGCCCGTGCCGACTGGATTTCTTCGGGTAGGGCGGTGAATGTAGTATTTTGGGGGGCAATTAGTTCGGCAACCAGTTGAAGTCGAAATGGTGACCCGTTGTTCTTTTTTGGCCTGCTTGGGCAGTAGCGCAGGGGGTATTTCAAGTTTGTTCCGATGTTTATCGGACGTTGTGATATTTATGTCACGGTTTCCCGTGCGGTCTTCGCCATAACTTGATTACATGTTAAGGACTAGTCTTGGACCTTAGTTTTGATTTTTTTTTTTTGCTGCAATGTAATGTTCGCCGCTATGTTCCCCGAATGTATGTCTACCTTAGGAACTGTTTTTCAGACAATCCGACTGGAAGGATTTTTGGCCGTTACGGTCACCAGTACGGAACGGGAGACGTCAATTCGTCGGATTTTTCTCCTCGTCGGATTTCGGCTTGAAAGATGCCTAGGATGTCATGGAGTTTAAACTGTTTACGTTTTCATTCCCGCTCATTGTTCCAAGGAAATTTTCGAATGTTAGCCGCTTGTTGAGGTGAGTGCATTTTATAGGTTTTTTTTTTTTGGGCCTCATGAATATCGTTTTGTTCACTGTCGTAGTTTCCTCTCCTGACATTGTGTTCCTCCGCTTCGGACATAATCCGCTCGAGCGCACGCCGTGTTCGATTCCTGTTCTGGTTTACCTTTCAAGACGTTTAAAGGCTTCAGAGAACGTTCTGCGCCGATAAAATCAAGAGCTTTGACTTTTCCTTTGCCCTCCCCGTTATTAATTGATTTATTTATTTTTTTTTTCCTTCCTTCTTTTAAGTTTTACTTTATTTTAGTTAGTTCTATCATTTATTTATGTTTTTCTTTTGTGTTTTATTTCCTTACTGTTTTGCTTTGTTTTTTCTTGCCTTTCTTTATTTTTTTTTCTCCCTCTTAAGCTATCCGCACCTCGTCAGCTCAGCAGTACTCCATTCCTCGCAGAAGATCTTCGCAGTCTAGCTGGGTTCAGTCAGCTTCCCCGCCTACTGCAAGCGGAACTTCCTCTCCTTCATAAGAGATTGTTTCCCCCCCCTCTCCTACACAGGACTGTCTCGAGGGTTTTCTCCACTCTGTTTTATTTCCAAGCAGGATTGCTTTCTTTATCGTTGCTGTATTGTCGGACCTTATCCTCCCCCGCATAGACAGTTTGCTTTCGCTGTGTGTCTTCCTTCGTGTGAATCAGTTTGAAGACTTTCGTCCCAATTATTTTCTTGTGTCATTAATTGTTTTTTTTTTCCTGATTATCTTGTAATTTGAATTTGTTTTATTTTTTTTGAATGTAATAAATCTTCAATTTTTGCTTGGACTATCTAGTCAAAATTCTCCTTTACCTTTAGCTCACTGGGGTTTAAAAAATAAAATAACCAGCCCTTAAGTTTAATCAATCCGTTTTGTCGCGCACTCCCTCCTCCCCTCTTTGCTTCTATTACCTCTGTTCAATTTTAACTTTAACTCTAATTTTATTTTTATTTTTTATTTTTTACCTATTACGGGCCCTGAGGCTATCAATTCGCCTATTTGGTTTTTCACCCGTCCGTGCTGCGCGTGTCTCTGCGAAAAGGAACGCGACAATATTACATAAACATTTTGGACAACCTTGCCGTGTGCCACTGTTTTGGAAACGAGGATAGTTTTTTAAGAGGATAATGCAAGATATGTTTCCGCCACTGTCAGGGACTGAGACAAATACATGAATGTCCAGCGTCTTCTATGGACTTCACAGAGCCTTGATCCGAACCTTATCGAATATGTGACAAGTTAGTGCGTCGTGCGACGGTCAGACAAAGATGATCGATATAGATTGTTGAGCATTCCATCCATTTGACGACGGAATTGACACAAACGCCGTGGCTGAAAGTATTGTCAGAGGATAGCTGAGGTAAACACAGTTCCGAGATAATGGTCGAGGTAACTTTCGTCGAATAATAATGTGTTTTCCAGAAGATTACCCACTGTTTTAGTGCTTATGCAGTCCTTAGTAAACAAGTTCGTCGAACAAAGGTGATATACTAGAATGTTAAAATATTAATTAATTTTCCTTTTACATTAGAATAACATTTACATAAACATTTCCAAAGGCAAATTTTGTTTTCAAAATAGAGGATTGGGCCTTGTATCACTTATTACGAGGCGTGTCCGGAAAGTAAGTACCGTTTTGGAAAAAACACATAAAAACATTTTTTTCAAAACAAAATTTATTTTTACATGAAAAAGCATATCTTAAACCATTTTTCTACATAGTTGCCACCGTGGTTCAGGCATTTTTCGTAGCGGGAAACCAACTTTTCTATGCCCTCTTCATAGAAAGATGCCGCCAGTGAAGACAGTCACTGCTGAACACCGATTTTACTGGAAACTCATTACAGAGCATTCTTATTGTGAACGGTCGATTTTCACGAATTTTCTCATTCAATTTTTCAACCAAATCATCATTGACAACAGAAGGCCGCCCACTCCGTGCTTCATCATGAACACTGGTTCGTTCATCATTGAATTGCCTAACCCACTTTCTCACCATTCCACTATTCTTTACATTTTCCCCATAAATCTCTAAAAGTTGACGATGAATTTCAACTGGCTTAACATTCTTTGCGTTCAAAAACCGTATTACAGAACGCACTTCACAGTCCGCGGCACAGGCGTAGCTAAGGGCGGCCAAGATGTGCAAAGTACACGTATACAACGAACTACGGGCGCTAAAAAGCTAAATTGAAGGGGCGCGAAAAAGATAAAAATGAAAAATTGAACACGGGCGCTAAAAAGCTAGCTAAGCCACCAGTCCGCGGGCTCAGAAATTGTCTTAAACATTTTCAACGATCACTAATAAATGTAAACAGAACACAATCCGGCTGTAATGGCGTCAGTGCAAAGATAATGAACCAGAGAGACGAGTGTGCATGCTCGGAACTGTGACACTAGCGCTGCAGTGGCAGTAGAACGAAAACTAACGGTACATACTTTACGGACAATGATTCATCGAGTTTTAAAAGACTGTATTGCACAAATTAATACACACAAAATAATGAGTGTTACATGAAAAGAAACAGAAATGTCCACATGCGTCATAACACTAAGATGTTCAATGTGCGCCCCCTTTGTCATACGACACACGTCAATGCGGTAGTCCAGTTCTGCCCACACGCGTCCCAGCATTTCCCCATTGACGTTCATCAGAGCTGCGGTAATGCCGTCTCGTAATTCATCCAATGTTGCTGGCAACGGTGGCACGCGCGAAATTTAAATTCGGATATATTCTCTTTCGTTTGGTGATTGTTACGAAAGAGTGCTATGAATAGTTTGGAAGCTATAAGACTTCAAAACCCGATAAATCATTTATAATCACCCTGTATAATGATCTTACAAATACAAAAGACTGCAGTACATTGATAAAAAAAAACTCACGCAAGCTATATTCATAAAAGGCAAGGCGGTCCTAAAATGAATATTAACCAAATGAATATTGAATATTGAATATTAACCAGTTGAATTTTTATAACTTAATGATTTTAAACGTTTAACAGCGAATAAAAGCTAAAGAAAAAGGAAACAATCCATGCGTAATATAAGTGCTTATCGATTGTAGAGGTTTACTTTATTCAGAGTTTTTGAAACATGGTACCACCTCGGCCATAAGTCTGTTTGTTCATGGAAGCAGAGCGCTGATGGAAGACTATAAAAAGTCAAGCTTGCACAGGAATTTATAATTTAAAGGATATAGCAAAGATACAATAATAAAAGAGAACAGCAAGACAATCGGGTATCGGAATTCAACCTCTCGATTAATCGAGAGCCAGAATTGTTTAGGTTTCGTTTCAGGTGCGATTTCATTATGGGAATGCCAGGATTAAGTAATGCTCCGTTTCCTGTCCGTTTCTGATTGGTTGAACGAGTTTTTTTTTTCATTTACGCATGTGCCTGTTTTCTTTTACTTCGTGCCGGGCATTATAATGTGTTAGTTCGCCGAGAGCCTCATTGATCAGAGGCGGAAAACCTCGTATTGCGTTGCTCAAGCCTTCTTGTGCTAAAAATTCTTATCATCTTGGGGTTTAGTTATTAACCAACTTCAAACAAGATTAAACAGAGTATAAAAAACCGACTTTGATGAAACTTTCACTATCGCCTAGCTATATCAGTCCATATCTTGAAAACTACTGAACCGATTTTCATGAAACTTGGACTATTACCTAAGCTGAAAGATATTTAATCCAATAAAAAAGAATTATTGCAATTCTATTTCTAGTTTCCGAGAAATACGTGGACAAACAAACATACATACATACATACATACATACATACATACATACATACATACATACACTTATACTTGTTTAGTAGCCCACATAGACTAACATATATGAATATTGTTGGAATTGCACAATATTCATATATGTTAGTCTATGTGGTTTTCTAAACAAGTATGCCAAATTTCATAAGTGTTTGTATGTATGTATATTTGTACACGTATTTCTCAGAAACTAGAAATCGAATTGCAATAATTCTTTTTTTATTGGATTAAGTATCTTTCAACTTAGAGATAAATTCAAGTTTCATCAAAATCGGTTGAGTAGTTTTCAGGATATGGACTGATATAGCTAGGCGATGGTGAAAGTTTCATTAAAGTCGGTTTTTTTTATACTCTGTTTAATCTTGTTTGAAGTCGGTTAAAAAGGAGGTTATCAATTCGATGCGTATGTATGTAATATTGTTAGAATTGCACAAATATTCATATATGTTAGTCTATGTGGGCTTCTAAACAAGTATGCCAAATTTCATAGCCGGCCAGGTGGCCGAGAGGGCTAGGGCGTAGGCTTTCTAGTTCTCGAGTCCGCCTGGTCGCGGGTTCGAATCCCGCCGTGGGCATGGATGTTTGTGTTTGTCCCGGGCTGCGTACTGTTATAACTTGTGTAAAAGGCGCAAAATGACCTTAGTAGTCGACGCCAAAGTTTCTAATAAACCAACCAATAAACCAAACCAAATTTCATAAGTGTGTATGTATGTATGTATGCATATATGTCCACGTATTTCTCAGAAACTAGAAATCGAATTGCAATAATTCTTTTTTATTGGATTAAGTATCTTTCACTCGGGAGTAAAACCAAGTTTCATAAAAATCGGTTCCGTAGTTTTCAAGATATGGAGTGATATAGCTAGGCGATAGTGAAAGTTTCATTAAAGTCGTTTTTTTTATACTCTGTTTAATCTTGTTTCAGTGAATTTTCTGATGCGGCTTTTTCAGGAAATTTATTAGGTCCTATACTTAGGCTTCATCCAAGAATGCACTGGAAAGAGTGCACCAACTTGTGGTGTACTCACATGTCAGTGGCGTTGATAGATTATTAGGCAAAATATAGATAAGGCCGGTGTGATCTCTATTTCAGATCTTAGGCAAGAATCAATATTGCTGCTAGCTGCCTATTATGATAGTACAGTCCCAAGTTGTGTATTTTGAGTCGTCTCCAAATTAAAGCTGGTCAATTCTAACACATTTTAGAGCAGTTACACATATTTGTTATTGTAAGTGATATACATTATAGATGACTTAGAAAAAGTAATTTTCATTTTAGGATGTGCATCGATTTACACAATAATTACCATATATGCCTATTAATTTCTCGGATACATATTAATGAAAATATGTATATGTATGTGATGTACAAAAACACTATTATGAATTATCTCTCCAATATTATAAAAAGAGGTTTCATTGCTATATACTGAAATTCATAAAATTTGTTTTTATTGGGCGAGTGAGTTTTCACTTCTCGTCACGCAATGAATTTTTTAAAAGTCAAAAAGTTTTAATTTAAATTTTAACTTGGAAATAGCATTTTATTCAAACTCCAACCTTTGTAACTCTCTACATTTATTCGCGTTCTTTCGACATTTCATATGACAATAATTTTATTTTGAGTTAATTATTTAAAAGAAAATTCCGTTGTGTAGCGTACACGAAGGCGAGCACTACATGCTAGAGAATGTAAATAAATCTGAAAGTGTATCTTACGTTAAAATGCTACATTGAATGACCAAGTTGCAAATTAGTGTGCAGTGCACGATAAAATATTAACAAATTTGGCAGATTACATTCCAAACGCGAGATATAAATGTGGAATATTATAAATTTTAGATGATTTAGAAAAAGTAATTTTCATTTTAGGATGCATCGCTTTACACAAGCCGGTTCACGTATTAAGCATAAATTTCACGTTATAGAATAAGAATAAAATGTTTAACTCGTATCATTAAATATTGCTTTAAAATATTGATTAATCATTGTTTGTAACAGCCTCGCATCTAATAAAGGCAAATTTAAAGGAAGACGATTGGCAATATCATTAATGTTTTGAGTGATGTTTAAGATTCTCCTCCCATCGGTAATGTCCATTCAACTACAGGATTTTAGCTAATGTTTGTCGCTCATTGAACGGCTTGTTTACATTGACGTAAATATCATTGAAATAGATCTAATACTTATAATGGACAAATTAACAATTGATGAAAAGAATTAAGCCTACAGAGGAAGAAATAATAAACCTTATGAATGTGATAATCAAAGAATATATACAAACATAGAAGTTAATCAGGGTCATAAAGAGTTTAAGATGAAAGTGCAAAGGCTAGACGAGAACTAACGTACAGCTAATTGAATTTGACACGACTATAATAGTTTCAACATTTATTCCCGCCTTTTTTTAAGTATACATAAGAGAGGAGTTTTCTCGCCTTTACTTTCACAACACATCTTCTCTTGAAAATTCTGTGATTGATAACTAAAATTCTCTCACGCTCAGAGCAAGTTATACAGGTTCGCCATTTAATGTAGCCACCTTTAATAGGGTCACCCGCTTTTTATGGCCACTCCAGCTCGGTCCGGAATTTCTTACTCCTTCCTATGTAACAAATTTTCGCTTTAACTGGCCACAATCCGCTTAATATGGCCACCATTTTTCAGAGGTACAGTCAACCGTTGACAACGAGACCCCTGAAGCGGTCATTCCATTGATGAAAATGGGTGGGAATGGAGAGAGAGAGAGAGAGAAAGAGAGAGAGAGAGAGGAAATGTTTCTTCGTGGCTCACTACACATAAGCGGAGAACGTGCAACGTTCCATTCCACTCTGCTCACCTATTTTCATCAGTAGACTCGCCGCTCCAGGGGTCTCGTTGTCAACGCTTGACTGTAGTTCACGAATTCTACTTTTTCATCTCATCTCACTCCGGATAAATGAACACTCGGCTTTTAATATCCACTTTTCATTTCCTTGAAAATTGTTTCCATTAGAAAGAATGCTTATTAAGCGAAATTGTTTCCTGAAAGTTGGAGTTGGCAACACTGGTTGGCACATAGCTAAAATGGCTCAGAAGAGAAAAAGATGTGATTTATCAGCAATTGAAAAAGTTGACCTTTTGGACCGGTTTCATTCTATGGAGTTTAGTCAAACGTGAAGCTGCTAAACGTTTGCAAATTTCACGAGCACTGCTAGGAAAAATGGTAAAAGAAGAAGAAGAACTGAGAGAGAAAGCCGCAAGTGAACGGTCAAACAGGAAGCGTAAGCGAAATGGAAAAGATGCTCAAGTTGAAGAAGGTCTTTTAAGTTGGTTTCAACATGTTAGAAACAAAAATGCTCCAGTGAATGGTCCTCTTTTTTAAGATTTTTAAGACAAATTTCTCAAAAAGACATTCGACAATATTTGAAGTAAACAATTTTGACAAAATACTATACTGTACGTGTATAAATGAAATAAACAAACTTGTCTATAGGTAAGTACAAACACAAGATCGATTTCTTTTCCACAACAGAGTATTTATTCAGCATGAATACGTATTTCAAACACTAAGCGTCCAATTTTCAACTCTAAATAAGTTAAACCAGCCCTAAGGACATCTTAATTGGTAACAGAGACTAGCGAATCCATATAACATATACAAATAGAAGTTACCTTAAACTGTGCATATAACATCAACAGAAACACAAAAGAAGCCAAACCGCTTTTCCACAACAGAGTATTTATTCAGCATGAATACGTATTTCAAACACTAAGCGTCCAATTTTCAACTCTAAATTAGTTAAACCAGCCCTAAGGACATCTTAATTGGTAACAGAGACTAGCGAATCCATATAACATATACAAATAGAAGTTACCTTAAACTGTGCATATAACATCAACAGAAACACAAAAGAAGCCAAACCGCTTTTCCATAACAGGGTATTTATTCAGCATGAATACGTATTTCAAACGCTAAGCGGCCATTTTTCTACACACACAGGCCAATGAATTAGAAACCTTCGTTCAATATGGTATTGACCCTCCTTTGGCTGTAATTACAGAACATACGCGGTTTGGCATGGACTCTACAAGGTGTTGCAAAGCAGGTAAAGTAATCCCAGACCATACATTCGTCAGAGAGACCTTCAGGTCCTGCAGAGTAGACGGAAGCGGATGCCTTCGACGAATATCTCTTTCCAACATGTCCGATCCGGACTTTGCGCAATAAATCCGAATCAAATCCGGAATGTCTTTCAAACATTCCGAATCAAATCCGGACTTTGCGCAGGCCACGGCAGATGTTGCAACTCGGTGTCATGTTCAGAAAACCACTCCTGAACAATTTTTGCTCGATGGACAGTAGCATTGACGTCCATGAAGAACCCGTCACCATTAGGGTACAAATGCACCATTGCAAGATGGACTTGATCTGCAACAATGTTCAGGTAGTCTTTGTCTTTCACCTGACTGTCAAGGAATATCAGGAGACCTTGCCATACCAATAAAACATGGCCCATACAATGACACCTCCTCCTGCAGCTTGAACTGTGTTCACAACACATGAGGGGTCCATCGCTTCATGGGGCTGCCGCCAAATTCTCTGCCGGCCATCGGTGCAAAACAATGTGTAATGTGACTCGTCCGACCACATCACCTTTTTCCAGTCGTCTACTGTCCAGTCACACCGTTCTTTACACCACTGCAGGCGAACTTTCCGGTTTGTTGCTGACACCAGGGGCTTCCTCACTGGCATGCGACTTCCCATCCCTATTCGCTTCAACTCTCGGCGCATTGTTCTGGAGGAGTTGGGTTGCGAGGATCCTTCATTGAAGTCTGCCGTCAGTTGCTCCACAGTAGACCTTCGGTTTTGCCGCACAATCCGTCTCAGACGACGTTGGTCCCTGTCTGTGTTGATTGTTTTTGATCCACAATTCTGCCGTTTCGACAACTCTTGTGAATTCCGTTTCCACGCATTGAGCACCTTGGAGATCTGACCTTTTGAGATACCGGTCAGTTGTACTGTCCTGGACATCGTAGTTCCAGCTAGACGGGCTTTTTGGATCTCAGACAGGTCTGCTGTTTTCACATTTTGCTCAACTTGAGCAGCTGCAGCTTGTCCCTATCCTGTAATTGCAGCTTGGAATGAGCATGTACCTCACATGATTGCATTCATTTGCATATCACAATCGTTTCTGACCTGTGACCCCGCTATAAGTATAAGTTAAAATTTTATGGTTAAAGTATATATCATTATCTTCTCAAGCAATTCAGCCGCCAGCAGAGACGATTGCGCTTAAACCCGACCCCTCGTCACGTTAAGGAAATTGTGTAACTGATCGGACTGAGGCCTCCGCTCCCGACCACGTTAAGGAAATTGATGATGAAACCGGTAGAAATTTTAAGTTTACTAATTTTTACTTCACCTCATATTTTTACGACGGGAACTTTAGATTGCAATTTATGGCGGTAATCCTCCAAATTAATTATCTCGATTAAACAGGTATTTGAAGAAATCAATTATCCGTAATAATTATAATGCAACTTGGGTTTTTCCTTTCGGGTTTCGAGCCTACTTCATTGATGATATTGAAGGTTTAGACCGTTTAATTATTAATTAGAAAAAAAGCATTTTATTGGACGCAAATAAAAGATCTCCAACTAAATATATATGATGACATTTCTGTTGGAATAAGAAGAATATTGTTTGATTGTAGCATTAAAAGGTTTATTCCGTATTGAAAACCTTGGATTATAAGTTATTTGTTTGATCTTCTCACATAGGCTGCACACATTTGGAAACCGGAATAAGCATGATTCTTTTATTAACAGAAATCTAATTCAAATAATATTAAGTGTTCGATAAAAGACGACGTTTATACCTGTCCAAGAAGTCGATGCTTTAAAGAATGCTAAAATAGAATTCCCACAGCGGCTAGTTCCCTCCTCAATCTCATTTAAAGTGTCTTCTAAGGACTTGGAAATTTTGATGAGAGCACTGCTTCTTCTGTTTGCCACAATAAGTTCTTATTTTATACTTCTTGTAATTTTGCTTTCACTTCTGACCGTTCTCCTCTATTAAGCCATAGGACGCGGATACGAATCAGCCGAGATTGGAAAACTTTCACGCCATAGACTGAGAGAGATTGACTTTACTCATGTCGGTAACCATTTCAGAATATACGTTTCCACTTATCTTAGTTGCTTGCCTGAATTAATGAGCTCACCGATTTAATGGGATTGATATTTCCTGATCTACAATATTATCAATCCCACTCTTCAGTGATGATTGGAGTATTATCATTTAGGATGCAAGCTTATCTACTGCATTACATCGGAGATATTGCTTCTTGAGTCTTCCATAGTTTTACTTGCTTATTGATAAATTCTGGATTATCTTAGAGGAATTAAATCACCTTCACAATAAACTCTTTGTGATTTATTAGAGCTGCTCGTCGAATAGAGTGGTTTGTAGCACCTCCTCATCGGATGCCGTTGAAAATTTGCCCGGGTAGGGTGGCTGGGTACCATCTACACCTCTGTCCGTACTTGACTGGTTCCTCTGGTTCTTCAAGTACGAGTTAGTGACTCTCCTCATCGGACGAGTTAGTGATTCGCTAATTTTATCTTTCTACCCGCTGAAGCCATGAGTCGAAATGCTTTCCTATGCAATTGAGAAAATGGGGACCACGTAAAACCCATCCTTAGTTTCTTCATTCGGTGAACTATCTTTAAATTTTTATTGGCCAGGTAATTGATGTAGTCGCTACTTCAACGTTGGTGGTTTATCTTTATTGATCATGTACGAGGTAGCTCAAAAAGTGCCCGAACTTTTTGAATATCCTTCGTATAAAATTTTTTTACTATCTTGAGGCATTTCAGTTATGTGCACCGACATATTGTTCCTGGTCTGTAGTAAATCCCGTGCCCTTGCGCGTATTCAAATGGCGCTGCGTGCGCAGATGTGTAGCAAAGTGTGATGCGCGCGTTGCATTCTGTTGATTCCAGTTTGTTAAGGTGAATCATCACGAGCAATGAAACATGGTACTTTCTTTATGAACCTCAAACAAAAAGACAATCACTCGCATGGAAAACAAGCTCGTTCCCCCGACCACAGAAGTTCCGGGCTGACAGCTCCAAATTATGATCACCAGATAAAACACCAGCGTAGATGGCAGTAGATGTCTCGACAAGTAGAAATCGTTCATTTGGAACGTACTCAACCCTCTGTGCAATTACGAAAAGTACATATTCTGATAAAGTGTGGTATGTATTTTGATCTTCGAAACCTTAATCTGAAAATAATCTTGACAGATTACGAAATTTTTGTTTAATGATTACCACAATTGGAAAAAATTCTCCAAAAAGAATTTTCAAGAACCCGATTTGGCTTTCGTTTTGCCTTCCATAATGAATGAGCGATGTTTTGGCCTATCAAAAGCACCTTCTTAATTCAGCAGATTAGTGAAATCGATTAATCGATCTGTATTAATTATAAAGGATGATTTATTGTTCTTTAATTTCGTCAAGCAATATTCGAAATGTGGTCTTTGATTGATTAATTAATTATTCACGATGTTTATGTAGCAAATGAATTTAATCATTTTGTTGCCTCTTTTTAAGGCATTCTAAGATCACTTAGAACTCTTTAGAGAAAATATACATTATTTTTAAAATCTAATGCCTATTCTTAAACAATTAAACAAAACTATAAAATGTTGAAATACTGATAAAAATAAAATGAAAC
>JAHWFO010003664.1:177489-192635 GCA_023313115.1 Rhysida immarginata
GTTTCATTTTATTTTTATCAGTATTTCAACATTTTATAGTTTTGTTTCCAAAATATGGATACTTTAACAATGTAGCCGCTTCTCTACACTCCCATTACTTTAACATAGAAGTCTCGAAGTGCATAACTTGGAAACGTGATATGATAGAAAAAATCTAAAAGCAGATTCGGATTCTGCATACAAATTACTACTAAGAACACTATGCGTGGTCTTTAGTCACAAAATGCGTGTTGACTAGTGTAATTGAAGAAATTTTTTTACAAATTAATATAAGCATGATTGTACATTTTATTTTATTGTAAAATTTATATTGTTTAGTAGCAACTTGAAATATTGCTGGCAACGTGTTCCTTTCACATGAATCGGCCTCGGTGGCTCAGGGGTTGCGTGGTCGCCTCTGATGCCCGAGGACGCGGATTCGACCCCGGCCGAGGACGACGAGGATTTTTTCAGGGGGAAAATCCTGATATCACGCACTTCCTTCGGAAGGGAAATAAAGCCGTTGGTCCCGTGTAGTCGTTTGCCGGCTGCACGTCAGAGAACCCTTGCGAGGCAAAATTTGCGGCCCCTATAACGCCGTACTGAAATGACCATGGCAGTTGAAAAGGACGTTAATACCAAACAAACCAAACCAAACCAACCAAACCTTTCACATGATTATGGGTCATCCATGCATATCAAATACATGTGCTTGTTTACCCTTGAAGTGGATGCTAGTCGGTGTTACTTTTATTTCAGATCTGCTTTAAGTATGGGAAAGGAAGAATATCGCAGATTTTAAATTGCATGATTGTAGAATGAAATATAATGAAATTGTTGAAAAATTTGGTTTGCACAAGTCCACTGTCGGGTGAATTTTGAACGCAATGAGTATTTTTCAGATGGGAACCGCTTGCATGTTGGTAAATGTGGACGAAAAAAATTGTCGACACGTCGTGCTGATAGAGTATTATGGATATATGTACGAATCGGTTTGTTTCTTCAAAAATTTTTGCAAGAAACTGGAAGCAATCAACAGGGACGATTGCATCCCCTCAAATAGTAAGATGACGTTTTGTGCCCATGAATTCGAAGTGTCATAAAGCCCTGAAAAAGCCTCTTCTTAATAGAAAACAAAGAAATGAAAGATTACATTTAATGGTGGAACAATGGGAGCTTGTCATATTTAGTGATGAAAGCAAAATCAATTTGAATTGTAACGATTCGGAATGTTTGTGCGGTGTAGAATTACGGCCAGAGTGCTTTTAAATATCCGAACCATATCATGATCTCGGGATGTTTCAGTTTTAAGAGAGTAGGCAGATTAAAAATTAACAAAGGAAAAGTGAATGCAAATGGAACGTTAAGAAAACGAAGGTGATGACGACATCCAAGAATGGAAGATGCAACGTAAGGATCCACAATGAAGAAATAGAGACTTTCCAGGACTTTATATTCCTTGGCTCCAAAATGGACCGAAATGAGGACACGATGCCTGAAATCAGAAGACGATTGGCGCTTGGAGGGTATGGAATGGTGAGTATGAACGCCATCTGGAAAAGTAAGGATATGAACACTGCAAGTACATTCAGGCTAGTAAGCGCGATCGTCTTTCCCATAGCCACGATCGGCTGTGAGACTCGGACGGTTAAGAAGAAACACAGACGCTTTTGAGTTGTGGTGTTGGGAGACGAATGTTGCGCCTCTCGTAGAGAGCCAGAATCACCTAAACCGCATCAAGCCAAAGACCTCGCTGGAAGCCAAGATCACCAAGCAGAAATTATCCTATTCCAGCAATTCACTCGAAAAGTTTCTCGTGCAGGAAAAGATCGGTGGAATTAGGAGAAAAGGCCGTCCATGAATTTGTTGGCTCGACACCTTCAAATCCGATACTAACACAAACCGGTGATCAATAGAACCGGGTGGAGGGAAATGATCCATAGAATGACAGAAAAACGACCTCGATTAAATGAATGATTGATTGATTTCTCCCCTTTATACACTTATTCGAGTATTAAATAAGAAATTGCTATTAACTAGTACAAAACATTTCTTCAGTTATAATAAATCTGTTTGATATATTTGATTATAAAAAAACATTTTTACACTGCTAAATAACAAAATTATAAAAAACACGTAACATTGGGAACTATTTATTGAAAATTTAAAAAAATTAAGCGTGATTTGTAATTAATACACTACATTCATAAAGTTGCAATTATTTTGAGCAGTATTGTAATTTCAATGTATATAATAAATTGTTAAATTTATCTTATTAACATATATGACCACCTCTCCTCGAACATGTTGGAACGTCCCATGTTATGCAGATGAAAAATCATTGCTTATCATTGAAAGCTGACAACAGCAAACGTGTATTAGCATCCGTTAACACAGCAATTGTCCGTCATGGGCAGAGCAAGTGACCTGTCGGACCTCCAATAGGGGATGATCATTGGCTATCGGACCAAGGGAGGGAGCATTTCAGAAACGGCCACCTTTGTGAACTGCTCTAGGGCTGCATTTCAGAAACGCGACTGGACGAACCAGACAGTTTCGAGCAACCGAAGAGGTAACTGTGGGGCCCCACGGGCCATCGATCCTAGACCAATCGGCGTGCCACTGTTGAATAACTGACACAGCAAATGAACAGTGGGGCCACTAGGCGTGTCAGCACCAAGACAGTGCAACGATCCCTCTTGAGGGTGGGGCTCCGGACCAGGCGTATGTTAACAGCACCCATGTTGATGCCTGTGCATCGCCGAAAACGCCTCCAATTCGCAATGGACTTTCGCCATTGGACCTCGGCCGAGTGGCAAAGGGTTGCTTTCTCTGACGAGTCGTGGTTTCTGGTGAACAGAGTGGACGGACGATGGAGAATTCGCCGGGAAGCATCTGAGAACAGGCATCCCGACACCATCGTTGGCAGACGACAGGCTGGTGGGGGAGGTGTGACTGTTTGGGGAATGTTTTCATGGTATGGCCTGAGTCCACTGATACCGCTGGAGGGTACACTGAATGTTGTTCGTTATCAGACGATCGTCGCAGACCCCTTCATGTCGACAGTGTTTCCTCAGAGTGATGGCACCTTTCAATAGGACAATGCTCCATGCCATACTGCCAAAATTTTCCACGACTGGTGCGAGGAGCATGAGGATGACATCAAGCTACTCCCACGGCCACCAAACTCCCCGGACCTCAACCCTATTGAACATTTGTGGGACCATCTCGATCGCCATGTCCGCAAGCTGGACCCTCCACCACGCAAGGTGATGGAATTAAGGGATGCACTGATCGCCGAATGGTCCCAGATACCTGCAACCACCTTCCGAGGACTTATTGGCTCTCTGCCACGTCGACTAGCTGCTGTGCTTGCCGCCAAAGGTGTATATTCCGGATACTAGCAGGTGGTCATATTAAAGTTTCCCGATCCTGTATATAGGGTGATTCAGAATTCATTGTACAAACTTCTAGGGGTGATAGGCAGTGCTAACAGGAATAATGTTTTCCTATGCCATTTTTTCCGTTAAGCCCTCCTGTGGGAGATAAACGCCAGTAAAGGTGGAGTTGCTACCCCTGGAGGGTGGCTGCCCGAAGATCACAAGCTTGCTACTGTCAACACCTCATAGAAAGAAAGCCAAACAACTTAAACGTCATACATTGTTACATCATCATAAGTTGACCAAATTTAGGGCTTATTATTGGTAGAAATAAGATTAACAATGGTCGAAATGCTGTATGATGATGCAGCAATGCAAAATCAGTGAATTTGTTGATATTACATTTACTGTTAAAGTTCACACATCATTTCCAAGGAAACAGAATATAATTTGGCAGTATTATTAAAACATCTTTTACTACATGTCATGGAACATTACAGCATCACAGAGCAGGTGGATATGGTTCTCATCTACGGGGAAGCAAGGTGCTGCACGGCTATATCGAGAGCGTTTTCTACAGCGACATGTACCACGGACACTTAATCACCCGATAGTTCACCAACCGACATTTAATCACGTCGATGTTTAATCACTTGACATTTAATCACCGGACATATAATCACGTGATTGTTTAATCACCGACATTTAACCACCAAAAAATACGTGATTTTTTAATCACGGACGCCGAACCAATAAAAACAATTTAAGCTAATTTTTGACGCGACTTTTTAGCCATTTAAAAGTTAACCACGTGACGCAGATTTAAATGCCTGTTGTCTTACATGTTATAAGTTTAATTTAAACGGACAAGCTGTTAATATTTGACAGAATTTAAACAGTTATAATGAGTGAGAGGATTGTATCGTTTGGAAAAACTTCGAAAGGCAAACAGTGTGTATTTACACAAGCAAAATGAATTTGTGAAGCACCGAGAATACGTCGACGGGAACGTTCAGTGGCGTTGAAACTTTACCAGAAATGTAAATGTCAGGCCCGTATAACAATAAAGAACGATGAAATCGTAGGTGATTACAATCCTGAACACAATCATGACGGCAACAAAAAATCAAGTTTAGCACGGCAAGCTGATACTACTATGAAAGACAAGATGGGGGAAATTTCCGCTACAACAACTGTAGTCATAGGCTCTGTAAGTACAAATCTCGAACCACGTGTGCTGACCTTATTACCGAACAAAACATCGCTTAAAAGAACCTTGCAGCGAAAGCGCCGCAAATTGCAGTCCGAGTCAGGTTCAATATCTTTGCCACCAACACCAATAGATATGAGTTTTGAAATTCCTCACGGATTTCAGCACCTGATATTGATTGCTTCAGGATCTGGTAATGATCGATTAATTCTTATGGGCAATAGGGAGCTATTGGATGGACTGGCTAGATCAAAATTATGGCTAGCTGATGGAACTTTTAAATTAGTTCCGTCAATCTTTTTTCAACTATACACAATACATTTTGAACTTGTGCCTGGAATAAATCCAGTTGCCATTTACTCTCTTGTATAAAACAAAACTCGAATCGTTTGTGATAACATTTTAGATGCAGTTAAAGAAATTATTCCACTGACTGCCTCTGACAGAATACTGCTGGATTTTGAAAGAGCAGCAAGAAATGCATTTCAAGCAGTATTTCCCAATGCAAATATTATGGGATGCTATTTTCACCTTAGTCAAAGTATCATACGTAAAGTTAATGAAATTGGTATGAAAGTTGACTAGGAATCACATGACGACTTAAGAATGGCCATTCGATGTTTACCAGCCTTGGCTACGGTACCTTCAGCAGATGTTACTGAAGCTCTCCTTAAACATGCCAGACCACGAAAAAATGCCAGAGCTTTTATCGTATTTTGAACACACGTACATTCCAGGCAGGCGGGAGCAGGACGTGGTGAACATTACAACCCCCCCCCCCCCCATCTTCCCTGAGGTTGGCATTATGGATTATAGGCATTTTTTCAATACTACCATCCGACACTATGGACTTTTATGAAAGGAATCGAGAAGGATACACAAATGTAATGAACGGCATTTTTGCAAGGAATCGCAGGTTCACAACCAACTGTACCTAAACGATATCAGGTACAAAAACAACGTGTCAAAAATACAGTGGAACGCTATTCAAGAAGTGAGAGTTTATTTGCGATGTATTGCACATTTATCTTATGTTTGATTAAATTGTATTTTTTCAACGTTCTCTTCATTTCATGTTTTTAGTGGTTCAACGTCCGTGATTAAAAAAATCACGTATTTTTTGGTGGTTAAACGTCGATGATTAAACAATGACTTGATTATATGTCCGGTGATTAAATGGCACGTGATTAAATATCGGTGTTTAACCGTCAGGTGGTGAACTATCGGGTGATTAAGTGTTACCAAACCCCACAGAACACCATCTTTGCCCGTATTGTACAACGTGTGAGGGAAACTGGAACCATCAATGCCCACAGACCAGATGCAGGTCGCCCATGAACTGCTCGGACTGACCTACTGGAGGAAAAGGTGCTTGAAGAGATTGGTAATAATCCATCCACCAGTACACGAGCTGTGGCAGCAGATACGAACGCATCGCAGAGCACTGTCTGGCGAATACTGCATGACAGGTTCAAGACCTGTTGCCAGATGACCACCCATCACGTGTTGCTTTCTCGCAATAGCATGATGCCAATCATGAGTTCATCCAGTACATCCTCTTCACAGATGAAGCTACCTTCGCAAGAGACGGTCTCTTCAACACACACAAAGCTCATGAGTGGTCCTTAGTAAATCCGCATGCGACAACACGTCGCAGCTACCAACACCGTTTTGGAGTGAACGTTTGGGCAGGAATTCTAGGAGACTATTTGATTGGGCCATACATGTTCCCAACTGTACTGGCAGGTCAACACTACCGCCAGTTTCTACTCAACAAACTTCCAGATCTCCTGGAGGACGTTACTCTTGCTGTCCGCAGAAACATCTGGTACATGCATGATGGTGCCCCTGCTCATTACTACTGTGCCGCTCGTGATGTTTTGGACGCCCACTTTCTTAGGCGATGGATTGGACGAAGTGGATCGGCATTGTGGCCAGCCAGATCTCCCGACCTCACCCCTTTTGATTTCTTTTTGTGGGGCCATATGGAGTATATGGTCTATGAAACTCCAGTAGAGACATTTAAAGATCTCGTAGCACGGATCACAGTTGCTGCAGGAGCCATAAGCGATGACCCTAATGTGCTTGCAAATGTTCGAAGATCAATGATTCTACGCTGTTGTATGTGCGTGGAACAACATAGTCGACACTTTGAACACTTGCTGTAGACCCATTTCCGATGAAATGTGCAGCACCATACTGTCCATTGTGCTATGTAATGTTTAGGGTACAGTATGCACTAGACTGTATTGTAAATGCTTAACGTTGCCATTTCTCAGTAATGACTTTTGGGTGCAATAAAATTATGTGAATTACAAAATATTGGAGACCAAAATGCTTTTGTTTGTCTAGTATTGTAGACATAATTCTAATACTCTATTCCTCATTAATTTAATGTGCAATTATCCTTTAGTATAAAGAAGTTTGTGATCTTCGGGAAGCAATCTCATCTTTAGTGGCGTTTATCTCCCACAAGAGGGCTTAGCGGAAAACTTTGTTCCTGTCTGCACTACCTATTACCCCTAGAAGTTTGTACAATGAATTCTGAATCACCCTGTATAAAACAACCTTAAAGACCAAAGAGCACGCGGTTTAAGCAGACAAATCATGTTAAAAATACTGCCTTAACATATTTGTATTGTCACGTTTTTTGTTTATTTCTTAAGAAAATGTATGCAACAATAAACTTTCGCACAAATCTTCACAACAACTGAGAAAACACGCTCATGGAAGATGAATTGCACGACTTCAGTTTTCTGCAATTTGTTGAAGTACTGGGAGATGACTCAAAATCGTCTTCTATTCTTAAAGAATAGGAGATTTGCGCTGAGCCATCGATGCTAACTTTCCAAACTTCTGCGTATGTTTTCTTAAGAATTCATAGACTCAACCGAATAATTCATTAAATTAAGCAAAACATTTGTTTCAATACTGTTCCGGTTTATTGCATCGAAAGCATAAATTGTGCTTTATACATGGTGTTCTTAAATAAAGTGTACAAACATGGGGGGGGGGGGGAATGATACAGGGATCAAATCTAATCAACATTTCCCTCTTTCATTTTTATCTCTGGGGCATTGTTTTTGAGTTAAAAAATGTTGAAATCCTACCTGCAGGATAGATACTGTTCGGGTCTCTGAGTTACACAATTCCACCACTACACGACAGAAACGTTTGTTGAGATCATTTCTGATTAGGTTGGACAGATATTCTACCACTATCACACAATAAACTCGCAGTTAAAGAAAACGTTGTGAAACATGCATTCATGCCAGAGGGAGTCAATTTGAACACGCCTCATTTCAATAAAAGTTGGGACAGGGTGAAAACTTGCGATGCAGCCAAGATATTGATACAATGGCCTAAGAATTTATTTTATTTCAAAAGAAGATAGTTTATTCGATAGGTATATTGAACATTTTGGAACAAAAAATTTAATCAATAGTAATAAATATTAGGTTTTTCCCGAACTGGTGATTGCAACACACTCACCATCTTGGGACAGAGGGTGAATTACCATTGGCCTCTCCCGTCCTTCTGATCACGCTTTGTAGCTGTCGAGAAACAGATGAGACCAATTTCCGTACTATTGCAATGGGAATTTGTTGCCGTTCCTGCAGCACGAAAGATTTCAGCTGTTGACCTGTTCGGGGTCATCGTTGACGTAACTTATTCTTATTAATTCGCCGTATATTCTCTATTGGGAACAAATCTGGACTGAAGGCAGGCCAATTTAACACCCGAATTCGACTATTGTGTAGCCACTATCCTGTGTGGGGTTTAGCATTATCTTGTTGAAATGTAAAGATGGAACATATGTTCTTCTAAAATTCCAATATGTGCTTCTGCCTCAACGGTGTCGTTGCAGACGTGCAAGTTTCCCTATCCATTCGCACTCATACAGCCTCAGACCACTATTGAACCTGGCTTCTGTATAGCACGTCGGTAACAGGCAGAATTGACCTTTTCCTCTTTGGTCCTAAGTAGACGCCGACGATTTTCGCCAACAACAACAATAAATATAGATTCATCGGACCACAAAACACATTGCCACTGATCATCAGTCCACTTCCGATGGGCGTGTGCCCAAGGCAGGCGCCTATGTTGCTGCAGTGTGTTTACGAACAACTTTTGTTTTTCATAATAGAGCTTCAACTTATATTTTGTGATGTAGTGGCTAACGGTATTCAACGATAAAAGTTTTTGATAGAATCCTCGAGCCCTTTCCGCAATTTCTATCACTGTTGAATGTCTATTTTTAATGCAGTGACCTCTGAAAACTCGAAGGTTACGAGCAGTCAGAATTGGTCTTCGTCCTTGCCCTTTACGAATTGGTGGTATTTCCTCTCGTCCTGTACCTATTAATAATATTAGGAACTGTAGATGATGGATATCCAACATTCTGGCTATTTCGTGCTGATATAAGTTGCTTCCAAATTGTTGGCTTGTTCTACTGCGCATATGTTGACCCACTGCCTTGCCTCGACCCATGTTGTTGTGTAAATGACTGGCCACAAATTGCAGTTAGCTTTTAAAGAGGGAAAAGTTATGACGTAATGTTCTCCAACAGTTTCGAGAATATTCATGTCACTTCTATGGCGTCCAGTGCAGTCTTTTCCTTCTGTCCCAACTATTATGATGCATGTTGCCAATGGCAATTTCATTAAAATATTATAGACGACCAATAAAGAGATCGGCATTTATAAATTGTACATATTTTGCTTCAGTCACTTCAAACGCTTTTATTATTTTTAATTTTGCAGGGTGATTCTGAAAAAGTGTGTATAACTGTAAGCAATGACAGGTGATCAGAATGAACATTTTCTTTTAATACAATGTGGGTCCGAATTTGAACGCTAGCTCAGATATGAACAGAAATAAAAATGTCTCCACCAACATCAACAAATTAACATGAATGTAACTCGTATAACGTTTTTCAAATATGCTGAAAAGAAGAATATAAAAATTTGTTGTTTAATACACAGTAATATTT
Organism: Rhysida immarginata; assembly: GCA_023313115.1. Classification (NCBI taxonomy): domain Eukaryota; kingdom Metazoa; phylum Arthropoda; class Chilopoda; order Scolopendromorpha; family Scolopendridae; genus Rhysida; species Rhysida immarginata. Next base: position 187,052 of record JAHWFO010003664.1, read on the forward strand.
TAAATACAGCATAAAAAAGCAAAACACACGCCTAATGAGAAATGAAATCCTCGCACGTGTAAATGTTTTAAACTACTGGGCCTATGTTCTTTCCACTGCTAGATCAAAGTTACCATAAACGTCAGTAGAGAAAAATCATTGTTTCAAAGCATTGTCGAGAAAATCTTTTAAGCATTTCAAGGAGCTTCAGATTTAATTTTAAATTTGAATATCTCACTTTTACTTGCACTTGGTTTAAATAAACAGTGGAAATACCTTTGATTCTATACGCATTCACATTATTTTTAAATGTAGGCCTAACTTTAATTAGCCATTCTAACAATAGGCCTCACATTATTTAGTCATTTTAACTGTAGGCCTAACATTAATTAGCCATTTTTAACACTAGGCCTAACATTAATTAGTCATTTCTAATATAGGCCTAACATTCATTAGCCATTTTTCACAATAGGCCTCACATTATTTAGCCATTTTAACTGTAGGCCTAACATTAATTAGCCATTTTTAACAAAAGGCCTAACATTAATTAGCCATTTTGAACTATAGGCTTAACATTATTTAGTCATTTTTAACTATATGCCTGACATTAATTAGACATTTTTAACAATAGGCCTAACATTATTTAGTCATTTTAACTACAGGCCTAACATTTAATAAGCCATTTTTAACAATCACCCTAACATTAATTAACACATTTAACAATAGGCCTAACAGCACTGAACTTTAAAACGAAATGATCACGTGCATCGACAAAGCTTCATAACGGGCACGTGCTTCAAGCTGCCATCAACAATGCTTAAATGATAAACAAAAAGTAACACTGTATTCACTTATGACTCGTCAGTAGGATTCGATTGATATATTACATGCCCTAAGTTCATATTCTCATCAGTAGTGCACGTGCCTGAAGGGGTCCACGAGAGCTCATCAAAAGTTGATATATCACAGTTGAGTTCTTCCATTTTCACGTTTTCGTGCAAACGATGGCTGGCCAAGCACATAAAGGTACTGATTAAGCTTGTATTCTTATATATAGCTTGAGCTAAAGCTCGTATGAAGGGGTCATTGAAGTACTTTTTGGGGTCATTTTCTCGGAAGTAGCATTTCGAAAATCGAAAAGAATGTCATATTCGTCTTGTGCTCGTCATTCCCGTTCGAATGACATATTACATGCCTTATATTGCCAATAAAAAAAATTAATGGGGGGGTTTGGGTCTCACTAGTCACGTGACTGTTAGACCGATTTCAATCACAAACTAATCAGGTGAACTCAGGAAGTGTCTCTATCGAAGAGTGAAAGCAGAATTTGAAAAAGTTAAAGCGTTCTCGAGTAATCGTCGGACATACAGACGGATAGACGGACAGACAGACAGACAGACACACAAACAGCGAAACCAATATATGCTTTTCAGCTTATAATAACTCAGATTTTGCAACGCCTAGAATAATGAATTTTGGAAAAATAATAGGGTACATAAAACTGTGCATACCGTTAAAATTTGATCTTATTCCAACGAGTAGTTTCTGAGTTACGCATTCAAAATCGTAACAGTGCTCACATGCGAGTACTAACCAGCATGTGTTACGATGCTGAATGCGTAACTCGGAAACTACGCTATACAGAGTTTTATGTACCCTATTATTCTTCCAAAATTCATTATTCTAGGCGTTGCAGAACCTGAGTTATTAAATTGTTGATCTTGATGACGGCACTTTTATTTCTGTTCATATCTCAGTTAGCGTTCAAATTTGGACCCACATTGTATTAAAAGAAAATGTTCATTCTGGTCACCTCTGTTATTGCTTACAGTTATACACACTTTTTCAGAGTCATCCTGTATATTTACTAAATCATGTTTTATTTTGCTTTTTTCATATTGCTCCAACTGTTATGGAATTGGGTATTGTAAAACATTTGCATGTTTCATAAAAAACAAGTGACATTATTGTTGTGTATGCAATGTGCTTTTGTACTTTTTATTACATGATTGACCATGATTTTGACGTGTTCCAGAAGCACGGGTTGAGTGGCATATTACGTCCAACACATTTTCTCTCATAAACAATCCCCCAGAGAATAAAATGAAAGAGGGGAAATGTTGCTTAGATTTGATCCCTCTATCACTCCCCCCCCCCCAAAGTTTGTACACGTTATTCGAGAACATTCTGTATATAAATATATGAAGATTTATATTTGCTCTTTTAATTTATATATACAGGTGGGCCAAAAAAAAAACTCGCCACTGAAAATTTCTAAGTCCAGTGAAAACGGTCCACGAAGGGGTGAGTGATTCTAGAAAGAAAAACGCTACCATTAGTTAAGGCACGCATATATTATACTTCTCACAGAGAAACACTTCGTTATTATCTCGAATTCTGTAGCAAACTATATTTCAAATAATAACTGAAGATACCAAGAAACTGTGGATACTCACGAATAACAAAGATGAGATAAGAATCCACTTTTCCACAAAGAAAGATAACTTACTTTCACGAATGTACTTTTCTACAACTAAGTTGTCTTCTTCAGCATGTGAAAATTTTTAGAAACGATTTGTTGCCTCGTGTCCCTTTTTTCTATGCTGCTTTGTTTGTCACTGTTATTAGGGGGGAAATGCAGAAGAATCTGAAAACGAAGGAAATGGGCGAAAATAGATTAAGAAACTAAAATATTAATCGGCTTGTTGGTTTTATCGATTTATTCTATTGATTTCATGTTTTGGTATATTTATAATCCATACAAAACCAATAGTTGAAATACATAACAAAGATGAGATAAGAGCTCACTTTTCCACAAATAGAGATAACTTACTTCCACGAATGTACTCGTACATTTCTACAGTTAATTTACTTTCTTCAGGGTGTGAAAAATAAAATTACATCAAGAGATTACATACACAGTAACAACCAATCAGGGTAAGATTAATTTTTCACACGCTGAAGAAGACAGCTTATCTGTAGAAATGTACATTTGTGGAAGCAAATTGTATTTTCTCTATGGAATATGGCTCTTATCTCATCTTTGTTATGAATTGCAACTATTTGTTTTGTATAGATTATAAATATACCAAAGCATGAAATCAATAGAAAAAAATCGATAAAATAAACAAGCCGATTAATATTTCAGGTTATTAATCCGTTTTCGCCCATTTCCTTCGTTTCAGATTGCTCTGCATTCCCCCCCTAATAAATAGTGACAAACAAGACAGCATAGAAAAAAGGGACAAGAGGCAACAAATTGCTTCTAAAATGTTAGCAAAAAGAAAATTATTTGGCGGAATTGGAAAGGAGAAGAAAATTAGGATTGTGTCAAAGGATTTGAGTAGCTCGAAATAATCCTCTTTTCGGGGTTGTCTGACTCCGACATGGATAAACCTCCTCAGACATCGTCTTTTCTTTCAATGATGAGTGAAAGGGTCCACAACAGCAAAAGTAAATAAGTTTGAAATCGGTTAAATGAATCAGAAAATATAGTTTTTTTCAGCGATTCCTGTGAAGCGTAAAGTAATGAATAAGCGATGCTTAAAATTGGAATAACAAGTAAAGGAAGTCGTAAAAAAAAGTCGAGAACCCTTTCCAATATTAATTAACGTCAAAATAGCATTAAGAAAAGAGCAAACAAATAAGCCGAAGAAGAGAGCAATAAAGAGCTTGTTTATTCCTCTAAATTTCATATTTCTCTTTTGATTTCTCAGCTGACGTCTTTTCTTATTGTTGATTCTGAGCTATGATTCTATAGAGCAGTCAAAGAGAAAACCTATGAACTTTTCTTTATCGTTCTAAGGTTTCCGTGAAGCAAAATCGATCGAATAGCTTACACTGCCAAGCTATAAAATAAAATCTTATTCACTTGCAAAAATATAACTTCTCCGTGCAGGCTTAGAAAATTTTTTTCCAAATTTTACAGAAATAGTGATTCACTATTATATCAAAAATCCGGAGAAATATCGCACAAATAAGAGTACTGGTCGCCCAAATAGGCATATTGTTGTTAAAAGCTAGTTGATATGAATTTTTAGCGACTGCACGAAAGTGTAAATCCGCGTAATTGGCTGCATTTCGGTGAAAATCATGAATGTTTGCAATAAGTGTGCACGACACTGTAAATCAACGCAATTGGCTGCATTTTGGTGAAAATCATGAACGATTGGCAAAAAGTATGCACGAAAGTGTAAATCCACCTATTACTATAAGCTTATGCATGTTGAACGTGAACCAGCGTAACTATTACCGATAATTATATAAGAGTCGGAGTTGAATTCTGTATAATTACTTTAAGAAATGATAGCTCCATTTAAATTCAAAAAAATAGAAATAAAATAAATATTAAAAATAGTTAAAAAATTGTAATGGTAGTAATGGAAGATGTGATGGAAATAATAAATGAATGCAGCGACACGAGGAAATTAGAGACGATGGAAAATTTAGAAATACAGCTAGCAAAAAGCCTAGAAGGAGACAAGCTCATCAGTGTCCAAATCAACAATGAAATGGCGCCATTATTAAAAGGAATAGGGAAGAGCCTGAACAAAATCAAAGACAATACTCATAGAAATTTAAATAGACAACCATCCACACAATACTCAACAGTCTGATACTCTTTATTACATGTACTTTGGTTTTTCTATTTTTATTTTGTTTTAGTTTATTTTATTTATTATATTATATTTTATTCAGTTTCCAATCTATTCAAATATTGCATTTTCCTGTTAGTTCGTTATTCTGATTAAATATCGAGTGTATGAATCATCACCTTTCAAATTCTGTATAGCGAGTCCCTTCTCTCCACCTGATTGGTCAATGAGATAACAGAGCAGCATAACGGTCTGTGCAGAGAAGAGACCCGCTCCCTTATATAAGCTGGTATTTCCACGCTTATTATTGTATGTAGCCCACCGAAGATGGTTTAATACCGAAACCGGTCTGAAATAAATTTAAAATTGTTGCATTTAAGAACTCACTACCATTATTTTATAGTTAAAAAATTCACCCGATGTGGAGAAATTTCAAATATTGAAGGAGACAAAACACAGATGAAATGAAGGTTTTGTGGAGCTGATGTAGACGAAACACAGATGAAAAGAAGGTCTTGTGAAGAAATATTGTTTTATTATGTCTTGAATTATATTGTTTTAACTGAAATTTTATTCAAAAGTTTACAAACTGAAGATGGGATAAATATCCCGAAAATGTTTTTTTTATTCATTCAAATTTTGTTAACAACGTGCTATTACTGATTATCGGACTTTCATCTAGATTTTCTTCTCCTGTTTACTGTGTTTCTTTTGTGTTTTCCTGTAATATTTCTTCACAAGACCTTCTTTTCATCTGTGTCTCGTCTACATCAGCTCCACAAGGCCTTCATTTCATCTGTGTTTTCTCCTTCAATATTTGAAATTTCTCCACATTAGGTGACTTTTTTTAAATAATAAATATTAATTAAAAATACAAATTAGATAAAAAATAAGGTATAATAAACAAAAATAATTAATCTAAATCAAAATAAAAATAAAAAGCTGACGTTTCGGATAGAGCCTATCCTTTATCAAAGCAAGAGGATAATTCTCTAAAAGCAAATAGAATA
>JAHWFO010003664.1:193035-219255 GCA_023313115.1 Rhysida immarginata
TTTTTATTTTTATTTTGATTTAGATTAATTATTTTTGTTTATTATACCTTATTTTTTATCTAATTTGTATTTTTAATTAATATTTATTATTTATTGTATTCCAGGGTTCTTGTGTCTCGTCCTTCTTTTAATATATATCCGTGACTTTTTTAAACTATTTTTAATATTTATTTTATTTCTATTTTTTTGAATTATATGGAGTTATCATTTTTTAACCCTAGAATGCTAACCATACTTCTTGGAGACGTAGTTAAAATTTTAAACATCAGCTGCTGCGCTTGACCTTGAAAGAGCGCCCTGTAACTCCAGGTATGCTTTATCAAACATGTATTCTTTCGAATAGTGGTGTTTCAGTTGTCCAGCTTGCATATCAACAGCGTGTATTGCGTATTTTCGTAAACATAGTGCGTCTGTTAGACGTAGAGTTAGTATTCAACGTAAATTTTTGTACATCTCTTGGACGTAGAGTTAGTATTCAATGCATATTTTTGTACGTCTAATGGACGTAGAGGTAGCATTCAACACATATTTTCATACAACTCTTGGACGTGTTGTTATGAATGATGGTGCTTATTTATATCCTTTAAGGCGTATTAGTTATTATTAATTACAAGTGCTTATATTAATAAAAAATTCTATTGTTATGGATTCAGTAGAAGAAAAAGAAATTAAAAAAATTATTGGAAGTCTAAATATAAATTAGTCTTCAGGAATTGATAGAATTTAGGCAAAAAACATTAGAAATAATGGTAAAGGTTTTGTTAACTCATTTATATAATGTAATATTGAAGACAAATGAATGGCCAAAAGAGATAAAAATGTCAAAGAATAGGCCAATCTATAAGAAAGGTAAAAAACAGATTTAAATAATAATCGACCAATATCATACTTTCTATTATTACAAAATATTTTTAAACATTGGATTAAAAAAAACTTGAGGAATTTTGGGAAAAGAACAATACTTTTGGTAAAGAAATATATGGTTATAGAAAAAAGAAATCAACCCGAAATATGAAATGACACAAAAATTAAATAAATGCTTTCATCATGGTCTTAATTCAGCAGTTATTTTTTGGATTTAAATAAAGCTTGGGATTTGGTTAATCGTGATATTTTGTTTTTAAAATTAAAACACTATGGTATAAGAGGACAATGTTTAAATTTGTTGAAAGGAATGCATACGAATAGAATGTAAAAACTAAAGATAAATAATCTTGAAAGTTCAGTTTCTGAGAACACAAATGGTATTCCTCAAAGGTCAATATTAAGTTCAATTTTTTTCCAAATTCTAAAAATATCTCTTTTCATTTGTCTTTTAAAACATTTTAGACAATATAATTCGTTTTAATACATATATTTTTTTTCGAATATTCTTATATCGATTGTTTTTTTAATATTGTTATTTTACAGAGTTGTTAAAAAGTTAATGAACAATTTTTATAATAAATGTATTGTTCTAAAGTACTTATTCTATAATAAATAAATACACAAAACTCCTTATTTCAATCAATACAACTATACAACTAATCATAACTGCATTTCAATGTGATGTACGTCTGGGAGACGTATAGTTAGTAACAAGATTATGCTACTCATGGTTAGTATTCTAGGGTTAAATAATTATTACCGATAATGTTGAGAATCTCCCTATCGAGTATCGAGTTACGAAAAAGTATCGAGTTACGAAAAAGTTAAATTAATTTATAAGACACTACATAAATGTAATTTTGAGTTTGGAATTTTTTATGTACTGCGCATCGCACTTCAATAACTCGTGTTACATAAATAATTGTACTGCGTCAATTGATAGTAAGACGGGATGGGCAAATTTTTTTTATTAAAGATTATTAAGCTTTTCTAAAATTTTTAATATAAAATGCACTGTTTACCTAAAAATAATTTCAAATTATCCTATTTCTGGCCTCTCTTGCGCGAATTTCTAAATAATCTCGCGGGCCGCATGAAATCCGGTAGCGAGCCGAAACGAAACCTGAAGCGGGCCGCGGGTCGCAGTTTGCCCTCCTCTGGACTATGACTACCATAAAGGAATTTCTATTGCTTTCTATTTTAACGTGAGCACTCAAGTAGATGTAAATGCGAAAGGAAGGAATTTCCATTGTGAATTTATTCCAGGTTTAGCTAAAATTTTAATTCTCAAATTTAAAATTCAGTGTCGCAGCTAAAGCTCCTTAATCAACTAAAGTGGAATGTTTTCATGAGTTTTCGTCTCCAGATGACGACTTTACCACAATCCTGTGCAATCTCCTATCCTTTATGGTAATTTCAATTAAGAAGCGACGAATGTTCTATATAGCAATGGGGAAAGCGCAGGCACAGTTGTTTATGCAATTTGTATGCTCGAACATTTCATTTTTTATTAAGTGAGTTTACGAAGTTCGGAATAGATACAATAGCATCTATAGTACCATTATGATACCCCCTTAAAATATTCCATGCTAACATGTAGCATGTAGTATATCAAACAACTGGTAATAGGTGTCTTGAATGAATATAGCTAGTAATTAATGATACTCGGAATTGGTTTAGTAGTATGTGTTCAAAAAGTACCATATGGTACCATTGGAAACTTTCAATGCAGAGACATGGCATGTAATATATCAAACAATTTGTAACGATGTGTCGTGCATGAATATAACGAGTAATTAATGATACTCGATATTGGTTTAGTAGCACGTATTCTAGGATACCATTTGGTACCATTGGAAACTTTCAATGTAAAGATATGACATGTAATATATCAAGAAACTCATAACGATGTGTCATGCATGAATCTAACGTGTAATTAAAGATAGTAGAAACTGGTTTAGTAGTAGGTGTTCTAATGGTATCGTGAATGGTGTTGTAATGTTACCACTGGGAGGTGTTGTAATGTTACCATTACGGTATTATGGGGTTTTTAATGCTAATATATAGCATTGATACACCAACAAATCCTTTTAGGCCTAATATACCTGTTAAGCCCATTGTTATCTATAGTTATCCAAATTGCTGTTAGGCCTAACATTATCACTATCTAATTTCTGTTAGGCACATTATTGCATTATTGTCAATATCTAATTCCTAGTAGCTAATCATTTGCTTCAACAGTAGATGAGTATATACAAGAGCTTTAGCAATGGAAAATGAAAAAAATAACCAGATGTTTATATAGAAAGTTTCAACAATTGACGCTCACTTCGTTTAACATTACACTCACTCACCAAAAGTCATGCACACCCCTCCAATCAGGTTCTCTGTCCGTAATGAGACAGATCCCGCTGCTTCCATTCTCGTAATGCAGGTGCACATTACCGCTTGAAATTACACAATCATTGTAGGCAAAACTAGCTGCAGAAATGGCAGAACGCCGAGAGCTATCCGCATTTGAACGGGGGATGATTCTTGGTGCCAGACGGATGGGTACCTCAATATCAGATGTAGCCAACACCCTGCAATTTTCCCGCACAACCGTTGCAAGGGTCTATCGAGAGTACACCCAACGAGGTGTACCGCCCACGCCTCATTGATGCCAGAGGTGTTCGCCGGGTCACCCGGTTTGCAACTGCTGACCGAAGGGCGACAGCGGGCCAAATCACCATGCGGTAAAACCAGGGACGTTAAAACCAGGGACGTCCCACAACTGTGTCCGTGACGACAATTCGGCGAACCTTGGCAGCTGCAGGCTTTGGGAGCAGGAGCCCACGACGGGTGCCACTCTTGACAGCTGCACATCGGCGGCCACGCCTAGCCTGGGACAACCAACATCGGACCGCTGAGGATTGGCGAAGGGTTGCCTGGTCGGACGAGTCACGGTTTCAGCTGTATCGGGCCGATGGAAGTGTCCGTGTCTGGCCCAGGCCACACGAAGACATGGACCCCGGTTGTCATGTGGGGACTAATCAGCTAGGTGGTGGCTCAATACTGGTCTGGGGTGTTTTTTCGTGGCATGCAATGGGTCCATTGGTGCATCTGACATCCATTCTGCGTGCTACTTCTACGTCGATCTGCTTAGGGACCTCCTGCACCCATTCATGAGCTGTTTTTACCCCGCGGGCGACGGCATCTTCCAGCAAGATAATGCGCCTCCACATACGGCCCTTGCGACATGGCAGTGGCTGGAAGAACATGTTACCGACTTCACGACAATGATTTGGCCTCCACGTTTTCCAGATTGCAATCCCATTGAACATTTGTGGGACATCATCGAACGATGTCAGGCCGTCACCAACACAACTGGTAAATGCAGCATCGTTATGGAGTGCAGTGGAGGCGGCATGGCTTGCAGTGCCTGTGGATATACTCCGGGGACTGGTAGACTCTCTTCCACGACGGGTCGCCGCCGTTTTCCGGGCCAGAGGGGGCCCAACACGTTATTAGGCAGGCGTGCTATGACCTTTGGTGAATGAGTGTATTTAGAATGCCTGGAAAAAAATTATTTGTTCGAATATATAAAGAAATACTACACTTTCCAATTAATCTTTTGGTTATTTCAATTATATTCGTTTAAATTCTCTTTTTACGTTAATTTAACTATTTAGGAATTTACAATTCAGTTTCTTATTTATATAGTTTTATTGAAGTGTTTTAAAATGCAGGTTATTTCTAGGTATCCGTGGCCGAAAACTCGATGCTGTATCACGAAAAAGTGCTTCTTTTATCCGCCATTAGACTTTTCAACAAACAAGCACGTACACCTTGAAATTTCTTTGCAAACAATTACTTTAAAAGTTATTACAGTAGATTGCTTGTGTTAATTGTTAAAAATAAAATAATCTAGGCCTACCAACGCACACTGCGTCCAGGTGTCATTTGATTGTTCAATGCAGTATTGTAAGTAAACGGAGCTGCGGGGACCCCATGTTCACATGGCAAAAAATACTTCTAAGGACCTCTTCTATCATCTCCCAAAAAATCTGTACTCAATTCAAAAACACCCTGTATAATATTAATTTATGGCTTGTTCCTGATGCGTCCAAGTAATAACATCCATAATAACATATATATTACTTAAAATCGATTACAGTCGCCATAAAAGTTTCACTTCGGTCGTGTGGTCTTAAGCACACACCCGTTTTTTTTAATAGTGTTTAAATAAAAGATTGAATGATGCTGTTTTAATAAAGGGTTAAGTAACATATTGTTTAATTTACAAATATTTCTTATTGCAATTTTCGTTACCCGTTAAAATGAAACTTTAGGTTACTCTATTTCTTACGATTTTTAGTGAGGAAAAAACTAATGAAAGTAAGTTAAAACTTGAAATTTTGCCTGGAGAAGTTTATAGAGAGAGGGTCGAAAATCGACTTGAACTCTGCTAAAATTTAACTAGCAATGGTTTACTGTTGATTGGAAGCCTTATGGATGGCAGAACAGTCAATTATTATAAATTGTGTACGAGGGTGAATGAAAATGTAAATTACACTCTGAAACAGTAAAAACAGATGTAAGTTAAGATTCTATACACACTTTCTTAGGAAACGTGCACCATTTATTTCACCTTTCTACATAATCACCCAACAGTTGTAAAAAATTGTCTGAACGTGAAATTTACTTTTCCATGCCGCTGCGGTAAAAATCCGCTCCAGCGTTTATCCTGAATCCAAGCTCGTCGTGAATAATCGAGTGCACACTCCCATAAGAAACCTAAGCGTTCTGGCGATTTTTTTTTAATTCTGATTCGTCGACTGTCCAGAATCATCTCATTAACGCGGGCAATGTGCTCGGGAGTGTTTGACGTTGATGGCCTTCTGCGCGGTATTCGTCCGTCAAATCTGAGCGCCCATATTCGAGCTGCTGGCACCACTTCACAATTGCAGGACGAGAAATCACATTATCTCCTTAGACACTGCAAATTTCCTTATGGATTTCAGTGCAATTTAAACCTTTCGCCCACAAAAAACGAGCTGTTTCGCGAATCTCCAACTAGGAGTGTATAACCACTTGCTGCGCCATACCAACAATACTCTTGCGTACGCAATAAACGCATGAACACGTGGGATCATGCCACGTTGCAATTGTAGACATACAATTAGGCAACTTCCTTAAAAATAGCGAATGATGTCGGCGCTCTTCGACCACAGATTGTGCTGAGTGTAACTTACTTTTTGAATCACCTTCGTATGTACGATACACTGCACTCTTACAAATAAAGCCATTAGAGTAAGGAAAATGTTACCCAGACTATCATAAGGAAGAGAACATAATTTTTAGTAATCGGCTGTATATATCAATGAGCATTATCGTTAGGAACGTAGTTCTTTTCTGAACTATAACTTCATAAAGTAAAGAAACATAGAAACGAAAGAGAAGAAACATTTTTCCAGAATAAAATATTTATTTACGCATTTCGAATGTCATTTTGTCATTCACTTGTTGTATTATGCTGATGAAGACGATATTGTCGCACCCGTAAGTAAATATTTTATTGCAGAAACGTGTTTCTTCTTTTTTGTTTCTAGTTTTTATTCACAGCTTTCGGTGACTTTTTATTAATTTATTAAAAAGTACCTTCCTTATGATGAAATTATGTAATGTTTATATATGTTAATGAGAAAACCCGTCAACAATACCCAATATTTTTACCGGTAAATTGCGATGCTAGCGAGTCGCTTTGGCGTTTAGTACTAAAATGTTCACGCCAAGTTTTAGCGTCCTAATGCGGATTACGTGAACCCAGTCGATAACTCGGTTACAATTTTTAACCAAACCATCAATTTTTTTTAATATATCATTTTTTTTTTTAATATATCAATATATATCAAAAACCCTTTCCCATCAACTTGTTTTTGGGCTTTCGTCTGTAGGCGAGAAATCCTGGGAAATATATATCGGTAATCTATCTTCTATACATAGTATAAATCTAAGTCACTTCCTCGGTGTATGTGCTCGATAACCTTAAGAACTACTGCATCGATTTTTATGAAACAAGTTTTGTTTGTTAGGGGATTTATGTAGAAACTTTGTAGGCTAGGTATTAATTCATAAAAATTGGTTTTATATTAAATTATTTACGTTAATTGCTCTCAAAATGCGTCAACATGGCTGCTCATCATATGGTGATCGGCGATCGAAACGCTTAGCGCCATCTCTTGAGCAAACAAACAAACATAAGCTAATTCTACTTCATCATAATAGCTGAGTAAATTTCCAAGAACATTGTTTCTCACATGGGCAACTGTATGTTGCCTGTTCTAGAGTTAGCGACCCTAGAAATTTATACATTTGCAGTAAAGATGCAACAACATTAAATGTCGTTTATAAGGAAGTACTCAAGACTTAGGTGTAGTCCAAAAACTTCCATTAATTTTTTGACATTAAATAAAGGTTTTTTAAAATTTACCTATACTGTATTTTTATTTCATGATTTAAAAAGCCCAGGCAACGCCGGGCGCGGGTTTGCTAGTATACGATAAAGTAAACTAGCATATACATACAGTATAATTCAACCATGCATAACATATCTAAGCTTCCTTAATTTTTTCGCGGTCACACTTTTTTCTAAGTGACAGACATGCATCATCACTCCTTCACTGTTCCAAAAACTAATGGCAGAACGCTGTGTCTCTTTGGCGCAATCTCAACACTACATGTTTGCCACATTGTAGAGAATAAGTTAAACAAGTTTTTAAGTAGACTATTCGTAAATGATAATTTTTACTACATAGGTGATATGACTAATCTGGCAGCAGAAAATTTTTTATTCGTTGCCATAAAGAATTTTTTTTATTGTTTGGTTAAGAGAAATGGTCTTACGGTTATCTTATAAAAACATATGCATTTTTTCGCTCTATAACTGCTTAAACTTTCCCTTTAAATCTTAAATGATTCGAAAATTTGTTCTGGTAAATTATGTCATCCTTGAGAGGGAAGAATGTAGAAAAAGATTCCACCTCTAAATATAGAGTAATTGCAAAGAGATCTTTGTCCAGAGACTTTATGACGCACTTGGTGCCATCAGGCAAAAGAATTCTCACAAAGGTTTAAAGAGACTTTGCTTTGTCCACATAGAAGCACACTGAAAGAGCTCGTGTTTGCAAAGAAAACTAAAGCAAATGCTAAAATAAACTCAATACACTTAAACTAATGAAAATTCACTTAGGAAAGTTTCATTCGCTTTTGTATGCATAATTTCGAAGGTATTAAATTTTATGAGCAAATTGCAAAATCTATGTAGAAAGGCCAGGGATTCATTACCACAATTTATTCTTCGTTAAATAATAAAATTAAATTTTGAATGTAAGATCAAGAGCGTGAATAATTTTTAGAAAGTTTGATTCATGAACTAAATCAGCAGTTTCCAATACGGCACTCGGGCTGTAATTTAGGTATTTATTTCGCAAAATTAACATTACCTAGGTCGGAGCAATTAAACTATGCTGATTCCTGTGCTATCGTCATTTTTGACTTAACTCTTTTCATTTTGGAGAGGGTGAAGAAAAATTAGAAGTACAGGGTTATTCTTAAGTCTGTGAAATATTTCAGAAATGCATAAGAAGGAAACTAATCAACGGTATCTAGTAAATATTACAGCAAAAGAAAGTAAAACTCTCCAAGTTTAAAAAAATCCTTCGCCACAGTTGTCGTAGTTTGCAGTTAGAGGTAATAGTAGTAGTAGTAGTAGTAATACAGGATAGGACACAAAGGAAACGAAGATGCTGCGTTAATGGTAAGGACAACCCGAGGTCGAAAAAACACCAAGGCGCGACGCCCCAAGGTAAAAAGCCCCAACGTCCATAAGCCCCAAAATCCTAAAACCCCAACGTCCAATAGCCCCAACAGGCCAGGCACTGGAACATCTAGGACGCTCCTCCATATGTTATATGGATGGGACTTTTGCAGTGGCCTGGTAACCAGGCCCTGGTTCATGGTTAGTCACCCTGAACATAAATATTATGTGATTAATAACTATACAAGAAATTAAATTTTTATTAAGTTAAACAATAGCATAAACATAAGGGATGTCGGACTTTCAATTCAACTGACTGCATGGCCTACACCCTCTAAAAATTCTGGTAATGTCTTCCTCCCGTTCACGTAGTCCAGGCACGGGGCCCTAAGCCGCCGCTGATGATGTTGCCGGGCACGTCTAATCCGCTTTTGTGGAGGTTGTCCGCGAGCTTCATTTAAAAAAGAAGCTTCGACCAAACTTTGATCTCTCCGTATGTTTACTATCGCCTTCCAAATGGTTGGATGTGCATACCCCACCAAATTATTGAATGAAGAATACCAACTCTCGCAAAAATTATTTGTTCGATCCTCGTCGTCGAGAGTGGCTTGGTGGACATTCCACAGCTCCGGCGGATACAAGGGTGGAACTGATCTTATTGTCACCTGGGGAATTGTACCGTCGGGCTGAGGTGGAGGCTGGGTCCTGCGATAGCTTTGCACGTAAGTGCTAATGAAATAATCTAGCAAATCCTGTAGTTCTGCAAAGTCAGGCACATTTCGTGAAAGATAATCTGCTCCAACCTGTACATCTTCGATTCATCTATCATCCCGCAAAAGTGCCTCACTGTTTCCTCATCCATATATGACTGCTGTAAGCCCAGACCCTGAACTTTTCGCCATATGTTCTGGGTTAGGTGGTAAAAGCAACCACGACATGAAACCTGAGCATAAAACAAAAACAGAAAAAATAAAGAAAATGGAAAAAAAAAGTAATATAAAAAGAAAGAAAACTAGAGTGTCCTAAATGTCCCAGTGCCTGGCCTGTTGGGGCTTTTGGAGGTTGGGATTTTAGGATTTTGGGGCTTATGGACGTTGGGGGTTTTTACCTTGGGGCGTCGCGCCTTGGGGCTTTGTGACCTCGGGGCTTTTATCTTACACCCGGACAACCCTGTCCCCAGATTTAAACCCCTGTGACTTCTTCTTATGGGGCTTCGTCAAGGATAGACTTCTCATACTGTAAGGTGAAATGAAAGAGTTCACTTTATAGCACATAATAGGTAGGAATAGGTAGGGAAAATTTTTTTTAAATACTTTAATTTTCTTAAATCCTGCCACTTTACCAATAGGCTGCAACGACCGGTTGCGAGCAGGCTTGAGTGAAAAAAAAGCAGCTCACAGATCGTATACTATTTCTATGACATCCTTACCTTTGAGCGCGATAAAGTGAACTCTTCCATTTCACCTTACAGTGTGAGAACTCAACCATCTTTGTTTCTCCATTCTCGGGAATCTATAGGATCTTCGCATCCGTAACACCACTGTTGTGATTATGGTGGACCGTGATGAAATGGATTATTGTCTAGGTATCTGCCGTATTCACAAAGAAGAACACGCTGAGCATCTGTGAAATATCTTAAGAAAACTTGAATAATTTTCATCTCTACCTGTATAACAATATATATTATTCAATGCATAGTTTATTTGTAATGAATTTTTGAAATATTTCACGGACTTATGAATAACCTTGTATTAAGTGAGCTTGCAATTGGCGACTTCAAAACTAATCACAAAGAGTGAAAAATATTTATGAAATAAGTATTTTCAGATTTCCAACAACTGGCTTTTAATAAAGAGAAAATATAAAGAATTTCCATAATAGATTTCTCTTTTAAGAACAGGGCCTAAGATGATCAGCTGATTTTTACGCGCCAGGGCCTGTCTTTCTCGTTGGCCTCGATTAACAATGTAAGACGTTTCCACGCTCAGGCCTTGTCTCTCGGTGGTCACGATTAAACCGATTTTTGCATTAAAATAATAATTATATACTGGAGATGAACCTCCAAACATCAGGTAATGATTTTTCAGTTGAAAAATGGAAGGAAAAATTCTGCGACCTGGATTTGTTGGCCGCGTCCTCGTTGTGCACGTAGAAAGTGCAGAGTCTGCAATGAACAGAATGCAGATTCGATGCCGAACAGAATTCGATGCCAGGAGTGCAGAATTCCATGACGAACCAATTTTGCACGCACAGAGCGCAGAATGCGTCTCTAGATAAAGAAGGCTTGCGCACTGAAGCGTCATACATTTACATCATCATCAAAAGGCCAAATTTAGGGCTTATTTTATTTATTTATTTATTTATTTATTTATTTATTCTAATTAAATAAATATAACAATGCCTCTGGGGGTCCAGTACGGTCATAGACCGACATGTTGTTTCCCCAGGGCACTTAAAATTAATACATGAGACAAGATTAATAAACCTTACAATTAGGATAAGGAATTCATGACAGAAAATAATGTATACTATAGGGGAACCATTTCAAAATGAAAGAGGAATAAACAGTCTAATTGAAGGTATTGGGTTAGTAAAGAAAACAAAAAAACCAAAAAACAAACAGATCAACGTTACAAATTAAATAAATTGGGGCAGAGAGGCAGAAAAGGAACAGCTGGAACAGTTAACACTAAACAGTGTCAGCCATGCCATTTAAAACCAAAACAAGCCACTTCCTCAACACTAGAATCAGGGTATTTCTGTGTACATTACTAAATTTAAAGTGCAAACAAGAATAAGTTACAAGCCCATAATTAAGAGCTCCAGATATTAGAAGCGTCTGGAAACCTACGGAAACATACCAATTTGTTAAGATTAAAATGGTATATTGAAAATTTAGAAACAATCTCTTACCAAGATAAACAAAAGTTCGTCTGGAACACTAGAAACGAAATCAAACGACAAAGGCATACCCCGAATAATTAAGGAAGTTGAGTCAAAATATGAATTTTTAATAATGAACGAAACTTTGAGTAAGGTGACAAAAGTCTTATTTCCGGAGGTAGTTTCGCTCGATATACAACCCCAGCGTGCGACCAACTCGTAGTGCGGTATTTATTTGTAGAAATACGATTAACAATGACCCATTCTAAGTGATGTAACAATAAATGACGTTTCAGTGCGAAGGCCTTCTCTATCTAGGTGGTGTTGACACAGCAAGTACAGAGTTTTTAGATAAATGAAGAGTGCTCTCTCGATTCAGATGCAGCACTCATGATTTCAGAAGCATCCTACATCTATAAACGAGCGAGCGGACTATCATTGATGCATCTAAAAACTCCCTGATCTCGCCGTCGTTTAGTAAACGCTAACGATCAACACGATGGACTTTTTTCTCCCTGTATTAAAGTTTAGAAATACAGACAATTCTTGTCTAACCTTTTCCGAATTCGAAAGATTCCTTTTGACTTTCCTACCATCCTTCTGCTTAATGTTGACGCTAAATCTCATTCCCGCTTCATACTTTCTGCTATCAAAGACTTTTTGGCCAATTCCAATCTTATTCCGAGACTCTTAGCCCCCTCTCTTAAAGCCTGCCAATTGATTAACGCCTCTTAACTTTGGTTTCAACAGGGATAGGTCATCTCCTACTCAAGAGGAGGCAGGACCTTGAAGAAGAAGAAGAAGAAGAAGTTTAGAAATAATTTTTATGTTGAGGTTAAAAAATTCATATTACAAATTTTCTATCAGAAGTTGTGGATTTCGCTCGACCAGAACGTCGTTTTTAGGCTCAGAAGGATCTTTTCTTAAGGATCACTTCTACCAATTTTCTTTGCAATTTTTGCAACCCTTAGTCTTCCACTTTTGCATTTCCAAATTTCTGCTACCTCAATATCAGTTATCTGTTTTGAACATGGCCTTTTTGTTTCGCCATATCAAAATAATTTTTAATAAATATGAAACGCCCCGAAATGCATAGTGAGCTCTCCCTAAAATTTATAAGTCAATTTTCTTTTAATAAAATATTAATAAAAATTAAAAAATCTTTATGACCAAGTTGGGCTGTTATTTATATTTATGGAGGAGAAAATTTGCCTATCTTTGAGAAAAATCGCTAAATTTTTACAGAATTTCTTCATAAAATAAAACGAAATTTTGATGGGACGTTTATAAAAATATTATAACTTTGACAAAAAATTGAGTAAGCAAATTATAAATTAATAATTTTTTTTCAGAAACGGATGACTCAGATTATTTATTCTTTTGAGATACATTGTATTCTTCGTAACAACTTCCATAAAAAATAAGAAAAAGTCTTTTCTCATTTGGAAATTCAAGTCCTTTACCCCTAATAGCATTAACCCTAGCAAAGATAGCATTCCTTCGCTACCTTTTCACATTCCATGAGACATGTTGGCGAGTACTTGACGAGAAATTTAATATCATCTGAATGTTCTCCAAACAACGAAAGGGGCACTTGTTGAAGTACAGGGTCTTTATAATTAAAGTTACATTTTGACATGGCCATAAAAAAAAACTATTGGACCAAAAGCTATAATACTTGGTAATATTATACAAGACGGCATGGGAAGTTCATACCCACCAAAAAAAAATTAGTTCAAAAGGTCAGCACCAGCATGGAATGGCGCTCTATGCAATATACGTATACGAAATTAGACACGAAGACACAGGTTAACAAGTCTTTAATCGTTACTAAAAATATGTTTTGTTTTATTAAATTTCTTTATCAAGGAGAGACATTCTGATCAACTTGTAGTTTGTACATACACGGATTAAAACAAATATATATTTATTTCACATATTTTCTAATGCATTGGTCAGTTTGTGTATAATTTTATAACGAGATTTCTATTTTTATCAGTCTTAGTAAATATGCAGTTAACATTAACATATAAACAGGCAGAAACCCAATTTTTAAAATGGAAATTTAAAATATTGTATACAAACATCCTTCAAGTATATTTAAACAAGTTTATATAAACAAATTTATTAAATTGTTAAATTGCATTACTTAATTGTTCTCTGATAAAATCATTAAAATTAGTAAGTTAAAATTAATAATTTAAAGGAATAATTTCAAGAAAAACTTTTAAACAAATTTTCACGGTAAAGTTTATTATTTTTTCTGAGCAATAAATGGAAATGGTAGTTAAAGGTTTAATTAACTCGGATGTGGTTTAGCTTCACTTGTTTCCTATAAATCCAATGGTTTTCTTTATTTCATATCGTCATACCTTTATTATTCAAAGCTCAACTCAAAACATTATTATTTACTCAGATGTTTATAACCTAATCCATTAGCCTTTTCATGTTAAATAAAATTTTGAAGCTAGCTTTCTAAGTTTGCCAATTCGTGTGGTTTCCTTTAAATTGATCCATTTCATTTAGAGGGAGGAGCAAGGAGACTTGTGAAGAAAGTACGAATGGATGCGGGTTCCCTGGTGCTATTTTTATCTGTTTCTTTGGCAGATTCTGCCAGATTATTGGAAGGCGAAACCAACGAGGAAGCCAAAACTCTACGTTATCCAGCGCCTGAGAGACCACAACGGGCGCCTCCTTCTCCCCACAGAGAACACACACGTCCGATGATAAATGTTGCGGCCCGCTAAGACCTAATACTGATCTATTGAATGCAGTGAAAGTGTGGACAGTTGATGCTCGTAACTTGATCTAATTCTTCCTAAACTGAAAGTTAAAGTCCTCATAAATAAATTACACGGAGTAAGAGGCGTATAAAGTTACGACCAACTTTGACTATTGCTAACATAGGTAAAAAATGGTTTGGCCAAATAGTAATCTTTAGATCTTCTATTGATTACCAAAAGCGTTTAAATGCTTGTTGCAGTGATGACTCATTATATGATCTTTTAATTTCTATATAGTTCCTATGCTGGCCTATATAAATCCCTCTACTCAACAACGGTTGCATACAATGAACAAAGATCCTTATTGTTATTTATAAATAACGAAGGAAATGTAATCAAACAGACATTCACAAAACTATTTCCCTAGTTCATATTAATATTATTTTAGCTTTTTAATGGATACTAAAACAAACAAAGCTGTCACTTGTATTATAGGATAGCCTGAAAATAGACTAAATTTCTAGGCACATCGAACATTTACATTCCAGTATACAGAGCGACTTTCAATGGACAAAACTATAGAACTTGAACTTGATAAATTCAGAAAATTAAATATTGTAGACGGGGGAACTACAACTAGGAGGTTATTTGGAAACTCACGCAAGCCAACGATAAAAAAAACCATCTTGACTGAATTTGCCTTATGCCTATTGCTTTTAGTGTACTGAGTCCGAATTTGCTTTTAGGTTTTTTTCTATCACGTCACGTCTCCAAGTTATGCACAAAGAGACTGCAATGTTAAAGTTATGGGTGTGAAGAGATTTGGCTGCAATGTTAAAGAATCCATATTTTTGGGCCACAAAGAAATTTATCAGATCCCAAACTCTGAATAATTTAAAATGTTTCATTGAAAAACACGAAATCTGTGGGTCATTGAAAAAACTGAGATCAACACAGAAAAAAGCATAAGAATTAGTATATAAAAATTATAATTTTGAATGCAATACAGTAGAGTATGGAGAAAAATAGAAATCAGATAAGTAAGGATACAATACTACTATCAGTATTCAAAAACCATGGAATTGGAAGAATTTCGCGTGTAAAAGGTAGATTACGATATTCTGTAATGGATTTGAATAACAACGCTGGCTTTACAATCTCGTTCTCCACTACCGGACAGGCTCTGTAGTACCTTTGCATCTTAAGTCCAAGGGTAAAAGAGTTATTTTGAAGCGAATTCATATACAGAGGCTCTCCACAAGCCTCTCAACATAAATATATTTGAAGCTGATGGAGGGTTTGCAGTACAAAGCGGAAAAAAACCACAGAATTCCCCTAAAGTAAAATAAAAATACCTTATTAAACTGTGGATACTTAGTGCGCATAAACGAGAGAAGGTCAGTCCCCTTGTCTCTTTTTCCCAATCACACTCTACTATATCTCGCCCTCTGATTGTCCCTTTAAGTTTATATATATATATATATATGCTATAAGGTGGACCAAATAATATGAGCGTCTTTGATTTTAAACGCATTGTCGCAAATCTAGAAAAATATTTGACGAATTATTCTGAAATTTCCGTAGTGTAAAGAGCATGTTACACCTCATATTTCAGCGAAGGTTTTGCCCCAAAGGCAAATTGAATTAAGCTTGAAATTGAAAGGGGACCAGCAACAAATTGAACAAAAAATAATCTTTGGGATCACCCTGTAAAAAATAAAGATTGAAATGCATTGTAGCTTTAGCATGTAATTATGGGGCTTCTTTTACTTATCTGTGTTCATTTGTATGAGAATAGCACGTATATTCATGGAGATACAGTTGACCCTCGATTTTACGGACCTCAATTTTACGGATTTCGGATTTTTCCGGATATATTTTCTACTGAAATTTTTTGTACTTTTTGTGTTGTGTCAAGAAAACCTAGAAGAGAGAGAACTGAATTTTTTTTTGTACTTTTTTCTTCTCTCTTCTAGGTGGCCTTGGTTGTGTGCGCTGACTGGTGGTAAGTTTACGATACCTCCATCAGTTAGCGCTCAGAGCAGTAGTACTGGGGAAGAGGAGGAACGGGAAGCGCAGGTCGTAACAGTTCCAATGCTATGAAGTTTGAAGATAAAAAGTTTTATGCTAGTTTCTGTTCCATTCCTTGTATCGAATTAATACTAATTAACAAAAATGATATTAAAAATAATGATGTAACAATGACAATAATGTATACAGTGTATTATAATTACTTTTAAATTTTTTTTGCGTTTTACATTCTAATGCTGGAGACGTGTAATTTTTTTATTAAACAATCTGGAAAGCAACAATATTATATCTACATGTATACGAGGTCTGTTCAAAAAATACGTAGACTGTTTGAATTGCGCGGGCCCTGTTGGTCCCAATCAAAATCGCTTGGTGTCGCCATCTTCTGACAGATCCGCTGATTACAAGGCAGTTTTTTGATTGCAAATATCAGTATTGGTCGATTAAATACGCGGTTCTTTGTGAAGTGTGTTTTTTTCGTTTGGCGGATTTTTAGAATGAGTGACTTGAACGAGCAAAGAGTTGCTGTGAAATTTTGTGGGAAATTTGAGTCTGCGGGATGCTATCCGGCGGAAAAGGCCAGAAATGTGGACGAGTGGTGACTGGTTGTTTCATCACGACAACGCTCCAACCCATTCAGCCCTCAGAACTCGAGAGTTTTTGGCCAAACACTCGATCACTGTTCTTCCTCACCCACCCTACTCATCTGAACTCGCTCCTTGTGACTTCTTCTTGTTTCCCAAACTCAAAAGACCTTTGAAAGGAAGGAGATTTGAGACGATTCCCGACATAAAGGCAAATGCGACGAAGGCGCTGAAGGACATCACAAAAGAAGCGTTCCAGGACTGTTTCCAAAAGTGGAAACACCGTTGGGATAAGTGTGTGCGTCGGGGAGGAGAGTACTTTGAAGGGGACCCAGATGTGTAACTTCTGAATAAAGTATATTTTGTTTTATGACGTCAGTCTACGTATTTTTTGAACAGACCTCGTATTACCATTAAAAGATATTGTTGCTTTCCAGTTTGTTTTAAAAGTTCAGCTGATGAATGTGTTAGCATTATTTGTATTACCTCGGAAAATCCGGACTTTGAGATATTCCGGACAACCCTCTCCCCCAATTAGTCCGTAAAATCGAGGGTCAACTGTATAAAAGTTTCCTTAAGAAAATCGGAATTTTTTCGTAAGTTTTTGTTTGTAACATGCAGAGTTTGTAACAATCCAATGCAATGCCATTTTCAGGAAACTTGACAAACTACAGTAGAAACAACACCCTGCAATCAGAGTATAAAAAATATTAAATATTTGATTAAATATTTACCAGCGAGACTAGGAAAATCTGCAGTGGCGTTCCACAAGGGTCGCCGCCTGGATCAATTCTTTTTATTCTAGACCTGATTTTAATTGAAATTTTTATAACATTCATAGTTTACTATATGCTTATGACTTAAAGATCTTTTTCCGTATTCGTAGTTGGGATGATTGTCGCATCTTGAATGAGACGCTTGGCAACATCCATACATGGTCAATTAATAACGGGTTATTGCTTAATGCTTCGAAGTCCAGGGCAAGTTAAAATGATGGATCCGATTTCAGATATTAATTCTGTGATGTCTAATGTGAGACTTGTGCTTCGAAAGGTTAACTTTCATACTTTAGTTTCCAAGCAGTGTTTTCACTTTCTACCGCAAAGGGTTAGCAGCGACCGTTTAAAGAAAAAGGCGTTGACTGAAGAACAGAGATCGTTATGTGCTTAACTCCATGTGATATCTTCCTGTAGGGGTTTGTAAAGTATGATGTGTACGTACCAGCATCGGGTTACGCAAGGCGCCCATGTAGAACACCTGTGACGTGATATGTGATGTGATGTGTTTGAAGTAAACTTTGAAACTTTACCTTTCGTAGCACATGTCTCACAATACCATATGTCCATTAGATTTCACAGAGTAACCTCCTGAAATCGGGTCCATCATTTTGACTTGCCCTGTATACAGGGTGTTTCATAATTGGTGTCCCGTCTTTAGGTCCAAATAACGACTCAAAGGGAACAGATTGGGGGAAAATGAATATTGATTATTTGGTTTTAATGTCCCCTAATTCAGAATAAAAACATTTCGCGTCCCTGGGGGTGAAGGGGTAAATTTTGAAAATTTTAATTTTGTAGGGGTAGGGGTTAGGCCCCATGTGTTATTCAGAAAGTTGTAGAGCATCATGTAAAATGTGGGTTTAGCAAAAAACCCGTTGAAAAAATCTTATGCCCTGCCCCCTTTATCGAGTGGGTAAAGTGAAAGGTATGGCAGCCGATGTGGACAAAAACCATACTTATTAGAAAACATACATTTGGAAAATTAATGAGCAACGCGAGCAACCTATCTTCCACACACAGCAGAACAAAAAAAAATGAAAAAATGGAAGACTGAAGATCGTTCTGTCTACTGTACAAGGAGCATTGACAACTGAAGACAAAGGATATTCCCTGAGGTGCCACTCGTTCTTTGACTGCTCGTGTGAGCAAATTTGCATACGAGTGGGGTCAAGACCATTAGCTTTTCAGAGTAACGTCTCATTCATTCTCATTCATTTTCAAATGTACTGTTTTCTAATAAGTAATAAAGTTCTAATAAGTTTCTAATGAGTTTTTCTGTTTTTGTCTACATTAGCTAGCCATACCTTTCACTTTACCCACTCGATAAAGGGCACGGGATGAGATTTTTTCACCGGGTTTTTTGCTAAACCCACATTTTACATGATACTCTACAACTTTCTAAATAACACATGGGGTCTAACCCCTACCCCTGTAAAATTAAAATTTTCAAAATTTACCCCTTCACCCCCAGGGACGCGAAATGTTTTTATTCTGAATTAGGGGACTTAAAAACCAAATAATCAATATTCATTTTCCCCCAATCTGTTTTCCTTGCGTCGTTATTTGGACCTAAAGACGGAACACCAATTATGAAACACCCTGTATTATATAAATGAAGCCAGGTTTCACGTAGATAAACAAGAATATAATTCGTAAAACGATTTCCAAGTATGCTGAAAAGCAGAATATAAAAAATTGTTTTTTAAAATTTTACAGTAATATTTTAGATACAGTAATAACGTAAACTGCAAGTAAATGTAAATATTCGATTGCAGCGTTCACACGAATCTTTTCAAGCTCGCGCGTCTAAATGTCTCCACCTATTTTCTTTCCAATGCTAGAAACATCCATCACTTCTTAATAAAAGTTACCATAAAGGTTAGGAGAGAAAAATTATTGTTGCAAAGCATTGTGTGGGGAAATCACAGTTAGTTTCCACTCAGTGTTTTCACTTTCTAGCAGCGAGCGATTAAGGAAAATGATGTTGACTGGAGAACAGACATCCTTCTGTGTGCTTGACTATCATTTAAACAGCTCTGGAGGTAGCCAAACGACATCCACTGGATATTGTAAGTATTACCTCTATAAAATGACCGGGTTCTCGAACTGCGGACCTAGATGGAGGATGGAAGATTTTCTATTCGAGTATCGACCTAAACATTACTAACCGTGAGTGAGAAATGAGCCCGCAGCTGGCGGATTGTTTTGTAGATTGGCGCCCCTTTGGGTGGAAGACTGTGTCTCCTGAGGCTTCAGATAAGGAAACGGGTTCTCTTCTTTGCATATGCTCTAAATTAAGTCACAACAACAGTAATAAAGCTAAAATAAGCTTAATTACGTTACTTTTTTATACTTTTTTTAGAACATATAGAATAAAAACAGAATAAAGCAAGTCCTTTAAAAGTTTGCGTTTTGAAATTCCAATCACTTTCAACCGATAGTTATGATAATTTTTCACAAAAATCGAAAAACATAAATCGTATCAAAATGGTAAAGAAGAGGGCTAAAGAATAGAACAGGGCTAATTTCTAACGCTTGCAAAAAACCCGACTATCCTTTTTTTCTGCACAGATACTTTTTTATTTGTTTTTCAGAAAAGAATGTCCATTCGCAAGTTTTGTTTAAACTTGTTTGCCAATTCCAAACTTGAATGCAGTAATACAGTCTTCCTTTATCATTCTAATATTTAAGGGTGCTTTCTCATTTCATATTTTTCCAGGCAAATATGCAGTTGGCAGCAACCGGGAAGCTTTTAGAAGTTAAGGAAAATTTAGAGCTGTCACATAAATAGAAGTAATGAGAACTGAAATTCTAATTTAAGAGCAAGTAGGTGCAACTATGAAGTTTATTTTCATTATTTTGTAAAACTTTGTCAGTGTAAGTTAAAATTTACTCTATTATTATCCTCTTCTTCAGTTAATCTACAATAAACTTTTAAGAGGTCAACAGAGAATATTAGACATGCGATGAATGTAATTTTGTTTAAAATTAAAAGAGCAACACTATGGGATTTTCCCTTGTCATTGCGTTGTCAGAGTTTAAATGAGCGATCTTGAGCTTCTAAGACATTCTTTTGCATGAGGTTATGAATGTCCCCCTGACACCAACCAGATGGTTAAAACAATGCTTTGCAGAAGTGACCTTTCGTAGAATATCTTAATAAAATTTTTCGAGTAATGCACGTAATTTTCATGGTAATTTTGAAAGAGACAACAATTAAAAAAAGGAGTAATAATACAAATTCAAGTTAAAAAACAAATTATAAATTATTATATATCCCTGGATATAACATGGTAAATATCGAGTACATTACTCTTCGTTCAATTTAGCATGAAAGTATAGAAAAATCTCTCGTTTATTAAAAAAAAGCTATTAAAAAACGAAAATTTTCGAGAATTATGCCACTTACATTTTAATTCCCAAAGATAATTTTCGTGATGTTAGGTATCCCGAACGGGCTTTCATTAAAAAAGCGTTTTTGGATTATAAATATAAGTGAAAGAAGCAGGAGGAAATCTTATGTGGATTACGCGATCGATTTGGTTCGTCCATAATATAAATGGATGAGAAAAAGTTTCGGAAGAAAGTTATATATTTATTTAGTATTCTTCTCTTTCCTCACTTGCATCGGCTTGCGCAATGAAAGGCTTACAAAGAATTTAAATTATTAGGCACAGGAAAAGAAAGCTTTACAGAAGACATTAAAGAGCCTGGTTTCTATAGGAACGAAATGTGAAATAAAAATATTATTTACTTAAATACTTTAACCCACGAGGAAAGATCTTTAAAACCCAACTTCTTTTGAAATTGCATTTGCAATAAATATTTCTATGGAAAAAGAAGCTCGAAATAAAAGCAAGTGAAAGAGCAAGAAATTTTATTTGCAATTCAAAAGTGTTGTGAGGAAAATTTTAGTGTTACGTGACTTGTATGAAACAACGGAATGGTTCGAATGTTATCGAAAGACGCGGGAATATGGCTTTCAATAACGATTTATTACATTTTTATTAAATAATATTTTATTAAAATATTTTTATTAAATTATCGATATATTTTAATTTTATTTATCAGTGCGAAGTTTAGTAGATAATTAAAATTTTTTGTGCATCATTTGTTGATTATAAGATACCAAGAGAAGATAATATTGAAATTATTATTTAAATTGAAAAGTTACTTTTTATGAAGTTACTTTTACAAAACTTTTATTATAATTAACTCATTAAAAATATTATTCATTTTATTTTAAATTTTTATCCCACTCGAGAGAGAAGGCCCTACTTCTTACAGCTCTTGCTTAATCTTCATAAGCTCTCAGTCTTACACTCTTCTCCAGTTTCTCCTTGGGAAAAATTGAAAAAATTAAAAAAAAAAAAATTCAAAGATGATAAACACTAACTATATAAAACCTTTCGTTATACATAATTAAAATTTTTCATATTTTCTTGGTTTAGATTTGATAAGATTTCCGTGTATAGTATATAAAATGTACAAAGTCTCACCAGGTTCATCGCTATTAAAAATATTCGAGGTAAGGCGTAGGAAATGGTATTTCTGAATTGATATATTGGCCGTTCCTTAATATACAGGGTGTTTCTAAATGGAAGGACAAAAATTACATAACGTGATTCCATGCATCAATCTAAGCAAAAACCTCCTTATTGAAAATGTCTAAAACTCAAAATAAAAAAGAATCGCATCGTTACGTCATTTCTGAACTTATCACATACGGGTAAACGTATCAACTGCGCTATACACGAAAAAACTCCTATCAAAAAAGACCTTGTTAATCGTATTTCTACCAATAATAAGCCCTAAATAATGACTTCTTATGATCATGTAACAATGTATGAATTTTCAGTGCACAGGCTTTCTTTCTAGGAGGTGTTGGAAAACTGCGGCAATTGTTGAGATTAAATGACGTTTTCCACCAGCTTTTTAGCAAACTTTGCGTAACGATTAGCCCTTAAAATTTGAGTTTTGAACATTTTGCATAAGCACCATGCAAAGGATCATGCTAGTTACCTATTTTCCTTCTACTTAGAAACACTCTGTATAACTAGAATTTCAATTGATAACCTAATTCGGACTTGCATCAGTAAGCTCATTATTTTCACATTTGTTTCTACTTCAAAAATTAAAATGTTTTCATTCTTGACTTCTATGTCACCTAGTCTTCGTCTTTCATATTATTTACAGACGGAGGGGTTCTATTGGTTTACTTCAAGCTTTTTGACCGATTCTTAGCAAACAAACAAACAGCACTAACTGGCGAAGAAACGCATTTTATTCAGGAAAATATCTGTCCTCGCCAGCAATACACTACAGAGAGTTGTTAGAGATCTATGATAACAATGTAAATGAGGCGATCGGTTCATTTTATGTGAGCTGTCACGTGGAATATTAATAGGGCAGGTTTTAAAATATTATATTCGAACAGCGAGCTAACATCGAAAATTAACAGGTATTAGGAGGGCTACATAACAGCTATTACGAAATTATGAAAGCATGCAAGAATTGAGGTTTCGTAGTTTCCAAGAAAGGGATATCAAGTGTACTCAATAACATTGGCAAAAAAGAAAAGAAGCGGCGTCATTCTTGAGGGAAAAAGCAGGCCAATCCTCAACTATCAACCGTGATTTACAACTGGAGAAGCGACACAAGAACCACCTCCTTAACTTGTTGCCGCGCCATGTTCAAGAGCGACGGACCAACTGCCGTAAACTGATGTGAATGAAAAGAGGAAATACGGGGTCACAGAAGATGAGTAGTATGTTTATTTAAGCGACTGGAACAAGAGTCGAGCTTTTTTTTTTTTACCGCCCAAGGGGTTCTTCAGAAAATGGTACTGTGCATGCAAGGAAACTTTTTGAAGAGGTTTCATGATCTTTGCGTGATACAGCTACAACGGTAAGTTAATTTTACACAAATTTGAGTCAAAGGCCAAAGTCAACGTCATGTACTATCAGACAAATGTTATAACACCCATATTTTTTCGGGACATCCCCGGTTTATACGGTACAGAGATAAATATTGTATGGCTGCATCAAGACAAGGCGTCGAGTCACATCGCCGCGCCGACTCGCCTGTTCCTGGAATGCATGCAAGAAGATACCGGAATCCGCTCCATTCCTTTCAGTGACATACTCATCAAGTCGCCGGACGCATCGTCAATGGATTTTTGTGGCTTTGGGCCCGACGATCCCGAATAGTAGAGGATCTTTGGAAAGCGTGTTAACAAGAGAGTTGCGAATTGATCTTGATGTTCTGCGTTCCAGCCTCCGGAATTGAAACTGCGATGCAGGGTAATAGCAGCAATGCATGGCTACACTGGACAGTGGCGAAAAGGCTTTTCCACCTTTTTTTGTTACTCTGTATCTTGTTACCGTAGATCACTAACAACCCTCTGTATGTTCTACGTGTTTCAGTGAAAAAATGCCGAGTGGACAGTATTGTTGTGATGCTTTGTTTCATATTATTTATCTTTTGTAAATGATGGAAGAGGGGGAAACCTAATGGCATGCCCAAGGAAAAATAAAGCTCTGCAGGGCAATGGTTCTATACTTCTTGGTGAGTCACACAGTCTCGTCTGTTAAACGAGAGCTGAAATGACCATAAACTGCAATTGTACAAAGTTTTAACTTTAAGCTAATATGCCATCAGTGTGATCTAAGAATGACGACACGATCAATGACGGTAAGAATGGCAGCATTGAGGTTTGCCCCTCAAGAACTACTCCAAATGGCGAAATATGTGAAAGTCTGATGAATACATAGGGGAGCTCATGTTCCATAATTGTTGTGCTCGTAGTGCTCCGTAGTGGTAGAGTATGGGTCCCAAACGATTGATGAGCGACGGTTGTTTGTTTAATTTCTGGTGATATTCGTCCTGCTGGTATATCAGCTGTGATTGTTTGGACATGCGGCAAGAAACCAGAATCTTCTGTACATTTCAATAGTTCTCTTTTATTGCTAGCTAACTGCTGTTATTAAGCACCCATTTTTCAACAATAGCAAACGTCAGGTGGTCCCTCTGTGATGTTTAACAATCAGTGTTTTTTCGTTTGTTGAAAACAATAGAGATTACATTGTTGATCGGCCTATCTTGGTCACGTGACTTTTTCAGCACGTGGCCTTTCTTTCTAGTTGGTTGAGATAAAGAAGCAAAAGACGTGTATATGCCCACTGTATGGATATACAGGGTGTCCAGAAAGTCTGGTAACATGGCAGATATCTCAAAGCTGCCGGGTAGGCAAGATCTGATGGGTGTGGTTTATAGGTAATAGGGGGGGGGGGGAATTCATTACCGCACTCAAATTTGACTTTGACCCCCAAATTTAAGGTCATCCATTTGCTAACTCGAAAACTATTAAAGATAGAGAAAAATTTCTAATTGCTACCCTGTAGAGCAACATCATATTAGTCTAAAAACAATTTTTAATCAAACCCTTCCCCTTGAAAGATTTTGAGAAAATGGGCGAGAAAGTGTCACTCAATGTCAGGTTTAGCTGGCCAGGTTGGCTGAGGTTTCTTACACGTTTGCGTTGCAGTGAAGCACACCTTTGGGAAGGGGAAGGGGAAGCACACTCTTGAGCGACTCTTTCTCGACCATTTTCGCCAATATCTCGCCTATCTGGCAGCTTTGAGATATCAGACGTTTTGGACACCTTGTGTAAACAGGACGTTTGTTTCTTCCGCGTACACTCGAATAATATTATAATACAAAAACAAAAATAATGCCGTTGACCATAATGTTTAATGAAACTTTTATAGGTTTACAATTCCATAATTAATAAAATTGTTCATTTGTTGCATATATAAGGCCACTTGTTGCATAGTGGGACAGCTAGAAAGTTAAACGCGTACACAGTTAAAGCGGTTGCTATGTACTAAATAGTAAGTAGCTTACTCATCATACATATTCTAGTAGAATCAGTCATTTTGCTGCTCGACATCAAGCGGGAAAGAAACAGGACTAGCAAAGGTTTTATTATAAAAACGTAGGTGATGAACATCAGGACCCAAGCCTTAGAGGGGAATACAAGCGGTAATTTCTAGGAAAGACTGGTTAATTCTTCTTGAGCGAAAACCCCGAGGTTCTTTAATAGTTATCTACAAAAAAACGGATAGAGAAGTGTGCTTATTATAGTCCATGGGGAGGGAGAGAGAGAGGCAACTGCGTAGTTTCAAGGAAGCGGACAAAAAAATAAAAAAAAGAGATAGAAAGAACCTGTTTAGATAATGAAAGAGAAGGCCCTAACGGTATAGCTGCGGTGCAGTCAAAGAATTCAGTGTAGCAATGAGCATGACATATATCTGGTGACGTGTACGTACATGCCCTCTTGCAAGTCGTTGTAATCATGAGGAATGAGTGAATTCGTATGACTCGCACAATCTTGCACGATCTTGTTGCTAGTATTCAGAGATTCTTAAAATTCTTAAAAACAAAGACAACTATAAATTAAAACAGGTGCTTGTAAATCAGAGGAATTTTTATTATATTTAATGGAAATAAATAAGCGAAAAGCTATGACGCATCTGAGAATCATTGATAGCCTC
>JAHWFO010003664.1:224255-259321 GCA_023313115.1 Rhysida immarginata
AAATTATTGACGAATCTAAATTTTCGCTCCTTGCTAATAGCCTTTATGGTGGGAGGGAGCCAAACAAAAAATATTGTTTTCTGTTTGATTTTATTAAATTTTGATCTATAAATTACTCTGACTTTGCTGCCTCAATAAGTTGTAATTTCCCTATTCTAGATTAAGCGATGCTTGATATCCACACGTGGGAAGAGTAACCATCCTTTTAAACAAGAAGATATGCGAGGATTTAAAACTGGTCTTCTTCAGCACATTGCTAAAGTTAACTTCTGAGGTTATAGGCCTAAATAATGTTTGTATTAAAATAAAAGAAGCTACCACTGTTTTAATAAATATTGGAAACTTACTCAAGAATTTTGAGCTGCTTCAGTTTTCCCCTCGGTGAGGAATAAAATTAAGGTTGAATAATTTCGACCCTCTTTTAAGAATATAAAAAATGAAAATAATTATGTTCACTTGGAGCTTCAAAATGTTTTTTTTTCCGAAGGTTGTTCAATACGTTTTGCCTCCAGGTCCGTAACAAATTTAATAATTGATGAAAATGAAAGATATTGCATTCAAAAGAAACTGTGAAATATCCTTTTTCGAGGAATACTTCATGTTTCGATATAGTCCCCACAAACAGTGATGCACTTCCGCCATCGATATACTAGTTGCTGCATGCCGTCGAAGATGAATGAGGACGATTGTTGTCGACACCAACTATACACTGCGTTGATGACCTCTACGTCTGAGGCCCGGTGAAGTCTTTTTGGAACCCGTCCCTTTCTATTTCAACAATATAATGCTAAACCTCACACCGCTCGCATTACAGGACAATGGCTACACAATAGATGAATTCGGGTGAAATTGGCCTGCCTGCAGTCCAGATTTATTCCCGATAGAGAATATATGGCAGTGCACTTCAGATGTTCCTTCAGTTTCGGGAATAGCCAGAAGTCACATGGTGCTAGTTCCGGACTATAAGGGGGGCGAGACGAAACACCCCGGAACTGCATCTTCTACAACGCGGCGGTTGTCTCCCGATTTGTGCGAAACCGAGCGTTCTCGTGTTGAATCAACGCATTTTTTTGCGGACGAAGTCTACGCAGACATGCAGACATTCCAAAAATTAAATCACAACCACATCCTAACTGTCCCAAAAGATGGCGGCTATGACTTTGCCAGCTGATGTCTGTGTTTTGAATTTCTCGTAAGCCTGTACTCCATGGACTGGCATTTAGTCTATGGGTCTTAGTGATGAGCCCATGACGCATCCCGGTGATGATTTTATGGAGCAAGGTATCTCCCTCTGCTTCGTAACGTGCCAAATTTTTGCTGACACGCGCGCAGTCGGGCTTGTTTCATGTCGACTGTTAGTTGAGGAGGTACCCACCTGGAACACACTTTATTGAGCCCAAGTTCGTCGTTGATGATGTGATTCACTGTTCCCGCCATTACGGATGGATGAAGGCCCGTAATCACCCTCTCCAGCTTAATGCGACGATCACCACGAATCTATTCATCAACACGTGCAACGTTTTCTGGAGTGGATGCAGAATTAGGGCGCCACTGCGATCTTTGTCGTTCATACCTCCTGACTGCGCCATTGTTGGATATGGAGAGGTGAAACATCTTCCGCTGTCAGAAATTCAATTACAGCTTTAACTATACGTCCATGTAGACGCGGATCGTATACAAAGCATCATCCATGCACTTAGACCAAATATAAGGAAAATACGTGAATGATGTTGCTGCATTATTCACAAATGCCTGAGGAACATTCACTTCAGATATGAACTTATGCATCATATTAAGGATGCCATTTATCATTTTATAATAAATAGTTGCTATCAAATTGGAAAAATTATTACACTGATGTCCATAAATTAAGAGATTTCCAGAATGAGACCTTCCTCACATCCAAACAGCACCAAATTTGGTAAGGCCATTCTATAGGTCCTGGAAACACCATTCCACACACTTATTTTGTTGATCTTGCGACACAGGTCATGTGCACGTGTCATAAAGAACGTGTTTTTAACTCTCATTGGCGATTGAGGATTCGGTGATTTTTGGTAATGGATCATCGTTTCCATTTAGAGAGTGAATTAGAGGACGAATAATTGGACGACTGGAAACAGCCAGACCCAGATTGAAGTGTATATCAGCCATAGTCATTTTAAGACTGTGGATATGGTTCCGACAGGATGGAAAACATCCGCAGACACTTTATTCAAGGTCGTCCAAAGGTCACCGCGCCAAGATCGCTACCTTGCTCTATCTGCCCGTAGGAATAGCCGAAGCACAGCCTGGAACATTGTCAGCGATCGGTGGGGTTTGTAGTTAAGTTTTTCAAACAAACCATATAGAGGAGACTCCACGCAGTTGCCCTGTATGCTCGACGACCGATGAGGTGCGTCCGGTTGACCCAGGGACACCGTAGGGAACTATGGTGAACCGAGCATGCAGCATGGACACTAGGACAGTAGAGTCGGTCGTGTTCTCGGATGAGTCCCAGTACAGCCTGGCTTCTGAATCTCGATGTATCCACATCGGTGGAAACCTCTCAAATCTATGGATTTCCAGTTTCCTGTACACTTTTGGCCAAATTTTACTATTTTCCACCGAAAACCACATCATTGAACATGAAATGGTGTGGGTGGGTATGACGATGGGTTATCGTACATCGCTACAAGTCTTCGACCGAAGGGCCATAACGACTAGGTGTACCGGAATAGTGTCCTGCAACAACACGTTCGTCTTTTCAGGGATGCGGTAGGTCCATATTTCCTCTACATGGATGATGATGCCCGTTCGCATCGGGCTGCATAGTGGATGATTACCTGGAACATGAGAACATCCGGCACATGAATTAGCTAGCACGGTCTCCGGAGCTAAGCCACATTGAGCGCTTATGGTGCGCTCTTAGAAGACGTGTTGCGGCATGAATACCATCTCCACGAACACTGCAAGAACTGTGAAGTCCAGGATTGGGATGTCATCCCCCAACCATTGTTGGATACTCTGGTTTTGAGCAACCCAGCACGTTGTGCTGCGTGTGTTCCTGTGCGGGAGATCACACAGTGTACAAAACGTCGCCTACAATTTACAAAACTAAAGTGAGAGTAGTTACAAGTTTTTGTGTCAGGGGTGTCCATGCAATTTTTATGTTCTTCGTACGCAGCGGAGCTCACCAAGTTTGGTGCTTGTCCGATGTGTGGAAGGATTCCATTCTGCAAATCCCTTAAGTTATGGACACCAGTGTATAAGAGCAAAGTTTCTCTGCAACCGTGATAGCCTTAGCAGAGCCAAGAGTATCATTAGGGTCTAAAATATCTTCTAGAAGTAAAAACGTTTCTGCAGTGGGGACTCCAGAGAAAAAGGAGGAAATATCAAATAATACTAGCATATACAAAGCAGTTTTTGAATAATGTGTTGTGAAAAAAGACCTGCTTGTGTCGTATTATGAAGACATCCAAGATTTGTCATCTTAGTTGATGGAATATTACGTTTAAACTCAATATGATCCAATGACAACTAGGTGGACTTTTCGTTGGCACCTTCTGTCGACAACGGTTTCCAAAACAAATGGAATAAATAACAAATGGTCCTTAAAGACACGGTTTTCATGCCTTTTAAGGACAAAACACGCTTCGGAAAAATATTCATTGCGAATTACAAATTCTATGAAGAGAAATTTTAAGATAAATTGACCTAGATCATTAAGTAAATATTAAGAACGCGAAACCATTGAGATCGTCCAGATATAGCAGATATGTAAATATGAAACCGGAAGTTTTATTAAAAAAATACACGTTTATTGTATGAAAATGATAAAAAATATTTTATTCGAAGTATTGCCCATCTCTGGCTATATATTTTTCCCATCTGTCTTACAACTTGTGGATGCCAAGTCAAACCAGTCATCGAATCATTTTCGTATATTTTAGTAAGAAGTGAAGCGCTGCTCAGCAAGTGCGTGTCCCATCGATGCAAATAGTAGTAATCGGAGGGAGCCAAGTCTGGTGAGTAAGCCGCATGCGAAAGCATTTCCCAACTAAACGCCTCAATCGTTTCCTTGAGTAGTATTTCTGTATGAGGTGGTGCATTATCATGAAGCAAAATCATTTTGTGTTGCCTTTTTAGCACATTTTCTATATATAGAAATGTGCTTGTGTGATCGGTTTGTCCAGCTGTCCGTCCGTCCGCCGTTCGTCCGTCTGTCTGTAGACAATCCCACAATTCATTGCGTTGCAATGAAAACAGTGCATGTATTGAATTGCTGGAAGACACGAATTATCCTCGCATTCGGGAAAACGCGTGTTGAGAACATACATGGTTTCGGGTCTGCGCGTGCTCTAAACGTTAATGAGATGGTGTGCGTGCTCTAAACGTTAATGAGATGGTGCGCGTGCAGGATGCACGTGTTTGACGATTATTGAAAGGGTATGATTAACTTGAGGATAAAATAAAACTCTTTTTCCACAAAGAAACAGGAAATGAACAAAAAGAAAAAGACCGAAAATAAAATGAAAAAATACAACCTGAACAAATATTTTATTTTCGATCTTTTTCTTTTTGTTCATTTCCTGTTTCGTTGTGGAAAAAGAGTTTTATTTTATCCTCAAGTTAATCATCTGCATTATCCACATAAGATTTCTAGACATTTTATTGAAAGGGTAGTTCAGTCTCTAAATCAAGAGAATTTTTTATTCCTAGGGAGCTTAGTATTTATTATAATAATTTGAAAACGAATTAACTTTTTCAAAGTCTGTTTTCACCAATCCATTAATAAAGGACAGAGCACGAACAAGTACGAACGTGAGATAGCTGGAATAAGTACGTAATATAATGGCACGTGCTTTAATGGTACCATTATGATACCCCCTTAAAACCTTCCTATAACCAGATATGGCATGTAATATTTCAAACAAATCGTCACAACATATCATGAAAGAATATATAAGAGTAACTAGTGATAGCAGGTATTGGTCTAATGGCACGTGTACGTGCAAGGATGTCTCATGAATGAATATAACTCGAAAATAATGTTGGTGTGAAATGTTCAGTAGTACGTGTTTTAATGGTACAAAAATGAAACTTTCAATGCTAAGATATGGCATGTAATATATCAAATAACTCGTAACAACATTTAATGAGTGAATATAACGAGTAAATAATGATAATGGTTATTGGTTTAGTAGCACGTGCCCTAATGTTACCATATGAAACCATATGGTACCATTGGAACTGTTAATGCTAAAACATGGCATGTAATATATCAAACAACTTGTAACAACGTGCCATGAGTGAATATAACGAGTAAATAATGATAGTGGTTATTGGTTAAGTAGCACGTGCCCTAATTTTGCCATATGATACATACCATATGGTACTATTGGAACTTTCAATGCTAAGATATGGCATGTAATATATCAACCAACTCATTACGAGTTGTTAGATCTATTGTTATCCCTAGCTTATTTGTATCAAAAGCATAATGCTGTTAGGCTTAATGTTATCTAAAACTCACTACTGTTATAAATATTGCTAATTAATAGTAGTTAATCGCTTGCTTTTATAGTAGACGATAACGTAGAAACACTTTAGTAATTTAATATGAAAAAATAATACATGCTTACACACAACGCTTCAGCAATTGAGGCTCACTTCGTTTAACATTATGTGGGAATTCTTACAAATTAAAGAACTTTTATTTATTTAAATGTATGAGGAATAACTCCCTTTTCATTTACCTTTCAGTTCTTCAAGTTTATTCGTTTAAATTCTCTCTATACATTAGCTTACTTAAATAGTAATTTACAATTTAGTTTTCATATTTATTTATTTTCTCTTAAGTGTTTTAAAATGTTGATTAAGTCAATATATCTATAACATGAAAATGTGCTCCCTTTATCCGCTTTGGCGGTAAAATCATTCTTGTTGATATTCTGGTTGTTTTTCACGCAAAGCTTGATTCAAATCGATCATTTCTTGTAGGTAGCGTTTAGTATTAACGGTTTCGCCAGGTTTCAATAGCTCATAATAGATCGCATCCTTCTGATCCCACCAAACACAAAGCATGGTTTCTCACGTCAAAATCGCCACTTTAAACCACTCAAAGCACTGTGATTTACCAAGACCATGTTCATCGTAAGCTTCGACAAACATTCGATGTGATTCTGCAGCAGTTTTCTTCAAATGGTAACAGAAATGCAGTGGTGCCCGCAAATCGCAATTTCCAGGTACAAAATTCGACATGTTCAACGCTATTACAAACTACGCTGTTGTATGAAATTTGTATTGTTGTGAGTTGCATATCTTTGTCAGATGTCAGAGTAAGAAAATGGCGCCAACGACGCGGTTTGACGGTAACTACATTGACAGCTAGGGCCATCTATGAGTTCATATTTACAGAACTGGTACAAGGGCGAGTCAAAAGATAAACTTGAAATATTTTTATATCGTTATTTATTGAACAAACGAAGTTAAGCTCTGCGCGTGTTCTATCGATTGCTAGGACGGTTCGCGTGCACGATGTAAATGATAGACGATTATTAAGTACCGAAAGGTGTTTTATGTGTTTGCTTTGTACTCAAATAGAAATGGCTTATAATAAATCAATCATCTCAGCATGAACGAATTTAACTTTAGCAAATACTGCTTTCTTCAATTCATAAATATAATGGAAGTTTGTCGAAATTGATTCAATGGCACATGCTCTAATCGTACCATTAGACTACCCCTTTAGAATTTCAGTGGTAAGATATGACATGTAATATATCAAACAATCTTACCGACGTGTCATGAATGAATATAACGAGCAATTAATGACGGATTAAAGATGGTCGAAATTGGTTCAGTGATACTTATTCTAATGATACCATTATGGTATCACTGGAAATTTTCAATGTTATATTCTGAAGTGTGAATCATGAGAACTGTCATTCACTGCGTTACCATTGAAACAAGCTGGAGTTAAATTTAACCTCGTAGTGAGATTGCTGTAAATGAAGTACTGTTATACTAGTGGCCCTTAAAAGGCCTTGTTTTGTAATTAAACGAAATTAATTTTCCTCAGCAGCATCGTACTACTTTCTTGTTTGACATGTTGCTTGAGCACATGTTGAACGAAGCGTACTCTAAGCAGGAAATATGAATGATAAATAAAAGACCTCTGCAACGACAGCCGTTGATTGACTGATGAACTATCATGACTTCTCTGGTGTACTATAAGATATGGCATGTAATACTTTAATTATATTCGTAGCTAACTGCTATCAAGAGAAAGCTGCTGTTAGTGGCTAATTGCTGTTAGCCTGCTGTGATTAATTAATTGGTAATTGGTATTAAGCTTAATAGCTAGGCCTATTTTTTATTATTAATCCTACTATGAGTAATAGCTAATTCTTTAGGCCTAATAAATCAATAGCTAATTTCTCTTAGGTATATTGTTGTCAATAGCTATTTGCTAGTAGCTAATCGCTCGGTTCAACAACAGTTGCTTATGTTAAAACGCTTTAGCAATGGACTATGAAGAAACAAGAAATTAATCTTCCTGAAGAGGGTTTAGGAAAATAGCGGAAGCCCTGAAATTATCTATTTTTCCCCCTGCACTTTTTAACTCCCCAGTTTTTTTTTTTTAATAATAAAATTGATTTTCACGCACGTAGCATTTAGAAAATGTAAAAGTACTCTGTCTTCTTTCGTTTCTCATCATTTCTTATGTTGCCATAATTCTAGAGACCAAGTGACTGCCACTCCCACAACTCCGACCACAACTCCGACACTGGAACAATTTGGCCCAAATTTCATAATAATTAGATCTTGCCTAGGGGAATCTGATACGAATTTCATTCCTTTACATACATAAATACCACGTAGTCTTTCATTCCCTCTAATTCCACCCACGCATCTCGGACCCCAGTGCACCAATCAAAACCAAACTAA
The DNA here is from genome assembly GCA_023313115.1 of Rhysida immarginata. NCBI lineage: Eukaryota > Metazoa > Arthropoda > Chilopoda > Scolopendromorpha > Scolopendridae > Rhysida > Rhysida immarginata. The sequence goes on from JAHWFO010003664.1 coordinate 232,188, forward strand.
ATTGTGAAATAGAGCATGCCTATGGTAAGCTACCTTCCGAATTTCAACCTCAAAAAAATGCAGAAATTATGAAGGGGAAAGACGGACATTGTAAAATGAATACATTCTTCATCATTTTACAATTGACATTACTAATGATTATTATAATGGAAGCTACTTAATAATTATTATAATGGAAGCTTAAACAGAACGCGTGACAATTGACATTACTATGCTCTCCATTTAACCTTTCGGAACTTCAATTTTATTCATTTATAGATCAATTTTTTTGTGATATTACATATAAATTTAAATTTAAAAAAATGAGTGTGCTTAAGACTACACGACCGAAGTGAAAATTTTTATGGCGACTGTAATCGATTCTAAGTAATGTATAGGTGAATGATATATATTATTATGGGTGTTATTACTTGGACGAATCAGGAACAAGCCATAAATTAATATTATATAGTATAAAACCATTTATTTTCATTCGTTTTCTCATTAGATCTTTATTTATGCAGGGTGCTTTTGAAAAGGATGTCGTGAGATATCTAGCGATTTCTGCTCCTTAAAATAAACACAAGTTTCCTCATACGTTTTGTCGAAATTGCATTTCTTAAATGAGTAAACAGCTCGTGAAGTTTGGTTAAACTTCGCCCATAACGTAAACAAAAGCGCATGAATGAAGTTAGTAAATCATGCAGTTCGTTGAACACTCGCTAGTATGAATGTGCGTCATACCGCAAAAAGCAATCCAGCCAATAAGAAATGAAAACTGGCTTAAGGAGACTTTAATACTGTATCTCTCGATCATTTGTCCACTTGCACGTCTTCCCTAAGTTGTTGACAAGTTCAATTCTGAGGTCTAGTAAATACGAATCTTTCAGTAGGCTGTGAGAATGGTCGAGTTTAGTGGACAGGTATTTCTCAGAAACCTATTAATGGAACACGTGGTAGTGTTTAGTTTTTTTTCATGTGCTTTTATTTACGTTATGGGCAGAGTTTAACCAAATTTCACGAGCTGTGTACTAATAAGGAAAGCAATTTCGACAGAACGAAAGAGGAAACGTGTGTTTATTTTAAGGTGCAGAAGCATCCAGTAGATCACTTCTAGATTACATACAATATATTTGCATTGGAAAGCCCAATGATACTGTAATGAAAATATTAATGATACGATTCTAACACGTACTATTAAACAAATATCGCGTATCATTAATTACTCGTTATATTCACTCATGACATGTCGTTACGAGTTGTTTGATACATTACATGCGATATCTTAGCATTGAAAATTACAGCAGTAACAAATGGTGCCATATTGTATCATTAAGGCAGATGCTACTAAAGCAATTTCCACTATCATTATTTACTCGTTATATTCAGTCATGACACGTTGTTACGATTGTTTGATATATTACATGCCATATCTACGCATTAAAAGTAACAACAGTAACATAGGGTGCCATATTGTATCATTAAGGCAGATGCTACTAAAGCAATTTCCACTATCATTATTTACTCGTTATATTCAGTTTTGACACATTGTTACGAGCTGTTTGATATATTACATGCCATATTTTACCAAAGAAAGTTACAACAGTACCGCAGGTTGCCATTAGGGCACGTGCTACTAAACAATTCCCGGTATCATTATTTACGCGTTATATTCATTTATGAGATCCTTATGCGTGCACGTATCACTACACCAATGTCTGCTATTACTAGTTACTCTTATATATTCATTCGTGACACGCCGTGACGAATTGTTTGACATATCTAGTTATAGTAAATTTTTAAGGGTGTATCATAATTGTGCAATTAGAGCACGTGCAATTAGAGCGCGTACCTATTCATGATAACTCACGTTAGATCTTGTTCGTGCTCTGTCCCATATTAATGGATTGATGAAAACAGAGTGTGGTAAAGTTAATTCGTTTTCAAGTTATCTTAATAATTAAGAAACTTCCTACGACTAAATTAAAGAAATCCGAGTTTTACCGGAAAACGTTTCACTTCCGAGCGTGACGGATCAGACACTTTCACTCTCCAGCAAAATTTTGTATGTGGTGCGCCTATAGAAGTTTTCACTTCAATAACTTACTCATCGTTATTTGTATCTTTAAATTATTTTTATACAATTAGTAGAATTTTTTGAAGTTATTTAGGGATTGTCAATTCACTGTTTTAAACTGCAAATTAGCTCCCTATATCCATGGCTAATGTCTCGGTGCTACAAGACGAAAATGTGCCCCTTTAATCCGCCACGGCAGAAAAATCATTCTTCTTAATATTCTTATTTGAACGTCTATTTATTACTTTGTACCTCATAAATTTCAACCAACCTGTTCGGGTAGATTAAAAAATGATGGAATAGCTCTCATTCTACGCAATGAATTCCTCTTGAGACAAGAAATTTAATATATTTTACTTTATTTCTTTATCAAATCATGTTGGTTTTGAATTTTTTTTACCACTAACTTCTTCATAATTTAATTAATTTATCCCGAACAATGTCATTTCACTTGCAGGTAATAATATCGCATTTCATTTAACGGAAACGTGACTGCAATTTTATATGACATTTTTAGAAGATAACTCACAATAAGAAAGAATTTGCAAAGTAGACTCTTAAATCATTATTAAATCACAGCCGAAAAAATCCTACAAGGAAAAGTCGATTAAAAATGAAACGCTTCACCATGGTGATGTGGGTTTATTTCTTGTCTTGCCATTCCAACGAGACAGCGAATAAACACAGGAAAAGCATGTGGGTGTGTCTGAGCAACATTTTCTTCTACAACAATCTTGGTAGGAAAAGATTGGGGCGATAGATCGATTTTTCCTTCCTTGATCAATTCGACTACTACTTTGCTGATTCCTTGGTGAAAATTGATCATCAACTCTCACTAATGATTGCTCTAATAGTAGATTATTTGCCTGAGATCTTATTTTCGATTGAGCGACATAATAACGTTGCGTAGGTAGTTAGCGATTCCTTTTTAATTAATGACAATCGGTAAATAAAATCAGGAAAGACGATATTGGGCTTTGCCCTTTCATGGCTCTCGTTGTCAATTTGTGTGTGAAGTTTTGAAGCACGTGAGCAGGTGGAAACGAAATGTTTATTGGCATTTGCTAATTCATTTTAAGATAAAGCGTCGTAATGATGTTATTAATGTAAATAACAAATAATTAAGAAAGTACGTCTATTCTTAATAAGATTAATACTCTTAAAATATTTGTTCATTTGGCTATATTTTTAAGAGCCTCTAAATTTCATCAGAATATGAAAATCTATCAATATACAGGGTGAATACAAAAGTCTGAACCCCCCCCCCCCCCTTTTATTTTTTGAACCGAAGCAGATGTGTCAATTTTGATGAATCCAATGAATAGGAGGTTTTGGGTGGCCTATCCCATGGTGCACTTTTCATCATCCCAAATATGCAAATTAGGACACATTCAAAATTTATCTCAAAAACCGTAAGGGATAGAGAAAATAAAACAATTGTAAACTTGTTCAGCATAAAAAAACAAACAAAAGAAAAAAAATCATCTAAATCGGACCAACCAATTACCCACAATCACATGGTGAACTGACGCCACAATCACCATAACACAATTAGGCACGGAACCTAACTGACGCCAAAACATGCCTTTTATTTGATTTTCCGCATGAAAGTGAATGTGAGTATCGTAATTTATGTTAATTTTTTGATTTGCATGCTTTACATGGTGGAAATATCAACATTCAGTTTTCCTTGTGGAGTGTGACTGTTTGTAAGCTACAAACAGTTCACCACGTGATTGTGGGTGATTGGCAATGATAGAAAGTTCTTTTCAAAGAATTATTAACAATGAACAGGAAATGAATATAATAGACGATATAGATAGAGCAGTCTCTCTCGATGAGGCAAAGGAAATACTCGTGTCTCCTTTCAGCTCCCTAACAAGCGTTCAGACGATTGGGGAAAGTGTGTTTGTTTGTGCGTGTGTTTGTGCGTGTGTGGATTTGTGTGTGCGTGTGTATTTGTCACGTTTGAGCAGGTCATAACCTATTACAGTTTTTTTCCGAATAAAGGAATACATAAACTAGGTTCATCAAACTAAAAAGCATACGATTTATCTGGGTTGTGCTATTTAATAATCATTCGAAGGATCCATATTAATTCATATCTATCGAAATGCCACCAAAGAAAAGAAAGAGCATTGGTTAGAGAAACCCTGCCGCTAAGAGACAAAAACTATCCGGGCATCGGAAACACCTGGACAACGGGAGCTTCGTCTGCAGCAGATCCGTATACGAGCGTCTACGTCAAGGGCAAGGGAAACTTCGGAGAAAAGAGAGCTGCGTGTACAACGAGTTCGACGTAGAATGGAAGAATTAAGGGTAGCGAATCGGCATTGAGATTTAAAATTAGAGGCATTTAATTACAACTCTGAATACGATTACTGTAATCACCCTAAAGTTCTAATATGAAGGACGAATATCGTATGTAAGCCGGGATATAAATAAAATTGTCGAAAGAGCGCATTCGAATCTCGGCTGGCGAATCCAGGCACCAGAAACCATAACAGTGTTCTTTCTATACACAAAACAATTGCAGGTGTTTAAGTGAAGCAAATCAACATCCTTATTGAGGTTGTTCTGCTTACCTAAAACTATAATTATCTCGGGAAACGCCGGGTAGATCAGTTAGTAATGAATAAAAGTTGTATACAGAGTGGAAAGACTCTGAAAAAAAAACCCTTCAATTTTTATTATTTATTATTTTATTGCAGGGTTCTTGTGTCTCGTCCTTCTTTTTTTTCTACATCTATCATTTAGAAGTGTTTTTTTAATTAGTATACACCAAAAAGACAGATTATGAACATGACCAGCCACAGCATGTAAACACGAGCTTTTGTTAGCAGTGTTTCCGATTTAAGAAAATCTGCCTATTTTTGAGAGTTTCATAAACCAAAACTTGTGAATGTACGATGCCTCAGAATGGCATATCTGAAACATCTCAATATGTGGGTCGGCAAAGACTGTCGCGTATTGGTAATAACGTCCAGACAACTATAATACGACAAATCGCTCACACCTATAATAATTGCAGGATAATATTTCACCTCAATAGTTTATCAACCCTCAAACCCTTCTGCGTAAGGGCCCGCAAAGTCGTGGACGCAATTTTTATTTTCAAGTTAAGGTTAACTAATCTAAACTCTTTCTAAACCAATATCAAGTTAGAAAACACTTAAGGTTAATTTTGCCTATTTCGTTATTTCATGAAGTAAAAGCGTAAATTATGGTTGTTATTTAAAAAACGTTTGCTCTGATCCTCCCTCTCTCCCCATCACATATTGTCACGCTAGCACATGCCCCTCCCCCTTATTGCGTACGTGTTTGATGGACGGCCCCTAATGCCGGACATGCTTCTTCGTGTATTGAAGGAATTTGATTATCCTGTTGATGTGTGCCGTGTGACCAAGGGTGCACATATTATCTGACTATGAATAAAGCATCTCTAACTTAGACAGTGGCTCTTCTTAATGGCGCAAGTTGCGCTCTTTTAGGATGGGAAATGGCTATTTTACTCGCTTACGAAAGGGCATCATTCTTTTATATACACCCTGTATATGTGATTGTTATTTAGTTTTTTAATGATCGCTGTTATTATTTTATATTATTGCTATTTCTAGTCTTTTGATTTTTTTCTACTTTAAAAATTATTAATTGAAATAATCAGCCAGCGGATGCGTTTCAGTAGCTTTATTTGTTCCAGGAAGGAAATTATTACTTAGCTTAAGTATTCTGATCTTGGTTTTAATAATTAAGTTGAGAATATTAGTCACACAAAAGTGGAAGCAGCCATGCCAGATAAGAACATTTCTTGAGAATAAATTTTGGGACTTTTACCCATTTCCTAATTCCTACCATCATCCAAGTGGATTCATTACGAGGAGGCAGATCCGCCAAATATTTACATTAGGATTACTTTCTGAGCGGATATTATTCGCACGGCTTAGGCTTGTAGCAACATACGGGGTTTTATGCAATGAAAATGAAAATTCGGGGAAAATTAAATTAAATCGAATTTCTATAGAGTTTATTTTGCACAATAAAATTAACAATGTCAAACTTTCGTCGGATAGAGTATACAGCATTATTTTACTCCTGCCATTGCAATAAAAATAATAATGTTCATTTTTAACGTTCTTTGTTTGCAATTGCAGATCTTTGCAAATCATTGATTTTATCTAACCATAATTTTTACACATACTTTTCAATATAATCTCACAGATAAATGAAAATGCAGGAGAGAATGATATCTGGCAAATCGGGCGGTCAGAGCACAGGGTCACCGCAGTTAACGGATCACTAGTCTGTGTCACTCATGACCTCTAACATTATTGATGGTTATTAACCTTGTCACTCTTCGCAATCTAACATTATTATCTTCGTGATAATAATGAAATATCCACTTCACGATCCAACACTACTCAAAATACATAAAGATAAACGGGATAAAAATTGTGCGTTTTTCTTTATCATGATAAACACATACATTAAAGAGTTGTTCAAATTTAATGAAAGAACAACAAGTTTTCATTAAATGTTAACGAAACTTATTAAATCACAACGCCAGAACTAGCCAATGTTTTCGCTGCGAGAACTGGAAAACTAATGACTTATACAAACACAAAGAGAATTTCCGGATAAGTTTTATATGGCGATTATATTTTACAAATCTAATAATGAAAGTAGGGACGTAGCCAGGGGGAATAAGGAATTTGAAAATTGGAGTCGAAAATTCCGACGTTTATGTGATATCGTTATTCTTTTTTACTTTAGTTGACCAAATCTTAGAGAGAACGATATTTTATCTAAAGCTTCCCCAGAAGTGCAAGCCGAAAACTGCACAAAAAGCGCTCTCTATTCTGAGAGCATGCTGCTTCTGAAAATAAATTTCTGGCTATGCCACAGGATGAAAGCTTCATGGGGTAGCCGTATAGCTCAATGCTCTCAAGAGAAATAAGCTTAAACGAGAAAGGATGAGAGTTAGTTCTTTATTTTATGACGAAATATTTCATCTTTCGACTTTGTTGGCCACATTTGTTTGCTTTGTTTAACGAACCACTCATTTTGCCTTTGGCGGCTGAGATTCCGAACAAACCAGAATCTTTGGTAAACTGTGAACAAATCATTACGATGAGATTACCTTCCTCAGGCAGCTTAGAAGACAAACGATTTCATAATTTTAATCCGCAAAAATCTTTTTAAATAAGTTTTAAATCAAGGCTAACCTTATGAAACCGAACTAGTTTATAAAAACTTTAAGATTTCTTAAGATTTTTGCTTTATAAAATCGATATTATTTATTTTTGTGTATTCTGAAATGTCTTAATCAGGAATCCACGAGTGTAGGTGGATACATGTGGGCGGATGCGTTTATATGTATTGATGCAGGTATTTCTCGCGGACGTATTCATATGTGTAGGTTCCTCCTTTATCAAATTTGCATGAAATAGCAAACTGCAGTTCATAAAATTGCTTAAAAGCTGATTTAAAGAGAAACTCGTGCAAAATTTTTTGAGAACCACATTCGCCTAAGAAATGCATTAATAAAATGATAAATTTAATGGAAATAAAAACGAAGCCATTTTTTACTGTTTGAATGAAAATACTCTTATGTTATCGAGAAAACAACTAATATTTTCATAATAGTATTATTTCTCCATTTAATCAATTTTAATTATACGGAATTGCATTTGGAATCCGTACTCCCTTATTTAATGAATGAACGACTGATTTAATGAAGAAAGATCAACACTCCCATTAGAGTTTTTATGTTCTCAGAAGCAAGTAACTGTTAAGTCCTCTTGGGCTACTTTGATTTACACGGGTGAAAATTCAAAAGGTCATAGATTATAACAAAAGGGTTAAACTATCTGAAATTCATCTAATCATACACTCAAGTGCACTTATTTTATATCCTAATCCTGGTAGGTTAAGGAATCGACCATCTTAAAAATACTTTCTTTCAAACATCCTTGTGGAACTAGGTAAAAGAGGAAATATGCCCATGTTGTTAAAGTGAACAGTAACTTTTATATAACGCCGCCGACGGCGAATCCTGCAATGAAATTTCTATCTTCTTACTCCCTCATTCACTTACTTTCATAACAAGATGCATGTCAAGGAGAAGAGAAAATCTCTTGCCAGTAATATTAATCTGTCTTGGAATCTACATTGTGACCCACAAAGGACTTTCTGATTTTAAGAGTAAATATCTCGGAAACTGAGATCGATAGAAGAATGAAACAAGTGGCATGTTTATTTCGAAAGCCGTAAAAATCTGATACGAAAATTTCAAAATTTGTTACAATTGTTGCCGAAAGGTGGCGCTGTACGTAGCGTATTGAAGGAAGTGGATGAAGTTTTTCTGGTATTGGAGTCCTACGGCAATAAGGCGCAATTTTCAATCGCGATTTGAAGTTGCAAAAAGTCCTGATGCAAAAAAACCCGCCAACTTTTCGACAAATTTCAATAGACAGGTAGTGTGGATGATGAGTTAGCGGGAAATGTTGGGTCCAAGCAATCTGCAGTTACTCCTGAAAATGTCGCGACAATTTCTGCGGTTATTCAGCGTAATCAGAGGAAATCCATCCGAAAAGTTGCAACGAATTCAGATTAAAACGTTTCAGCATGCATAGAATACTGAGGAACAACCTACCCATGGTTCCGTTCACGATCTAAATACACCAAGCCATAACAGTTCCAGCTGTGCGACAAAGACAAGATTTCCAGAACGATGTGCTCACCATGATTGATGGTGATAGATTCGATGTTGGCTGCATATGGTTCATTTTCACCTGGATGATTTCGTTAACAGACAAAAGTGGCGATTTTGGGGTACCGAAAATTCGCATTTATGTTAAGCACGACTAGTACATTCTCCAAAAGTACCGATTGGGCTGTAATATCCAGCAAAGGGCATTTGGCCCGTTTTTCTTGCGAGAAACGATCACTACTGTACGGTACGCTACGGTTCTGGGACAATTTGTCACCTCACTACAAGCATTGGAGGATCGATCAGGCACTTCGTGGTTCATGCAAGTTGGGGCCCGACCACACTTAATCCAGCGGTTTTTGCCTTTCTTGAGGAATACTTCGGGAGTAGATTATTGCTTTGAACTATTCTACATATATTGGCTCCATATTCATCCGATCTTATCCCCAGCGACTACATTTTGTGGGCATATTGAAGGACTGTTTTCTGGAACAATCGTGCAACACTCGACGAGGTTGAAGAGTTGATCTGTGAGGCTTTTACGTCTATTTCTGTTGATACACTGCAGAAAGTGAATGAAAATTTCTGATGAGTTAAACACTGAAAAATTTTTATTCTATTTTTTTATTTGCTTTTTGAATATTATTTACACTTATTTTGAAAGTTTCTCATCTTTAGAACCCAAAATGGACTGGATTTAACACAAAGAAGAACAACTTCCCCAAAATCAACTTAATGGAGTGCATTAACCCATCAAGTATAGTATTAGTGAGAAATATGTTTCCCACTTCAGAGAACTCTGGAGTGCGTTCTATTGCTCCAAATGAGACACAATTTGTACTATATAAAATTCAAATGATGCGCTTGTCATTTAGTAAATAAAAAAATAGTACAAAAACCAGTCGATAGGGGGCGCTGGAGCACACAAATAAATGTTTAATATATAACACTAAAATTGCTCAATATAGCCCCTTCAGTTTAAACAAGGTTCTCTAATAGCAATACCATATCTTCCACAATTGAATGTAGTGAGTCTGCCGGAATATCCAGAGCATGGCGTCAAATGTTGTCCTTCAGATCTGGCCATCGAGATCTAGTATTAACAGTTCGTATTAGATCTTGATGCTGGTTTTCTACAGTAGACAGTGACTTTCAGGAAACCCCATAACAAATGGGCATCCGCTGTAACGCGAATGGCGTTTCGCCTGTTCAATATATGCAAATAAACACCATTCGTGTTACAGCGTCATCTATTATGAATTTGGGTACTTAACTTTTTTTTATTTAATAAATGTCAAGCGCGTCATTTGATTTTTCTTTAGTATAAATTTTGTCTCATTTAGAGCAGTAGAACCCACTCCAGAGCTTTCTGAAGTGAAAACTCGACTTATTTCACGCAACGCTTTATTGACTACTCAAATGATTTTAATGATTTTTAAAAAAAATTATAATTTAATATTATTTATATTCATATTCAAGAATGAATGTACAAATATAACAACGACGTTATTCAGTTGATTTACTGGTGGTGTTCTTGAATCATTTAAACAAGTAAGTTACAGTAAAGTAATGAAAATATTGACAAAATTGTACATGAGGATCGTCGGAGAATCATTCAGTTTAAATCATTCGTAAAAAAACACCCGAACTTTGAAGCGATGACAACTGGGTTCACCATTATCACAATGCATGCACTCGCAGAGCGTTACAAACATTTTGGTTTTTAAGGCGCAAGAACCTGACCGGTTTGGCCCTTTGTGAATTTTTTCCGTCTCTTATGATGGAAGCTCAAGATGAAAGGTCGCTGTTTGAACATGTGGAAGAGTTCCAGCACGAATAATAAGAGATCATTCACAAGGTTCTAGAAAAAGGCTTCCAGGCGCTTTCCAAAAGTGAAAATAGCGCCGAGAACGGCATTTCGCTGCATAAGGGGACTACATTGAAGGGCATGTTCACATATTGCGTATTATGTTGCTTACAGGCAAACTTTTGGAACTGTTTTGATATAACGTCGTATAATTTCATTATTCATTAAAAAACTAAGCAAGTAAAAAGTTAGTTTTAGGAAAGATTTGAAAAAAAATGCCCTGAAGAGCCTTAAGGTGGTGTTACAGCGTAGGCTTTGAAGGTGTAAATAGTGCATAAAAAGGACAAATTCTGCACAGAGTAGATTAAAAAATCTTGCTCACAGCCAAATTTGTCGTTTCTTCCTTGGATGTCGCCAAAGTTATATTTACATAGATGAGCAAATGCAAGATTCAGAAATGTTAGAAAATTCTAAAAGTATTGACTTAATAATATACAGGGTGAGTCTGAAACCCTGTCACAAACTTTTAGAGGAGGTGGTATGGATTCTAATCAAAAACGTTCATATGAACATGGGTTCGAATTTGAACGATAACCAAGATATGAACAGAAATAAAAATTCCGCCACTAAGACCAACAAGTTAATAACTCAGATCTATAAGACCTAGAATAATGAAGTTTGGGGTAATGACAGGGTACATAAAATAGTGTACACTTAAAATTTGATCGAATTCCAACGTGTAGTTTCAAAGTAGTCAACATCATAACAGGTGGTGGTTAGTACTCATATGTGAGCACGTGTGACGATGTTGACTGCGTAACTCGGAAACTACGAATATTAATACAGGTAGACTACTAAAAAACTAAAAAACTAAATAGGATTAAAACTAAATAACTGTTACTATAACCCATGAACTATCAGTGTTTCAGCACATAATTAATTTTCAAACAAAATATTACATATTCGTAACTTAAAGAATTTTTTAGTTCTGATGTTATCAAAAATGTTGTTTTATCAAAATTGTTGTTCTATTAGTCATTAGTTCCAAAAAAATTATTATTATTATTATTATTATTATTATTATTATTATTATTATTATTATTATTATTATAAATTGTTTCACCCAATTTCCACTTTCATTATAAATTAATTTTCTTATTTAAAACGTTTCCTTATTTAAAAACTTGAGAAGCAAATGCATGTTTTAAATTTAGTTATCGGAAACTACTCGTTGGAATTCGATCAAATATACGGTATACACAATTGTATGTACCTATTATTCCTCAAAATTTCATTATCCTAGGTGTCATAGTACCTGAATTATTAACATGTTGATCTTAGTGGCGGCATTTTTATTTCTGTTCATATCTCGGTTATCGTTAAAATTCGAACCCATGTTCATATGAACTTTTTTTGTATATAATCATCCATACTACCTCCTCTAAAAGCTAGTGACAGGGTTTCAGATTCACCCTGTATATCATAAAGCAATATAATGATAAAATGTATTGAAATGCAAGGATAAATTGAAAGAGCATATTAGTCGACTAGGCGAATTCAACTCAGAATCACGGTTTCGGTGCTTTTTCAAGTCAAAACGCGAGAATACTTGATGACGTAGGATATACTCACGATTGGCTTTCATTATATGTATCCTTAAATTTCAATTACTAAGACTGAAATCTAATATCAGATCGAAATGCGCGTCAATCAAATAAGTAAAATCAGTTTATTGGTTTATGTTATAAGGTCCTATCTATACATTCACTCACCAAAAGTCCACCCCTCCAATCAGGTTCCCTGTCCGTAAAGAGACAGATCCCGCTGCTTCCATTCTCGGAATGCAGGTGCACAGTACTCCTTGATATCACACAATCATTGTAAGCAAAACTAGCTGCAGAAATGGCAGCACGCCGAGAGCTATCCGCATTTGAACGGGAGATGATTGTTGGTGCCAGACGGATGGGTACCTCAATTTCAGATATAGCCAACATCCTGCAATTTTCCCGCACAACCGTTTCAAGGGTCTATCGAGAGTACATCAATGAGGGGTTACAACCCATGTCGGACAGCGGACTTGCCGCCCACGCTTCATTGATGCCAACGATGTTCGCCGGCTCACCCAGCTTGTAACTGCTGATCGAAGGGCGACAGCAGGCCAAATCACCATGCGGTAAAACCAGGGACGTCCCACAACTGTGTCCGTGACGACAATTCGGCGAACCTTGGCAGCTGCAGGCTTTGGGAGCAGGAGCCCACGACGGGTGCCACTCTTGACAGTTGCACATCGTCGGCAACGCCTAGCCTGGGCCAACCAACATCACCATTGGACCGCTGAGGACTGGCGAAGGGTTGCCTGGTCCGACGAGTCACGGTTTCAGCTGTATCGGGCCGATGGTCGTGTCCGTGTGTGGCGCAGGCCACACGAAGCCATGGACCCCGCTTTTCAGGTGGGAACCACTCAGGCAGGTGGAGGCTCCATACTGGTTTGGGATGTGTTCTCGTGGCATGCAATGGGTCCTAGGTACATCTAACATCCGCTCTGCGTGCTACTTCCTACGTTGATCTGCTTGGGGACCACCTACACCACTTCATGAACTGTGTTTACCCCGCGGGAGACGGCATCTTCCAGCAAGATAATGCGTCTCCACACATGGCCCTTGTGACACGGCAGTGGATGGAGGAACATGCTAACGACTTCACGACAATGATTTGGCCTCCACGTTCCCCAGATTGCAATCCCATTTGTGGGACGTCATCGAACGATCTATCAGGTCGTCACCAACACAACTGGTAAATGCAGCATCGTTATGGAATGCAGTGGAGGCGGCATGGCTTGCAGTGACTGTGGATGTTCTCTGGGGACTGGTAGACTCTCTTCCACGACCGTTATTTGAGCCAGAGGGGGCCCAACACGTTATTAGGTAGGTGTGCCAAAACTTTTGGTAAGTGAGTGTATAATGTTTTTCGACATTCGGTTACTATTCTAAAAGTATGCATTATTCCTTTTTTGAAAATGAAATAAAAACTGGCCACATTTCAAAACTCCGTTATTTTTATCATTCTCCTGTTAAATAGCACAGAAGATTTTATTTTACACCGTTTTAAAAAGAATATCTTTTAAATGTCGGCCTCCAATGTCAGTAAACTGATTCAGTCGAATTCGGAAGTTCGGCCCACTTTTTCAAACATGACAATCGGTATATTGGCAATTTCTGTTCGGATGTTGTTCTGTAGGTCCTCTAGGGTCTATGGATGGTCATTATAAACCAGGGATTGGAGATAACCCCAAAGGAAATAATCACAGGGGGCTAAATCAGGCGAACGCGCAGGTCAGTTTACGTCCCCTCTCAGGGAAATCAGCCGCCCATTGAAGACTTGTCTCAAAAAATCCATTGAAATCCTGGTGGTATGAGCTGTGGCACCATCGTGACTTAGAGAACGTTTAGACATGCCAAGGGCAACTGGATGTTTACGCGCAGATCGCTTGGGAGACCAAAGAATAGAAAAACGAACTCATTCGGCATTTTCAGGTGTTGTGACGTTCCTTGGAGGTCCTTTCTTTTTTTTTGGAGACATTCTCCGTTTCCCTGAAGACATCCGTCCTCAAAAGAATCGATTTTTAACCAGGAACACGTCCACGCAGGGGAATTTCAAAGTTCCGACAAAAGGCACGTTGCACAGCGATGATGGAATGGGCGTTAGAAAAATACGCCTCCACAGCGAAAGCGCACTGCTCTCTTGACCAAAGCATGTTGGGAACTGACACAAGTGGCAATACAAACCTCCCATCCGGGCTATTCCATTGTGCTCTTCCCATCCCTCTGTGATGCTCACTAACTTAATCATGGCCTATTCAAATACGGAAGTTTCCAAGCCCCACCCGTTAGAATATTGTCCTAAATTTACAATAAACACAACGCATTAATGAAAGTACAGAGAGATTCTCCAAAATGTTATAAATGGATTAATAGATTACTTACCAAAATGAATTATAAAGGGTTGAGGCAGATAAGCGCAGACGACTTAGTAAATGTCTAATTTTAGGAAAACCACTGCGCCACCATCCATCATGCTTGTTATGATGGCTGAACTCTCCATTGCAGTTTTCATTGCAAGAGATTCTGGATTAGTTGTTCGCGACGAAGTCCATACCAAGTTCCCTTACAACTTTCTAGAGTCCTTCTACTGTTTTCGGACGTCCTCTTCAAGATCTTGCTTCAGCAGTCCAATGCCATAAAAATCTATAGGTTGTGCATCAGAGCCTTTTACAGGAGATCAGAGAAAAGAGGATTACGAGAATTCCAGTATCATCTTGTTTTTACTCTTGTGCGTGACGATGTTTTATCTTGTGGTTCCACACGTGTGAGCCCTCTGATCCATACAACTTTGTATAGGCTGGTAATATACAGGGTCTTTCAAATAAAGTCTAACGGCCAAATATTCTATGAACCGTTACTCAAATTAAAAAAACTATTAGTGCATTGCTAAAACTGATGTTTCGACGCCAATTAAGGGATCACATGATTTTTATCTCGGAAACCCAAAGAGATAGAGTAAAAATGTCAATGCGAAACTTATAGAGCATGGTCGAATTAGTCTAAAAATCATCATTCCAGAATAGCTTTATTTGGCTAATGTTTGAGAAAATTTGACACAAACATTTTGTGAAATACGGCAAAGAACAGTACAAATACAAAGTTACAACGAGAAGTCAAATCACAGAAAATGTTCAAATTGATGTCCACCGGATGATAGATATAAGAGAAGTGGTTTATGGAAATTAGCATACCTGACAGCAGCGCAGGTATCATGGATCCTAGTTTGAAGCTCAAAGACATTTGAATGTGGAGAGGCATAAACAATTTCCTTCAATCGTTGGTCCATAGTGCTGTTTCTGTCGATAAAATTGATAGAGACTTTACAACACAAAAAAGGGAAAACAGAGTTTCCGACTAATTTTGCCATTTATTCCCGGCTTTCTTTATTCCTTGATAAAGCCGGGAATAAATGGCGAAACTAGTCAGAAACTCTGTTCTCCCTTTGTTGTGTTGTAAAGTCTCTACCAATTTTATCAATTTCCTTCAGATAACCCCACAAAAAGAAATCAAGTAGTTAAGTCTGGTGATCTTGGAGGCCACCTTACTGGCCCGAAATATCCAATCCATTTGTTCCCAAAAGTTGCTGTCAGTAGATCAGATGCTGTTCGCACCTTGGTGCACCGTCATGCTGAAATCATACATTTTTCCTTTCTGCTAACGGTAAATCATATGTTTATTCAGAAACTTCTTTTGATAGTAGCTCAACATAACGAATGCCATTTCGATTTTGATGTAAAAACACTGGTCCAATAAAGCTACCATTCCAATTCTACACCAAACATTAATGGACCATTGACATTGGTGGGAAGCATCCCGCATAAAATGAGGATTACTGTTTGACCAATGATGTTAACAACCTCATCCCTCGTGTATTTTGCCTCAACCATCCATAATGCATTTTCTAAAAAGGTACCAATATATAGCATTATTCTCTAATGCATTCAAAACAAAATTGCAGAAATCAGTCCGGAGCAAATAATCTTGTGGCCCTTACAATGCTTGAACGGGTGTTAAATGGAATGGATGAATCTATTCTTATGAAGAATTCACCATACGTTGGGAATAGATAATCCACACAGTAATGCAGCATCACGGATACTATATGTGGGAATGCAATGAAACAGGCCATGACATCTGCATCTGCTACCCCTCTATTTCCAACTCTATTACGAGGCACGTAATATTTCTGTGACTTCCAATATAAATTATCACCATTTCAGTTAATTATTCTGTTGTAAATGCAGGCATTTTAGTACTTAGATGTTTCCTCCAAAAGGAGACAAATGGTATGTACAGGGTATTGCAGATAACTACAGGGCAGTATAACGGGAAACCTACCCGCCCGATTGATAATTGGGTAATTTTATTTTGTTAAACTTGTTTGTTTGTCAAAGGGCATGACCAATTGAGCCAAGGGGGGGGGAGGTGCGCGCTGTACTACTACAGGGTAGGGGTTACACAAAAAGTAAACACACTTATGAATGTCTCCGCAGTTAGAGGGGACCAACAAACATACGAAAAATTCAACAGAGAAGAATAGTAAAAAATAGCGTTTCACACTTTTTTTATTATTATGTTTGGTCGTCACGGGCTAACCCGGGTTGCGTCTCGTAGCGGACACAGGGCCAAAGCCACGAAACGCAGCAGACCAGTTTGCTCTACTGCTGAGAAAGTGTCACCTGGGTGTTTTGTGAAGTTTCTTACAACAAATGTTCAAGAACATGACTGTGGAAACTGCTGGCTGCTGCAGGCCACCTTCATCTCCCTCCATTCTGCTAATCGTCCGAGCCGGCCCCTGCAATCGCGCGGGTAGGCTTCCCTTTATATTCCCTGTACATTGAATGCAACACTCTGATAACTGCATTTAGAGCAATACCCTGTATCTCTAAGTGTGGGCAATACCCTGATAACTATCTGCAACACCCTATGGGCTGCTGAACGATGAAAGCAAGGCTTTCGAAAAGCGCTTACAGGTCGTATTTTTCCTTATTCTTTTGTTTTTTGTCTTATTTTTTTGCCTTATTTTTCATTTATTATTTTTTCGTTTCTTGTTGCCTTGTTGTGGTAAAAGAGTATCCTCTAGTTTATTACTTAACCTAAAAAGTTCATTAACGAAGTGTACATCTGTTTTCTATAATACTATCAGTAAATAAAAAAAGCCTATCCAGAAAAAAAAACTTTATGTTCTGATAAAAATAAGAATGAAGGGAATTATCACTATAAGTAAGCCCGAATTTGCGTATGTCGAAATAAAGTACAACCCAATCTCAAAAGTATGGAATAATTCTATTTCATATGCTAGATCTTAGTTTATTCATAAAATTGTAACAGAAAATATATGCAAATAACTTCTTGACAACGTTTTTTAAAAAACATGTACTACAGTTTCCAAAAAAACAGAAATAGCGAAATAAATTTATTGTTTTAGAAAAATTCTAGTTATTTAAAGTGATTAATCGTGTCTCATAATTATGGAATAACAAATATTTTGTCGCAGAATAATAGAATAATCTTACAAATTGTGTGTTCTGATTACCATAGACTCCTATATTTTACTAGGGGATATGAGTTCATGAATGTTTGTCATAAAGCATTCAATATTTTTTTGACATATGAATCGTTACTTGATTGTTTTTGCTATAATGGGCAAATCAAAAAACTGTCAGTTTCTCAGAAGGAATTGATTGTAAGTCTCAGAAAAACTGGAAAAACACAACAGCAAATAGCAACAGAATTGCATATTGTCCAAGGAAATGTATCATAAATATTCACAGAATTCAAGAAAAATGGATCTGTAACCCCAGCAAAAAAAAAAAAAAAAAAATGGGAGACCAAGATGCACAACTAAGCGTGAACATACAACTCAAAATGATCGTGCTTAAAAAAAGGTTCCATACAATTCGTGGCTGTCAACAAGTTTGGAAAGATCATGGTGTGAATGTTAGCAAAGATCTTGGTGTGAATGTTAGCATAGAAGATTATTAGAAGCAGGTTTTAGATCAAAAGTTCCAAAGAAGAAACCTTTGTTGACACCACAGCAGAGATCAAAACGTGTTGCTTGGGCAAGGATCCATCGGTCATCATCTACAAAGTTTTGGCAAAGTGTTATATTGAGCACCAAAAGCAAATTTGAAGTATCTGTTGGACAACATGATCATGTGTGTAGAAGAGACGATGAATCATTGGAGCCAGGGTGTGTGAAACATGTCGTTAAGCATCCAGATAGTGTGATGGTGGGATGCATTTCTATCCATGGGCCAGGAAAAGTGTTATTCCTTAAAGGAAAGATAAACTCAGAAGCATATCAGTCGATTCCTGAGACAGGAATATTAGAAACAATTGAAAACCATTTTGGTGATGACATTATTATTTTTCAACACGACCTAGCATCTTGCCACAACTTGAAATCTACCAGAGCAATCTTGACACATCTAATTTTGGAATTGATGTTTTGTCCTGGCCAAGAGATTCGCCAGACTTAAATCCTATCGAAATTTTATGGGCGGATATGAAAAAGTTCATTCGAAACACTGAGAACCCTCCTAAAACAAAGTCTTCAACATTTAGGGGACAAAATCACAATTGAAAGATGCAAGCAGATAATTTCTTCAATGCCTAATATATGTGTGTCAGTAGTTAAACACCGAGGTTTTCCAACGAAATACTAAACCTTTTAAAAAAAAAAATGTGTGTAATTATTCCATTATTTTGCGACACAATTTTTGTTATTCTTTATTTCTGAGACAACATAGTATTTACATTTGTTACCTTTTCTTTTGATGTAATAATCATTACATTTTGTCCCTTCGTTTTTCTGATGAATGTGATACATAGATTACAAAAAAAAATATTGCTAAGTTATTTTCATAAAATTTGTTGAAGAATTCATGAATAAAGTGTAAACCCATCATATGAAATTGAATTATTCCATACTTTTGAGATTGGGTTTAAGTCGTGAATTTTTAAATACTTCAAATTCACGTATAATTAATATTTAAGTTTAAATATGCCTAGAATACAAATTATACACTACCAAGTACAAATTAAACTCTATTAAATTAAATTTTATTAACCGGAATTCTATTTAAGTGCTGTAGTTGTTAAAACGTATAAAAGAAAATCTGAGATTGTCTTTGTTTTAGCGTTCATTTCCCCTTATTTCCGTGCTACTTGGCAATTCACATAGTTTTAAAGTGCGGTTTTAAAAAGTCTTTTCATCACTGCTCTTCTCACTTTTTATTATTTAGTTCTTTAAGGTCCATATCTCGCACAAAAGGGTTGCACTAAACAACAGCACAATGAGCGAATATTAAAAACAACACAAGATAGCGATTGCACT
This sequence comes from Rhysida immarginata, assembly GCA_023313115.1. NCBI lineage: Eukaryota > Metazoa > Arthropoda > Chilopoda > Scolopendromorpha > Scolopendridae > Rhysida > Rhysida immarginata. The sequence continues at coordinate 251,700 of JAHWFO010003664.1, forward strand.
TTGCCATTGCCGGCGGCAGACAATGACTAAGGGAACAAGTCAGGCAACCGAAATGCCCAAGACTGATAGAATTTTAAGGCATTCGAGGATAAAAAGGAAAGCATTTGTTTTCTAAAGAAGCCTTTCGTTGTTAGGATTAGATGGGTTGCTAGGAAGCCTCTGGTTGTTAAGGCAAGGCGTACTTCTAACGGAAAGGTGTACTTCAAAATGAATAAAAGTACCTGAAAAGTTAAATAGAGAGAGTAGTAATTCTGTATATATTCGAACATATAAGAGACTTTTAATTTATAAGCATTCCTATTTAATGAAGCGAGCGTCAGTAGTTAAAGCATTCTATCTATTATTTCTTCATAATCTATTGCTAAAGCGTTTCTAAGCATACACTGTTGAAGCAGGCGATTAGCTATTAGCTATTGATAACAATTTCTCTGACAAAAATAACTATTGATAATGTAAGGCATCAGTAATATATATGCCATATCTTAGCAATGAAAGTTTCCAATGGTACCATTAAAATGCGTGCAACTGAATCAATATTGGTAATCATTATTTTTAAGTTATATTCATTCATGACACAGGGTTATAAGTTGTTTGATATAATACATGCTATATCGTAGCACTGAAAGTTTCCAAGGACCATATTGGTACCACTAAATTACGTACCTTTGAATTTATAAGATGAGGTAAGCATCCACGAATATTTTTTTTATTTAAAACTATAAAGTATCGCGATACATAACCCCTCACCAGTAGATATTCGTATTCTCGGCTGCCCCAATAGCCCTGCCCTCGACATGATGCCCTTGTTTCACTCGCGAATTCATGATGTCAGCCCTGGAAAATTTATGAAGATTACCGAATAAATTAATAAAATAAAATATTAAGGAAATGTAATAACTTACTATAGGCCTTCATTTTTACTGGAAGGCAATTAGCTAATTTTAATAATCTATTTTAAAAAAATAACAGTTTATTTAGAAAATTCAGAATCCAATCAATTTTCGTCTGCTGCTCCTTCATAGGAAGTACAGAGTGATTCAAAAGTTACTGTGCATTAGTGCATGAGAACGTGTACACCAGTGGTGGATCTAGAACTTAAACAAGGGGGGGGGGAGCAAAGCAGGTGGTTTGGCTAATATGTTATAAGTTATTTCGAATAACCATCTCAGGGAAATGATGATCTTCGATTTTGGGGTCTTTCCTATACTGAAGTTTGTAAATGTAAATTTGTAAAAATATTGCAGTATTAAAATTCTTTAACGTTATCTAACTTGTGTATGTTTAGGACCAATGGGGTGAGGGAGCTATAGCCCCAGTAGTCCCACCCCCCTTAAATCCGCCACTCTACACTTTGCCCGAGCTGAAGGAGGAAATCACACTGAAGTTCAGCTAATTTCACCAGCTATATTGAGCAGAGTGTTTCACAACATGCAACAGTGTGCTAACCGATGTCGTGAGGCCGGTGGCGGGCATTTCCAGCATCTATTTCCATTAAATACCATTTCCAGCCACTGCACCGTTCCATCACTAACAGTGCTCTCAAGAACTTGCCTTCTAATATTATCTCGATCATTACCAAAGCCATGAATGACTGCTGGAAACTTGATTATTTCCCCGACCAGTGGAAAGAGTCCGTCATAGTTACCATACCAAAGCCTGGTCTAAATCCTGCTCTTGCTGTCAGCTACATGCCCATAAGCTTACTACCTATGTTATCAAAAGTCTTTAAACGCATCATTCTGAAGAGTTTTAACGAATTCTGTGTAGCAAACAATCTCGTTCGCGATGAGTAATTCGGCTTTCCTCCAGTTCACTCCTGCCAACTTGTTGCAGATCTAAACACTCCTCTTAACTGTGCTAAATATGGTGGTCTTGTCTTCTTGGATGTTCGTAAAGTATTTGATCAGATTTGGCACAACGGCCTCATATACAAGATGATTACTTGTTGTTTTTCGGACAAACTGATTATCTTGATTACTTCCTTTCTGTCAAACAGGATATTTCGTGTCAAGGTTGGCTGCTCCATGTGTAACCCTAGTGACGCCAATGCTGGTGATCCCCAGGGCTCTGTCCTCGGCCCTGCTCTGTTCAACTTTTTTTATCCATGACTTCCCAACTTTTACTAAGTGCAAGCTATATCTGTTCGCTGACGACGCGGCCATCATGACTACTGACCACAATCCCGCCCACGTCATATCACGTTTACAAAAGGCCTGACAATTGTGCGAGAAGTGGTTTGCAAACTGGAGACTCGACCTAAACGTTGATAAATGCAAGGCAACGTTCATTACGAAAAAATTTCGGAAACCCCCGAGTCCTCTCTTCCTTTCTGGTAAAGAGCTCGAATGGGCAAAAAATTACAAATACTTCGGAGTGGTGGTAGATGTCAGGCTAAATTGGAGTGACAACGTCTCCTATGCGATAAATAAAGCTAAGAAGGCAAAGTTTAGTCTAGTTGCTCTTCTGCGGCGAAACAGCGCCCTTGGAATGGATAGCAAACTTTTGCTTTATAAGATGGTTTATACGAACCATTCTTCTTTATGGTATGCCTGCTTGGGCTACAATATGCAAATCCAGATGGAAGGATCTTCAAACCTTCCAAAACGTTACCCTGGGGACTATCGCCAAACTTGACAGGAGAGTCGCAATAAATATTTCTATTGCTGAAGATTTCCATATACCTCCAATTGGTAACTATGTCCAGGAGTCGCTGAAGAAGTTGCTTCCGAAGATTAAGGACCATCCCAATCCTCTGGTTGCAGATATTGTGGAGCATCCAAATCACGTTTAGAAGTTTACTCATGCATCGCAGGCCTCATCACGTCCTGGACATCGATTTCGACGACATCCAAAAGGCCATCTTTTCCCGATACTGGATCTCGTAGCTCCTCCGTGTTCCTCGTCAATCAACAATCAACTCTATCGTCCTTATAGGAAAGGACTCCATCTTATCCTCTGAATGACTTAACTAGGCTTCATCTGGCTTCTTCCCAGTGTACTTCCCCTGGTTACTTCCTGGATGAGTATGGCAGTGAAAGCGTTGCTTTCGGACCGCTCGCTTCGTTTTGCCTGTGCTGTTCGATTGTCGATTGTCGAAGACACAGGCAGTTCTCTCAGTTTCCTTGAGGTGCTCCTGGGCTGCTGAATGATGGAAGCAATTGCTTTCGAAAAGTACTTCCAGAATCAGGTTGTATATTTTCAATCTTTCATTGTTGTGGTTAAAGAGTTTATTTTTAATATTAAGTTTTGCATTGTAAATATCCACATTAGTCTTTGTTTTTAACTAAGAGGAGAAGAGTTTAAAATCTCATGCATAGAGGTTGACTTGGAAAATTGAAGCCACTACCACAGATGAAATGAATGAAAAGAAGATCATACATGTGTGGGAACAAATTACAGCAGAAAGTCATTTATTTCTTGCTATGTTTATTTCGTTTCAGCATAATTGTTAAACTTTTGAAATAAGTCTTTCTTTTATTTACAACAAATTTACTATTGTATAATTGTGCATCTTATATGTAACATAGATATTTGAAACATTTCTTGTGTGTGTCTAAATGTCCCCTTCATTAATATTACTAGAGATAAGTCATTTAGCGAGGAAACTCGGACGGTTGTTTTCTGGCCATCTTACAATGCAGTCAAACCGTGTACGATCAAAACCGCATTATTTATATTCACGTAAGCTTATTTCAAAATTTAATGAATAAATATTATAGCTTATCGTTGGTAAAAAATATTAAGCAATTGTAAAGCTCTCTCTATATAAAAAACAGAATAAATGTAAAGACTCCCCTCCCCGTCCAAAAAATTTCTTTCAGATGTTGACCAGACACTTACTAATGAATCCTGAAGGGAAAAGAGTGACGTTTCTTTATATTTTTTCTTTTTTTATACCTTTCTTTTCTAGAGTAGGCATGTGGAAAAAGTTTTCTCCGATGAAAATATTACATTTTCCGTTCTGACATCTAACCCAAAATATTTTCCAATATATATCCAAGGCCATACTTTAACATGTTACTTTTCTACGTTCTGTCGCCGACAGAAATAATAGGATCCTAACATGAATCTTATTACTTGATTTCAAAAGAAAGCAGTATTTTTGAAATCATAGTATTCAAATTTGCCTGTCACTCTTCTATATTCATCCATCCATCTTTAATGACACATCGTTTTTGCCGAGTCATTTTAAGCTGCATAAAAGAAGCTAGAGAAAAAAACGGGGAAATACAAGATAAAATTCAATGGGAAAAAACTGCATATCCAAGAAGCTCTCAAACGAATGTTATAACAGTTTTGATTTTTATAAACTAGTCAGTATTGCCTTATATGTTGATATAGCCTTATATTTATTCAGTTTGAATATAACATTAAGACGGGGAAATATATTCATTTTCTCTCATAAATTTAGAGTTTAGTTTATGTTTGTAATCGTATCACGGTTGCTTAGCTTTAAAATTCTATACCCTTACTCAGGGTTAAAAACAACAGGCAACATTCAAAACCCTGGAATGTTGAAGATTTTTTTTTTTTAATGAAAGAAATCTGTATTATTTAAATCGTTTGATTTAATTGAATGAATCGAAAATAATTAGGATAAATATATTTCATATGAAGAAAGCATATTTCTTCCACAGTCATTAGGTGTGCTCGTTATCTGAAGCATTCAATCTCATTTCCTTTATTATTTCATAAGCTTTCGCTCCAATCTTTTCTTCTAAGAAAAAAAATCCACTCCGATAGAACGATCATTTTAATTATGTGAAGAGTAGAAAGTTCTTTACTTCCAGCGAACTTTTAATCTTCCTTTAACCCAGATAGCAAATTATAAGGATGAAGAATATTAGAAGGATTTTTCCACTCATATTTTTTAATCATCTTCAGCTATGTGCATTCAAGCACTTATTCCCATTACTATTATTCCTCGTTGATAGGATAGTGGCGGTACTGACTTTCATTTTTCCTCTCCCTTATGCATTTCAATTTAGTGTAAAATTTTAATGAAAGAAATAAAGGGCAATATTGGATAATATATTATGTAAATTTTATAATACTTTAACTGTAAAAAAAGCGAAGAGACGCGAAATCCATTACTTTTTTGCCCATTCATTCTTTTTCCCAATTCTCTGCTTGAATATTTGATTTATCAAAGAAATATTTATCGCCGTTGGTCCCCATCTACTTTCATCTTTTGTTTTCTCGATTAAATTCTGCTTATTTATGTGGAACAGACAGCGGGAGGTTAACATCGAGGAAAAAATTGAAAGTTAGTACCGCTACTATCCTATCAGCCCTCCCTCTAATGTTCTTAAATCCAAATGAGACGATGAGTCAAGAAAATTATTTCTTCGCCTCCAAGAGTCGTGACTCACCTTCTCTAATTCAATTTGAAGCCTTAGTGAAAGATAAAAAAATATAGAAAAAAAACAAATTTAAGGAAGCAGCTTAACGAAAAAGCTAAGAACATGCTCTCTACTCTACACAGATGAATATTTAATCCGTTTGAGAATGCTGACATCCAAAAAAAATAAAAACAAAAAAGAACAAACGAAATTACTTCAAACAAACGAGCTCTTCCACCGAAAACATTAATTCACCCACGCGTAGCTTCTTGTTATTCAAATCGTTTTTTCTGAAGATTAAATGGGAAATTTCTTCGATGGAAGTTTCTAAGGTGTTCCTTGATCTATTAAAAATGGGATTTGCTAACCAAGAAAAAAAATTCCTCAGAAAAATTAATTCGGCAGACAATTTGATTATTATTGTTTTCCTTCCCGCATATTCCTTTTAAGTGCGCGATGTCTTCTTTAGTCTCCGACAAATAAAAATTTTTTGCTACTTTTCACTCTTCGATTTTGTTTTCAAACGTATTAGCGAAGAATGCGCTTTCAGGTGATAACTCTCCAAGGATATACAGTGGTTTTTGTATTCATAGGGGAAATTACAGCCTTAATATCTCTATGGAAGCTCGTAAATTTTCCGTAAAGATGAAAAAAGACATCTTTTTACGAAACCTGGATGAAGTTGCCATTAAATATGCTTATAATTACCGACTCGTATTTCACCTTCGCTAATGCCTTTCTTTGGGCGTGCATCTTAAAAGCTAGCAATAATATCTTGTACATTTCTAAAACAGCTATAGTCAACATTTAAAGCGTTCTTATAGGAAATTCCAGTGTACAGTCTAATTCAAAAATATAAGATCACTTGGTATTATGACAATGCAGAGATTAACTGTCAGTTTTATTTATTTCCTAGGATCACCTAAGCCATAGCGTTATGTTTTACAAATATAATGTCCCCACATTAATCTGTTTTCAAATTATCTCATATACTAAAACTCTTGCGTGTATTTATTTATTTATCTGTAATTCTATCTCCTCCTAGACGGTTTGAGCTAGCGACTTGAAATTTTCAGGGCAGGCTTATCAATAAAGGACCTGCTCTATCGCCAAAAATCAGCCCCCTACGACCCCCCCCCCGCCTTCCCCACTTTGTGGGGTTTTCATTTAAAATTATCTGCTTTTGCTTTGTAATTCCCCTCAACAGATGGCGCGGGCGGGCGAAGCCGCAGGTAACAACTAGTTACAATAATATGATTTTATGAATTATTTTTATATAACATGGTATAAAACCATGAATAAAAAATCATTTGTTGCTCCTTTATTAACATGACTTCAAAACCTCACCACCAGTGACATTGAATCAAATAATGCTTGAAGGTAAGTAAGTGAGATGTGATCCCAAGCATCCATGATAGCTCTTTTCAGTTCCCTAACACTTGAGAACTGGCTGTTTTTGAGTATACTATATTTGATGGAACATGTCCCAGATATTCTCCATCGGTTAAAGATCTAGACTTAGTGATGGCCACATTAAATTTTTCTACTATAAACCATTCCTTAGTGGATTTTGATGCGTAACATGCAGTGTTATCTTGTTGATATATCCAATCATTACCTCCAATGAAGGGTCCAAAAGAAATCAACTTTTCTTATAACAAATGTTGAGACTTTTCAAAGTTCATTCTTGTGTTGACAATTACTAGCTCAGCTTTTCATCCATAGGCAAATGTACCCCAAAATATGACTGAACCATCTCCTCATTGGCGACTGATCATCAGGTGATTCTGTTCTTCAATCATGGCAGTAACATTTATGACCACCAGAGCCATTTAAGTTAACAAATGCCATTCCTCCCTCCAAGATATTACCTCTTTTACCTGTTGAAGTCTGGCCCTCTTGTGCATATCAGTCAACCTTAGTTCACTCAAACTTAGTTTGCTAACCATCTTGACATATGCTGTTGATGATGAATTTAAGGCTCTTCAATGGTGCTATGACTTACAGGCTGCCTCCATTTGTTAGTAACTTGTCTTGCTGACATGCTATCACAAATGACTAAATGGTCATTTCTTAGAATATACCTTTTCTACTGGTTACAATCCTTTCCAGAAAGTTTTGATTTGCCATAGTTTTTTTCTGAAGTAAGTTATGATATATTCCCTTTATTAAGCAACCAATTTCCCCCTCTGACTTTTCAGTACCAATTAATAGTGAATATGATGTAATGTATTTCACTTTTGGTTAAAGGTTAATTAAGAGGCATGATAGCATCCAATA
>JAHWFO010003664.1:259721-310600 GCA_023313115.1 Rhysida immarginata
TAACTTGTTGATCTTGGTGGCGGCATTTTTATTTCTGTTCATATCTCAGTTATCGTTCATATTTGAACCCATGTTCATAGGACGTTTTGTGTTTATCTTAACCTCTATAATACCCCCTTTAAGTATTTTACATTCGATGTAAATCACCCTGTATAATAGTATTTTCCCCCTGCAAAAATCCTCGTCGTCCTCGGCTGGGATCGAAGCCACATCTACGGGCATCAGAGCAACACCACCTAGACAGAAGGCCTGATAACGGAAACGTCATACACTGTTACATCATCATTAGTCGACCATTGTTAATCCTATTTCTACCAATAATAAGCCCTAAATTTGATCGATCAGAGGAGATCACACAACCACTGAGCCATCGAGGCTAATTAGGAAAAGTAAAATTGTCTGCTGGACAGAGAGTAATGCCCACGCAAATGGCCAGAGAGCACCAGTTAAAAAAAAAATCACGCTTTAAACAATGGAGTTTCCCATCCTGTATTTCTTCATCCACGACCATAGCCAAAGTAATTTTTTATGGCCTATTGTTGCAGAAACTTTACTCTGCATTGTAGGACATGACATACATTGGGCGAGGTCAAAAATGCAAATACCGAGTTGGGTTGGTGAAGCATTGATTATTGCTCGATTGTTAACGTATTGTTGACTATCAGCAACAATGGTTTTCTTCACTAACTCGGTGTTAGCATTTTTGACCTCACCCATTGTTGGTCCGCGAATATCGTAGCTCATATCAGACAGACAGATCAAGCAAAATATTATTTTTACCCTTTCCCCTTTGGGCCAACCTGACACTCGGCACATGTAAACCTTACCGTGAACCTAACGAACATCTGGTGCAAGTATGAGCTCAAAAGGATAAGTGGTTCAAAAGTTTTGAGAACATTTACAGACGCACCCTAAATTTTTATATAGACCTTTCCATTGAAACCGAAACTGGAATAACTGCGCAGAAGCAGGACAGCAAAAACTTGCGTTTCCTACCTTGGCTAAAGTCAAAAACTCTCACCGGTGAGAAGAGTTAGCGTTTGCTCGGTCAGAAATCCCGGTGAGAAAACTGTGACGTCATTTTAACGCGGTCAGAAACGCCAGTTAGTGCTGCTATGCCTAACTTGTTAGTCTCACTGTCCTCACCGAGAAAAAGACGGTTAGCCCAGTGAGAAATTACGTCATCATTCTCTCACCGGTGAGGGTTTTTGACCTTAGCCTTCGAAATGTACAAACAATAGTACACATACGGAGGAAAAGATAAACTCTGGCGCCATCTCTTGAGTAAACAAACAAACATAAACCAAGATATATAATTTTACCCCTTCCCCCTTACTTTAGGGACATGTAAACCTTACTCTGGACCTAAGGAATATATGTTGCAAGTATTAGCTCAATCGGATAAGTGGTTCAAAAGTTTTTAGAACATTTACAGACGCACCCTGAGCCATATAAAGATTTCAATCATGTGGACTATCTACATATAGAAGGGAGTTGGTACGAGGGTTGGACAAAATAATATGAACACCTGTGTTAATACAATAGTCTAGGGAAACCTGTCGTATAGTTCCGCCCTCTAGTTTTGAACCGTGCCACCTAGCAGGCGAGAATATACACACATTATTCTATTAGTAGCAGTGATAGCGTCCGGATATTAAATACAGGGTGTATCTGAACGGTCTGTACAAACTTGGAGGGGAGGTAGTATGGGTGATTCTAAGCAAAAAAGTTAATATGAACATGAGTCCGAATTTGAACGATAACTGAGATATGAACAGAAATAAAAATGCCGCCACCAAGATTAACAAGTTTATAATTCAGGTTCTGTAAAGCTAGATTAATGAAATTTGGAGGAAAAACAGGGTACATAAAACTGTGTATACCGTTAAAATTTGATCTAATTCCAACAAGAAGATTCCGAGTTACTCATTCAACATCATAACACGTTTTCACTAGTATGTACTAACCGAGGGGGGGGGGGCGATGTCTTACCGTGGTCTCGGCCCATTTGTTGTCTTGCATGGGCGAGTTACAGTAAGATTATGTCAGTATTCTGGCCGACCATCTTCATCCAATGGCTGTAAACTGTTTCCTAATGAACTACATGTGTTCCAAGACGATAATAATGCTCCCATTCATACTGCTCGAGTTGTCCGAAACTGGTTTAATGAACACGATGGTGAACTACAACACCTAGACTGGTCCCTTCAATCCCCTTTGAGAGATACTTTGGAGACCAAGCTACGCAGTAGGTTTCCACCTCCAAGGACACTTTCTGAATGGCTACGTATTCTTGTGTCTAATGTGTAAAACTTGTACATGTATTTGTCCATCCAACGTCGGATACAACCTGCAATTAACGCAAAAGGAGGGCCATCGTCCTATTAATAAATATTGTCTCATTTCATAGGTGTTCATATTATTTTGTCCAACCCCTGTAGGTGTTCTTATAATTATACAACAGAAAAATCTTCAGAAAAATCACAAAAATCATCTTTAAGCATCGTACAGGGCGATTCAAAAGTTACTGTGCTGTAGTGCATGGAAACGTGTACAGAGGGCGGTAGTACCAAAATGGTGCTGGCAACGGAACAGGGTGTGTTCCTAGTGGAGAATGTGTTCCGGAACGCTGGCAAATACGTTTCCTAGAAGTTCTCGCGGACTTTTGCCCCACTTTTCTGTTTTTCGTTAATTGTTACTTATATATTTTTTTGGTTTACCGAACGTTTTTTCATTATCCATTCGTTATTGTGTCATTATTTTTGTATTTATTATCCCAACCACTCAAATTGTATTATGGCCAAAACATTACCCAGTTGCTTGTAAGCCCACCAATCAGGTTTCGAGTCACATCATCCTGATTGGTGGACAGGTTCCATATAACCGGGTGGTGCTGCACTGATTCCTTGTAGTCATTTCAGAATCCTGATGATGAGATTATTACTCAAAATACGTTAACTTCGCAATAAACGGTATCATATTGTTATTCCTGGACCTTGATTTCATTTAATACGAGGGTAGCCCAGAAAGTAATGCACCACAATATTTTTCTTCAATCATTATTTATTGAACACAATGAAACTTATACACACGAAAGAATCATGTTTCTTCTACACTCCCTATTTTTTCACATAATCTCCGTCCCGTTCTATGGCCTACCTCCAGCGAGACCCAAAGGCACGTGTGCCCTGTCTGTACCAGTCCTTGTTCTGTTCGCGCAGCCATGTCTTCACTGTTCGAATCACCTCTTCGTCATCCTCAAACTGTCTTCCACGAATGGCATTCTTCAATGGCCCAAACAAGTGAAAGTCTGAGGGCGGTAGGTCAGGGCTGTAGGGTGGATGGGGTAATACTGTCCAACCCTGTTTCGTGATGTGTTCCGACGTCAGGTGTGACACCGAGGATGGCCTCCCCGACCGCGGCAAATCTTGGAGCTCCGCCGAACCGCTTTCTGATGGCCTCCCCTCTGTGCCCAACGACTAACCGTACTTCTGTCGGCTGCTGATGCTCCATAAACTGCACATAAACATTTGTGAAGGTTTCCAACCGTTTCTTGCTCCGCAGTGAGAAATTCATGATGGCACGCTGCTTGTAACGTACATCACTTACAGACGCCATGTTGTTCCATGGCTGCACGTACGCTATCTGTCGGAAAAAATGGAAACTTTGCGCGCGCGCTCCGAAAACTTCAAAGAATGCATATCTCAAGTTTCGCATTCGTAATATTGTTGGGGACGGAGAAAATAATTGTGGTGCAATACTTTCTGGGCTACCCTCGTAGTTACAGCATTATCGACCAACATGCAATCTTTGCACAGAGGAGGTTCGGCAGCGGTTTCAAGAGACCTTCCCTGGTGTACCTGGCCGCATCGGAAAGCAGCATGGAGCTTAATCGAGCTGAAGCAAGAAGTCATTACTGAAGTTTAGAAAAATCTCACCAGCCTTATTGAGCAGAATGTTAACTGGGTGCTAACCGATGACATGAGGGCGGTGACGGGCATTTCCAGTATCTATTGTGAGTGAATGTCTCCTCCGACTAACCACTGCACAGAATCTTTTGAATCACTCTGTACTTGTAAAACACACGTAACACTAAAACATTAAGTGAGTCCAGAAAGTAAATAAAAGCGACAACTAAAGTCTGCATTGTCACAACATAAAACGAGCTTCGGAGGGCTCGTTAAGCCATCGGTTCCGGCTGTACTATCATCTCGTAGCAGTCATTAGTCAAGCCTGTGTGAGAACACTAGCGATGCAGAAAGGAGGAAGGGTCGCTGCTGCGTAAGACTCATGCCTCAAAAACTAGTGAGAAAAGCATCAGACTCTTATATCTCATCCGCACTAGCATTTCCAAACTAGTTTAGATTGCCGAACTAGTTCCGATTTTCAAGTGCGTACACAACTGGTTTAAACGAAACCGGTTTCAGGCGTTAGAAACTGTCTCAGATTAAGCGAGTTTCCCAAACCTTCTTGAAACAGATTAACTAGCTTCGCGCGTGGAATTATGGGATCCCAGAATTCCGTGCGCTGATGCGATGCCCTTTTATTTTGGATCGCCTTGCCTTGTGGTCTTGCCTCTCTCTCGTCGAGGCCTTCGATATTAATAAGGCCTGAGCATGCTGCTCCGTTTCAATGCTAAAATGCGTGCGAGAGAGGTTTCCCCAATCTGCCGCCAGATGTCCTTCTTTCACGTGTAGCATTTTTTTTTACACAGTAAATAATTTATTTTATAAATATTTACATAGCTGTATTTTTTTTTAATTTATTTATATATGAAATAATGAATTTTAAATTACCATCTGATGGGAACCATGAAAACTTCGAAAGATTTTAACTTTATTCAGCTATATAGCATTTTTTGACACAGTAGTACTTTATTAAAAAAAAATTTACATAATATTTTTTCATTTATTTTTGAATTTATCATGGTTACAAAAGCATATATAATACAATTGAAATAGGTGGCTTTCTGCTTGTTTATAGAGAAAAAAGGACACCTAGTGATAAAATTTCGAAATCGCTCATGCTCGGGAAATGAATGCTTGTTTGCTCGTTGCAACACCATGAGGCATTGAGCACATGTTTTTAACTCGTTCGAACTTTTCAAGTGCGGAAGCATATTTAGCTCTCCAAACTAGTTTAATCTAAAACTGTTTTCAAGTAACATCTAAACTAGTTTACTTCAAGCTAGTTCAGGTAGTGCGGATGAAGTATTACGGGCGATGACTCAATGAGTAATGATGATGATGAGGATAATATAAATTTGGTGACGTGTTTCCTTCAGCATAGATAGAATAAATATAATAAAAGAGGAGGGATCTTTTCAAATGCTTCAACTTTCTTAAGGTGCTTAAAATAAATTTAGAAATTTAATTTGAATTAATTTAGTGTAGGGGAAGTTATTGCTAAACTAAATTCAATTCAGCATATACACTGTAGGTGTCATGGCCAAAATATCGAACGAGATATGTTTACTCAAATTCTTTGGTCGTGACGTCACCTCCTTCTCATCAAGAGGAATCGGTGATTCAGAGTGAGAGAGAAGGTATTAAGCAACGAAGGTGAAAGAAACAGCGGAGTTCGAGTTGCGACCAACCCTCAGTAGAAAATGCGACAGCTCGACGGAAAAAAAAAGTGACTTGTTCGGAGAGAGAAGATAGGAGTTGGGTTCGTTACAAGGAAGAAACGACGGAACGGGACTTGGTTATGGAGTGCCTTCAAATGCTGGAATATTAAGTTTAAACAGTAATGGTGGTTAGCTCCATGCATTTCGACTGATATTTGGAACTTCCGCCGGAAAGTAGGCATGCGACGATTCCACGAGGATTTACATTATGCGGAGGTCAGCCTGGTTTCCTCGTACAGTTTGCTGTGGCATTACCGTATATTATTATCGTTCTCATTTTGATCTTCCCTTTATGAAAGGAACGAAGTGTCTAGCAAATCTACTTCTTCATAGGGAAGCAAACTGGGTTCTTTAGCTAGAAAAGTGTTTCATAAAGAACTCAGCAAGTGTGACTTTATTATAAGTGCTAATTGTTAGTGCTTGCATTTGGATCTTTCCTTCGCGAATTGAACGAACCGACTTCTTCAATGGGAAAGTAAACTGTGTTCTTCAATTGTGAAACCGCTTCTTAAAGTGCTCAACAATGCAACTGCATTAATTTTTAATATTATTCGCCCTGCGTTAACGTCGAGTTTTATAGTGACGACAGTTTGCGAAGTTTTATAGTGTATTAGTGATTCTGCTGTATTTTGCTGTATTTATTGTTTTGATTCTTATTGCTTCAAAATAAAAAGTTAAATTAAATCAACCTCCTCTTCACCCTCCTTTCTTCTGTCACAGAAGTTCCAAACTTGGACTGCCAATAGATATACAGGGTGTATGTAAACCCCTGTCATAAACTTCTGGTGGTGATTCCCCACAGCAAGATGAAAACAAAAGTTCATATAAATATGGTTCAGATAACGAGCAATTTATGAGATTTCCTCAGTTACAAGTGAAGTTTTAGCAGCTGGTATGGTACTCTGCGGATGGCAGTTAACATGCGGACAAGCTACAACAAATTCTTGAAATAACGTCCTATTTATTGGTTATTAACAGGTGCGCCTGATAATAACATCAGTTGGTACCTAAATAACCATTCGGGGGGGGGGGGGGTGAAACGGGTACTGTAGTAAACGGTTCGTTATCTGATCTTCTCCCCTGAACGGTTGTTTAGCTTCTCCGCATGTCACTTGCCATCCACCGAGTACAACACCAGCTGCTGAAACTTCACTTTTAACTGCGGAAATCTCTCAAACTGTTCGTTATTCGAACCATGTTTATATGAACTTTTGTTTTCATCTCGCTGTTGGGAATCACCACAAGAATTTGTGACAGGGGTATAGATACATCCTGTATAAGGTGAACCAAAGATTTATCATACCAGGGACGATAAACTGTGCAATCATATTTCCTACAGAACTTAAAACATTACAAAGAATAAGTTTAGATCCCCTTCTCAGATCTCTACCAGGGTTACGAATCACAAAACTACAAAATTCGTTTAAAAAAATCATATTTTAGTAAACAACAACAATTTGAAATAATGCACAAGTCAGAACTTCTAATTTCAAAAATATATCTAATATTAAATCATTTGTAGATAATTTATTTCTAACCAATAATTTTTGTGAAGTGTTACTGTTCAGATGATTAATTAAAAAATGGAACGTGGTTTGGTTCATGTGGCATTTTATTAATTGTCAAATAACAGACATACAAATTTTTGTGGCAGCAAAAAGCAGGTAAAAGAAACAATCAATTTTACAAAAAAATTCAAAGTTAAAAAGGTAAAGAATAAATTAAGGGACAAAAATGAACCTTGTGCAAAAAATCATAACGCGTTCAACTTGCTCAGTGGGACAAAAAAAACATCTCGGTCATCACTCCTGCTGAAGAAAAAAGAAAACTTACTCAGATTTTGATTCGTGTAATAGAACATCTTGTTGTATTGCATTAATCAAAAAAAGGCTTCCATAGCAATATCAAGCTGATCGAGGCATGAAAACAAGGATGCCATAAAGAAACAGCGATATTTCTTCAGAAGGAGGATGAGCAAGCAGGAGGTTTCATAACAAAATATATATACATATTCCACTGGCGGGGAGGTTGATCAGCGGCCATGCTGCACAGGAGGCATGTAGTGTGGAAGAGGAGCAAGAGATGAGAGAAGGAATAAAAGCTGTAAGCAAAAAAATAAAAAATTATAATTTGCCAACAATTGGACGGCATAGCTTCCTGCGGTCGAGGAAATTAGCCGCGAGGGAAAGAACGCATTTGCCACATCACACGCAGACCATAAAAAGTAATATTTTCGACAACAATAATAAAAAATATGAATTGCAACAATCAGTCTACATATTAGCAAGAAATCTAGACTTCAATTTATATAACTGAATTATATATATATATATATATATTTATTAAAACATGAAATATTAATCCCAGTATCAGACATAAAATATTATTAATCCCAATTTTCCCGAACAGTTACAATTATATTTTCCTTTAATATGAGAGGGTTTTATTTGTAGATAAATTACCAGTTTTAGCAATTCATAAAATATTTAACTTAGAATGTGTTTATTTATTGCGACGAAATGTGACTAGCCGAATCACGGTGAGAACGACTGCTTTCAAGCGGGCAATCAACAACAGCGATGTATGCCTTTCAATGCTCGCAGTAAATAACGAGATGATAAACAATATTTTCATTAAATTATGTTTGGGAAGTGATCCCAAACTTTATTAGAACAATAGTTCGGTTCTTGTTTGACCTAATCCTTTCGTTTGTAATAATGACATCGGCTAAAACATCGATCGCCATCTCTAATGCTGATCCCGCAGAAGCTGACAAAGGTTTCAGGCAAGACCATTCAGTTATAGTTCCTTTATGGTGCTGTTGTTTCAACTCGTCCGTTTCGTCGGGTGACGAGCCGTACTTGCATGAGCGTCATTGGCAATTTCAAAAGGAGTAATCAGTCCTACGAGGCTAAAACAAACGCAGTTGCGTGAAATTCGTTGCATTAAACTAAAGCATCTTTAATTTATTTTTTGTTGTTTAGCTCTAACATAATTAATATATGAACTCAGTCCTTTATTATATGTTAAAAACACTATTGCGTCCTGCTACCGGGTGTTTCAAAAATAACCGGTATATTTGAAAAATCAATAAAAACTAAACGGGCAGCGATAGAAATACACCGCGTGTTGCAATATGCTTGGGACAACAATAAATTTTCAGGCAGACAAACTTTCGAAATTACAAACTGTGCATTTCTATCGCTGCCCGTTTAGTTTTTATTGATTTTTCAAATATACCGGTTATTTTTGAAAGACCCGGTACCTATGAAGAAATTGGAGATATCCCAAATCTTTTGTAACCAATAAGTAGGAAGTCGTAAGTGCAAACAGGGTGATTATAAAGTCACCTCTGCAGAAAATGGCGATATCCCAATTATGTATAGCCAATAAATAGAAATATGCAAATCCAGTTTTGCGTATTTCTGAAAGTCTTCACAACAGCGTCACTTGTGTATTGATTGTAGTCTACAGTACGATGCTAAGTACACAGTTGAGGAAATGACTGCCATGGTCATATGCCATGGTACTTCTATTGAGAATGCTGCTACTGCAGTTAGGCTTTATCAAGACAGACATCCAAACAGCAGACACCCCTGATATCTATCATCACTTGGTTCTTGAAACTGGCAGTGTTATCAAACATCAGGTCGCCGAAAACAGCAAATGAATAGAATATAACAACTTTGTTAGTTATAAGTAACGTCAACCCTGTGCATGTAGAAATATTTTTAAGAAATCTATTTATCCGATTATGATTCGAGTTTTTATTATTGAGTTAATATTTGGAAATTGGTCCCTAACTGTTACGGTTATGAGATAAATTTTGTGTATGTCTTAGATTGCATAAGCAGGTCATCGGAAAGTCACCAATCGATATCTATCCACGACTTCTTATTTATGGCTGCAATAAATTTGGAATATCTCCATTTTCTGCAAAGATAGGAAGAGTGCTAGAGACTTTTCAGTCACTCTGCACTCGCTCTGTTTGGCTGTCCTTCTGTTTGTCTGTCCTACATGTCCATTACGAAAATGGTTTAACTTTTTCAAATTCTGTTTTCTCTACTCCAACAGTTCCCTTCCGGACCTGAACTGAATAAAATGCCATTGTAATCGAAATAATGGTCACGTGCCATTTGAATGGAAACTGTCACCCACTCTCATGGGTGGCATAGGATAATAAGGCTTGAAATATGGCATTCTATTGGAAATGAGGAAGCCAAATAATATAGCATTTTTTTCGATTTTCTAAATGTCACGTTCCAAAAATTCGACTGATTCGAATCTTTTCTCAAGAAAACTTCAGGGCCTATTTATAAACCTAACTTAATCAAATAACTAATTATTTATAGATGATCAACTGGACGACGATAGGAACGGTTCAAGTTTTTCACATTATGTTTTCGTTATTCATACAGACTTCCTGAGCTTAACTGATTAAAATATGGAATTCCGTGTAATGGTCACGTGAATCATAGACGCCATTAAAATTTTTCAAATGGCTACATATGCATACGATATATCTTTCGATTCGGCAATGGGGAGAAACGAAAGAATAAAATATTGTAGAATTTAAGAATATTACATTCAAGAAAGCCGAGGTTTCGAGATTTGTTTCAGAATAATTCTTAAGTATGCTCTACCCAACCTAAGAAGAAAACTCTATTTGGTTACATTTTTTTCCATTGCGGCAAAGCAGCTTTCTCTTTAAACAGGTTACATTTTTTTTCAATTGCAGCAAAGCAGCATGCGAAATTTGTTTAAAGTGATAATAATTTAATAATTTAAAGAGGGTTTTAAATACGAGCTCATAATTTATTTACAATATTTTTACTAAAAGATTCTATAAAATCTGATGCTGAGCTCTGTAAAACTTTGCGTTTAAACATTGTGATAAATGATTTATTTCTGCAGCTAACTAGGGCTCGAGTTTTTGTATCTACCATATTTTAACACTTTATTAAAAACACAACACCTACAGCAATAATAGTGAATAATAAAAGGCAGAATTAACAGGCGAATAAGCAAGAGAAATCATAGGTTATCTGTAGCTATACAATACATGAAAAATTAGAAACCTTGTGGTGTTGTGTAACTGTACAAGGGTATTATACAATTCATGGAATCAGCAATGCCATAGGAAGACTATTAACGTGTACGGAATGAGGGATAGTCAGAGACAGAGTTAAATAGATGAAGAACAATCGTACTGATGCAGCACAAAACTTAATTAAGAAGTTTACAAAGAGTCAAATACGAATTATTGTAGCATGGAACCGCCATCCTATATTGGAGAATTTGACATCGTCCTTCTGAATAGGTGGGTCCAAAATGACCGCGGCTGTAACCTCACTTCATAAGTTTGTCTTCAGACAGCATGGATTAGATACTGTAAATATGAAGAGTAGTTCAGGAGTTAGTAAACAAGAAGAGAGAGTTAAAGAGTTCATTGAAATTAAACTGCTTGAGCCAACTTGTTTAAGCTTAAAATTTATTGCTAAGCGCTCACTGTGTGAATTGTCGGCGGGAAGCCAGGTTTGAGGAGCCGTCCATTCAGGTGATGGTAGAAACCAGCCTTTACCTGTTTTTGTCTCTCCGTCGATAGTTTTGGGAAGTGCTGGCTTGCCTATATCATTCTCTATGTTTGGCTGACATGAATTGGACCTTCGAACCGCTGACTGGCATGACGGGTTACTCTTTGGTTTCCGGGGTGTTTAGCTGAAGTCGACGTGGCGGGTTTGCTATTTCGCTTGTAATGCCCAATATTCGCTCCACGCTGCTTTTCCGGCAGCTTTCTGGCATTCCTTCGCTTCGTCTTCTTCACGATGTTGACTCGTCTCGGTCACCTCACGCCTCCTTCACTTCGCCTTCCATTTCTCTCGACAGTCATTCTCTCTTCATTTTCCGATCTGTCTCTTTGCTGTTCAGTTTCTTTCTCCTCCCCCTTTCCTCTAGAAAACGGCGACGCATTGCTTTCAATTTGTCGTTGTTTCTTATTTCTCATTGGCTCTCTCCTGTTCTTCTTCACCAATGTCCAGTTGACACAACCACACATGTCAGCAAGGGAGGACGACCGGTGAGAAATCACTTTCTTCCTCCGGATCGCCTTCGATTTTCATGACAAGCAAAAAGTTGCTTATTTCTTGGATGTGCGATTTCAATATCTGCATGTAACATCTCCATGTACACTGATTTGAATTTCAAAATACCTAAATACCATCTCCTCAATCTATGCAAATCTTTTTCCTGTATGCGTCACGCTGTTCAAAAATGTAAACCCTTCATTTTTCCGGCGGGACTAAATGCCGAAAATGGTCGGTTATTTTCATCTAACTGATAGTGTAATACCCGGCTTCGCTCAGGTTGGTTGAATATATACTGGGTGTTTAGGGTAAATTTTTCAACAACTTAATTTAACTTTATTTTGCCAGTTTTGACTAACTAACCAGAATTAATTCACCCATGACTTCTCTGGCGTTATTCCCTTTAAAAAATCCGTTGCAAGAAAAAAGTCATATTTCTTTTGAAATTTAAAGAATGAGTGGATTGTTATTTGTTATTGTTGGCTCATCATATTGTTGTGGGTATTATTATTGTTGAATTTGTAAATGTAAATATATATTGTTGCAACATGCGGAAATCTGTGGCAAAGCAGTGAAAACCTTTCCCGGACTATTTTTAAAGCATCATAAAAGTTTGACGCCTGCTGGTTACGTGATTGTAGAGATTATCACGAATATACGGACAGACATTTATTAATATAGATTTATTTAGTTCCATTTTGTAACATTGGAATTAACGAAAAAAATATTTAAATTGGATATTATTTTAATGTCAATGTTTATGGGATAAGAATGAGATGATCATTGATGAGAATGTATTATGCAGTTATTTATATTCCAAAACTAACGTGTAGACTACATTTTTGGTTGATCAGTCAGGAGCATAGATGAAAAGGTTGTCTGGAGATCCAACGCGTGAGCATGCTATGTATTGTTGTCTATGTGAAAGGCACGGATTCTCCAAATTGACTCCCGATACTTCTAATGAATATACTTACATTTTGTTGATGGTCATAGCAATTGTAAACTAAACTGGAGTTGCCGCACGTGTACATTCGTGTAAACTGGAGTTTCGTTTACTCTAAAAGCTTCACAGTCGAAGGCGGCCTTGCCCTTGTCTTTCTGCAAGTTGTTGTCTTTCTGCAAATGTTTCTCTTTAGGCTTGCTTCAGCCATATTTTCTCTGTTCTTTTGCTGACAAATAGTTCTTGCGTTTGCTTTCTCATTCGCTGTCGATTCTGCTAAACTCTCTCTCATTCTCTGTAGACGGTTTGTTGTTTCTTCCAATAACTCGTTTGCTCGGTTTTGAGCTGCGCGCCTCACAGTGAAGCTCTCCTTCCAAGAGCACTTCTTCGTCAAGGCATATTCGCTCAACAACAAAGAATCTCGAATATGAGGACAAATTTTTCTTATAACTAATAATTGTGTAGCACGTGCCTTAATGAGAAATCCGTTGTATTGTTAATATTCTTCTTCGAATTTCGCTTTGCTGCAACAATTACGGCCGTATTCACCGCCTAGGATTAAAGTGCGAGTTGGGCAATCTAGAGTTAAACCTTAGCACGTGACTCTCGTTATCCAATAGAGAAACGTTAAAATACCATCTCTCTCCTTAACTCTAACCTTAACTCTAACTCTCAGATTAACCTGAGGTGGTGACTACGGCCGTTAGAGTCTTATTACAAAAATTACTTTTCCTTAATGCTAAACAAAAATTCAATAATATTAGGACCGATAGCCACTTACGTTTTCACAATGTGCGTCCGTCCGTCCGACCGTCTGTCTGTCTGTCCGTCTGTCTGTTGGTGCTCTAGCTTTCGAACGCTTCCGAATTTTCGACTTTCGTTTTCGCAATTCGACAACTTAGGGAAATCGGAAGACTGAGTTCGTTGGTGGAAAAAATCGGTGAATACTTCCGGTTCAAAAGGTCAAAAATAATATAGGGGACCACGTTTTTCACTATACAATTCCTTGTATAAATAGCCTGTGCATTGCCAAATGCTGTTCTCCCTTTAAGATTCAATAGCTAAAGCAGAGAAAAGGCTTGTGAATTAAGTGAAGACACGTGATCGTCTTCCTTAATGGTCAATATCAGTCAGAACTGGTTCAAGGGTATGTGGTTTAGTGGTACTATTATGGTCCACTGGAAACTTTCAATGCTAACATATGACATGTATTATATCAAACAGCTTTAAATAACAAGTCATGATTGAATATTAACGTAAAATTAATGATAGTCGAAATAGGTTCAATGGTATGTGGTTTCATGGAACCAGTATGCTTCAGGGGAAACTTGAAAAAGTTCAGATTTCGCATGTAATATATAAAACAACTTGGAATGATGTGTCATGCATGGATATCACGTAAAATGAATGATAGTCGAAATTGGTTCAAAGGTACCTGCTTTTCATGGACCCATTATGGTTCATTGGAACTTTCAATGCTAAAATATGGCATGTAATATATGAAACGACTTGGAATGATGTGCCATGATTGAACATAATGTAAAATTAATGGTAGTTGAAATTGGTTCATAGGCACCTGATTCTCGTGGACAAATTATGGCTCATTGGAAATTTCAATGCTAAAATATAGCATGTAATATGTCAAACGACTTGGAATAATGTACCATTAATGAATATAACGTAAAATTATTGATAGTCGAAATTGGTTCAAAGGCTTATCGTGGACCCATTATGGTTCATTGGAAATTTCAATGCTAAAATTGGCATGTAATACATCAAATTACTTGGAATGATGTGCCATGAATGAATATAACGTAAAATTATTGATAGTCGAAATCGGTTCAAAGGCACCTGCTTTTCATGAACCCATTATGGTTCATTGGAACTTTCAATGCTAAAATTTGGCATGTAAAATATCAAACGACTTGGAATGATGTGCCATGAATGAATTTAAGTAAAATTAATGATAGTCAAAATTGGTTCAAAGGCACCTGGTTTCCTGGAACCATTTTGGTTCATTGGAACTTTCAATGCTAAAATATGGTTCAATGCTAAAATGTAGCATGTAATATATCAAACGACTTGGAATGATGTGTCATGAATGAATATAATGTAAAATTAATGATAGCCGAAATTGGTTCCAAGGAACCTGGTTTTGTGGAACCATTATGGTTCATTAGAACTTTCAATGATAAAATATGGCATGTAATATATATCAAACAACTTGCAATGACGTGTCATGAATGAATATAACGTAAAATTAATGATAATTGAAATATGGTTCCATGATTCGTTTTTTAATGATACCATTATGAAACTATTGGAAACTTTAACTGATAAGAGATGGCATGTAACTACTTACGCCTTATATTATCAATAGTTAGTTTGTGTTAGGCAAATTTTAACAATAGCTAGTAGCTACTGATCCCTTCAATGATACATGCTTACGTAGAAAAGCGTTGGCAATAGTTTTTGAAGAAAGATTATTAAATAGGAATACTAATAAATTAAAGGATTTGTATATGTTCTAATTTATAGATAAATGCTACTTTCTCCATTTAACTCTTCAGATAGTTTTATTCAGTTTGAATTATACGTTTCCCTTATAAGTACGCCTTGCTTAGCAACCATAATCTTTCTTAGCAACCTCATCTAATTCATAACAATGAAATGCTTCTTTAGAAATCAAATGCTTTTCTTTTCGTTTTCGATTTCTTTAAAATCCTATCGGTCCTGGACATTTCGGTTGCCTGACTTGTTTCCAGATAACTCGACGAATACGCAAGTTTAGAGGGAGATAAAAAAAAAACTTGAAAAAAACAAAGCGAGGGTTAAACGGAATAAATATAACACATGTCTTCATATCATATATTGATAATAACCGAAAAATTATATAAATGAAAGAAAAATATATAATTGTAACACACACAAACACACACGACCAGACTTTTATTAATATAGATGTCGTACTGTAAAGCATCATTTAATTTTTATCATAAATAATTTGTTATATGTCTCTAATTTAGAACATTTCCTAAAACTCATAAAACCCATTTGCTTTTCGTATATCCTTTTTAGCACATTTTCTATATATAGAAATGTGCTTATGTGATCGGTTTGTCCAGCTGTCCGTCCGTCCGTCCGTCCGTCCGTCTGTAGACAATCCCACAATTCATTGCGTTGCATGTATTGAATTGCATGTATTGAAATCTCACAATTCATTCAATCATGTCTTGAATTGCTGGAAGAAACGAATTATCCTCGCATTTGGTAAAACGCGTGTTGAGAACATGGGTTCGGTTCTGCGCGTGCTCTAAACATTAATGAGATGGTGTGCGTGCAGGATGCACGTGTTTGACGATTATTAAAAGGGCAGTTCGCTCCCTAAATCAAGAGAATTTTTTTATTCCTAGGGAGCTTAGCATTTATTACGATAACTTGAAAACGAATTAACTTTTCCACAGTCTGTTTTCACCAATCCATTAAAATGGGACAGAGTACGCAGAAGTACGAACGTGAGATAGCAGGAATAAGTACGTGCTCTAATAGCACGTGCTTAAATAGTACCATTATGATACCCTCTTAAACATTTTCTATAACAAGATATGGCAAGTAATATATCAAACAAATTGTCACAAAATACCATGAACGAATATAAAAGAGTAACTAGTGATAGCAAGTATCGGTCTAATGGCACGTGTACGTGCAAGGATGTCTCATGAATGAATATAACGGTATATAGTGATGTCTGAATTGTTTAGTAGTACGTGTTTTAATGGTACCAAGTGGTACCATTGGAACTTTCAATGCTAGGATATGGCATTAATATATCAAACCACTCGTAATAACGTGCCATGAGTGACTATCACGAGAAAATAATGATAATTGTTAGTGGTTTAGTAGCACGTGCCCTAATGGTGCCCTATGAAACCATTGGAACTTTCAATGCTAAGATATGGCATGTAATATATCAAACGACTCGTAACAAGGTGCCATGAGTGAATATCACGAGAAAATAATGATAATGGTTATTGGTTTACTAGCACGTGCCCTAATGGTGACCTATGAAACCATATGGTACCATTGGTAATTTCAATGCTAAGATATGGCATGTAATATATCAAACGGCTCGTAACAACGTGCCATGAGTGACTATCACGAGGAAATAATGATAATGGTTAACAGTTTAGTAGCACGTGCCCTAATGGTGCCCCATGGCATGATATGGTACCATTGGAAGTTTCAATTCTAACACATGGCATGTAATATATCAAACGACTCGTAACAACATGTAATGAGTGAATATCACGAGAAAATAATGATAATGGTTATTGGTTTACTAGCACGTGCCCTAATGGTGCCCTATGGAACCATTGGAACTTTCAATGCTAAGATATGGCATGTAATATATCAATCGACTCGTAACAACATGTTATGAGTGAATATCACGAGAAAATAATGATAATGGTTATTGGTTTACTAGCACGTGCCCTAATGGTGCCCTATGGAACCATTGGAACTTTCAATGCTAAGATATGGCATGTAATAGATCAAACGACTCGTAATAACGTGCCATGAGTGAATATCACGTGTAAATAATGATAATAGTTATTGGTTTAGTAGCACGTGCCCTAATGGTGCCCTATGGTACCTAATGGTAACCTAGGAACTTTCAATGCTAAGATATGGCATGTAATATATCAAACGACTCGTAACAACGTGCCATGGAGTGACTATCACGAGTAAATAATGATAGTGGCAATTGGTTTTGTAGCACGTGCCCTAATGGTACAATACAGAATTTATAGAACTTTTAATGCTAAGATATGGCGTGTAATATATCAACCAACTCCTTACGCGTTATTAGATCTTTTGTTATCCATAGCTTATTTGAATCAAGAGTATAGTACTCTTAGGCTTAATGGTATTTAAAACTCATTACTAATTAATTTATTAGTAGTTAATCGCTTGCTTCAATAAGAGTTTAGTAATTTAATATGAAAATCTAATAGATGCTTACACATAACGCTTCAGCAATTGAGGCTCACTTCGTTTAACATTATGTGAGAATTCTTACAAGTTAAAGAACTTTTATTTTTTTAAGTGTATGAGGAATAACTTCACTCTCCATTTACCTTTCATTCTTCAAGTTTATTCTTTTAAATTCTCTCTATACGTTAGCCTATTTAAATAGTAATTTACAATTTAGTTTTCATATTTATTTATTTACTCTCAAGTGTTTTAAAATGTTGGTTAATTCTATATATCCATGTACGATGCTATAAATAGAAAATGTGCTCCCTTTATCCGCTTTGGCGGTAAAATCATTCTTGTTTAATATTCATTTATTTTGAAGTAATGCATAATTTAAGTTTTAATCAAGAATCAGATTTATTTTCCCCCTTTATATAAAACTTATCTGTCAATTTTAATTTTGTAAGAGTAAGTTTTATTGCCAGCAATAAAATCAAGTTTTTGGCCGTTGTAGCGCTAAAATTTCTAAATTTTTTTTCCTGAAGAAGAGACAAGACATCGATCGAAAGAAAGCTAGTATACAGCTTCCACGCCAATCTTTCTTGTTTATATTATTTCTGTTTCTAATAAACGGTCTACGGCGGTTGTACAAACACTAGTGTTTATTTTTTCATCCGAAGTCAATTCGGATAAAGCCAAACACGAGAAAAAGTTACATCGAATGTAAAGAAGAAGATTCTGGTACTGGAAAAAAGAACGAAGGAAAATTTCCACTGGCTTTCTATTTATTGTATTTTTTTTGACTGTTGAAACTACTGGTACAAATCCTTTTAGAAATGTACAAGGAAAAAAAAAGACCGAAATAAATGTTGATACCGCCTCCACCTATCCAGTTTATTGACTATCTCTTTCATTAAATAGAAGCTTCCCTGAAATGTTATTTTGAATAGCTCTGAACATTTCATCGACAACACGGAATTATTTTACATAATTGTCAATTTTCTGTAAGCAAAATTATTTACTTACATGATTATAAAATAAACATTATCGATTAAAAATAAATCAACAGTGACAAATTAATATCATATCAAATAATATTGCCTAAAAATATAAATATTCCTCTGTCTTTAAGTGTAACAAATATGTAATAGAACTAGCCAGCTAAAGTGAAACAAATGGACGTTTGAATTCTTTGAATACTGGCGCTCCAAAAATAAACGATCAAAGGTGTTTTCCTCTTTATCTTATCAATTTATGAGCTAATAAAATGTAAGTAGCTGACATTGATTTTAGATACCATTTAACATTGGCGGCTACATTAAGTAGTTTCTTTCGTGATGCTCATATACAGGAAGCTTCTAAATGGTCTTTACAAAGTTTGAAGATAAGGTGCTAGAAAAAAGTATAGAGCCGGGATGAAAACGCAAATAAACGTAGCAAATCCATGCTGATTATGTTGCTTTTTATAGACGTGAATTAGATGATACAAAACGTTGTTTCTAGGAGCATTTAACAAAGAATAAGGAATCAAATGAAAATTAACAGCCATTATGCCAACCTACCCTCTTCTAAGGTAGAAAAAAAGTTTAGAGTCGTCCACTTTCTTGCATATTTTATTAGGATTATTTAAGGTGATGAAAGTATATACAGCAACGTCATATGAAAGCTTATACCACACTGTTTGTGTAATATAACACCAACATACAAGATGCCAAAAGGGCAATATCTTTTAGAGTATGAAAGAGGACAAATTGTTGCTCTTAAGGGATGCGGAAAGACTGGATCTGAAATTGCGAAGGAAATTGGACGTCATATGAACAGGGGGTCGAAAACGATTCTTTCTAGAGTTATAACGGGGTTTCCTGTAGTAGAAGAGGATTTATAACATTTATAACATAAAGCTCTTGTTTATTCTTTCCATTTTCAGATATTGCAACTCTTCGTCAACGGTTCCTGGATGGCTGCAACATCATCCGTCATACACCTGGTATTTTCCAATGGGTTCACCAATCCATGCGGCGACATGCACAGGGTTCTCTGAAATCTAACGGAGACCATTTTGATCACTTCCTATGGTAAGTGTATTGTCTTGTTATACCGTAGAAATAAATCACACAGTTTGCAACTCCTATACGGTTAATTTCGTCTAATGCAGAACACCTTCAAACCGTTATACACTATAAAGAAGAGTTTTCGACCCCATGTTCATATGATATTTTCTGGTTGTTATGGTCCATGGAACTTATCTTGAAAGCTTGTACAGATCATTTAGAAACACCCTGTATAACCGACCATTGTTCATTCAATGCTCAGTCAGTACGGATAATATTCGTTCAACTTTGAAAAGTTGTGTAATTTTCAGTATAAAAACATGGACCGTAGTTATCTCTCATCTCCTGTGAAGAAATTAATTGTTGATACTGTACAAAAAAAGAGGGACTCATCGAGTAGGTTTCAGGCATTTTAATATGATCAAAGCGATTGTGGCTGAAATATGTCAACGTTTCAAGGCGAGAGGGCACCGATATCCGAGCAACAAATCCCGGAAGAATTCCATCTACAACATCACGGCATGACAAAAATCTTTAAACGACTGTCCAAGGACAAATTGTCCTTTACTTTTGAATTTATGCTTTCATCGTATTCTTATTCTTCACGAATCACTAAAAAGAATTATTAATTTAACTGTATCATTTTATTTTGATATCAGTTAACGCACACTGCATCTGATTTTTACGTTGAAGTTGTTTATATGCAATCGAACGATCGCTTGATGGCGCATCTAAATTACACTTGGTGAGCAGCCGAGGAACTAGAATCGGCACCGCGCTTGACTTTGATATTCACGTTGTAAAGTTTCGCATTCTTAAATGTAAATAAACATAATGAAAGCTATGAAATGAAATTTAATGATATTAAATTACTCCCTCTTTCATTATTCAGTGGATGATTTAGCTCTTTTTCAATGTCTTTTATTTTAATTTCTTTTTTTTCAATTTCCTTTTTTTTATTGAAATTTTATCATATTTTACTGCATTCTGCTTTCCACAATCATCGGCCTCCGTGGCTCAGTGGTTGCGTGATCGCCTCTGATGCCCGAGTACGCAGGGTCGATCCCGGCCGAGGATTTTTCAGCGGGAAATCCTGAGATCACGCATTTCCTTCAGAGGGGAAGTAAAGCCGGTGGTCCCGTGTAGTCGTTTGCCAGCTGCACGTTAAAGAACCCTTGCGAGGAAAAATTTGCGGCCCCTAGAACGCCGTCCTGAAATGACCATGGCAGTTGAAAGGGACGTTAATACCAAACAAACCAAACCAAACTTTTACAAGTGAAGTTCCTGCAAACTCTTCATTGTTTCCAACAATCGAAAAAATACTAATTGTTAAAATCCAAGATGGAGAAAAAAGAAAGGTTGGATTGTTGCTAGATCTACTTTGGTCATGTGAATTTTTAGTGTTCCGGCCTGTCTTTCTCGTGGTCTACGAATTACCGAGGCTAACGAGAAAGACGGAGGCTACGGTAATTACACGAGGCTAACGAGATATACAGGCTCCGGCACTGTAAAGTCACCTGATCAAAATTGGTCTAGCAGCAATCCAACCTTTCATTGTTTCCAACAAAGGAAAAACGCTGAATGTTAAAATACAAGACGGAAACAATCAAAGTTACATTGTTAATAGACCTATCTTGGCAAGGTGATTTTTCAGTGCCGGAGCCTGTCTTTCTCGTTAGCCTCCGTAATTACACTAGCATAGTTCTTACTTTAAAGCAACATAACTTTGACACATTTTAATTACATTCCTATCCTATATTTATGTATTGAATATATTTATAATGTATTTCTACGAGGGTTGGGGCATAAGTCATGACAACTATTTTTTTTCTCATAGCTAAGGGATGGTATCCCAAAATGTCATATGTCTCGAGGAAACCGTTCATTCATAGTATATTTCCACAAACACCAGATGGCTCTGTGATTTCCTTTTGTTGCATTGAGAACAATGTTAAATCAGTTCTTAGTCAACCGCCGTGCAGGATGGAAGTAACCCGAGTTGAACAACGCTCGTATATCAATATAGAGGGTCTCCGCTGGCTTTGGTAAGAATTGGAGCACCCACTATACTCTCCGGACTTTTCTCCATGTGATTTTGACCTTATACGGACGGTAAAGAACCATTACGTGGTACACAGCTTCGGACACGAATAGACATTGCAAATACGCGTATTGTGCAACAGGAGATGACCAGATTTCCACATGGTGAGAGAAATGGTGAAGCAGATGATATGGGCGCCTGTCACATCGTTGGCAGCGTACTGTGAACGTTCAGGGGACTACTTTGAGGCTCTTTAGAATGGATATGTGTTCTGTAATGATTCTGGAACATGAAAGTTGTAACGTTATATCAACTACCTTAATAAACATGAAGAGCAAAATATTTCCGTGTTGTTAAATGTCCATACCTTTCCTGCATTCCTTGTCCTTTCATCTATATATTTCACATTTTCCACTCACGGTCGAATTCTCACAAAAAAAAATAGTTGCCATGACTTATGCCCCAACCCTCGTAAATATAGAATTTATTTAGGGAATTTGTGGAACGAATTTTTAAATACCTATGTATAGTATCAGTGCAGTTGTGTAAAATAATGTGGTTGAAAGAATGTGCTATCCAATTTACAAAAGTTGAAGTTTGGATGTATTGTAACACAATCGATCCAAATTTCTAGCTTTGGTTTATTTCAATATAGGATTGGTTAGGTTTGTTTGGTATTAACGTCCTTTTCAACTGCTATGGTCATTTCAGGACGGCGTTTAGGGGCCGCAAATTTTGCCTCGCAAGGGTTCTTTAACGTGCAGCCGGCAAACGACTACACGGGACCAACGGTTTTACTTCCCTTCCGAAAGAAGTGCGTGATCTCAGGATTTCCCCCTGAAAAATCCTCGTCGTCCTCGGCCGGGATCGAACCCGCGTACTCGGGCATCAGAGGCGATCACGCAAACCGCTGAGCCACCGAGGCCGATTATATCAATATAGAGGTTTACTTAAAATTTTTTAATTATTTTATTGATTAATTTTTTGACAATCCAATAAAAGTTTAGCATTCGTTGTATAATATTATTTTCTGTGACTATGTAAATTAAAATTATGAAATTAAGAAACGTAGATATTACGATGAAATTTTAAAAAAAACGTTTAGTTTTCAAAAAAAATGGAACGAAAGATGAATGATATCGTTCTGGAGTTTCAGAAATAACTATGATTTGGCTCTACTTTCTGGCATTCCTGTTTCCTCGGGTGCATATATTTTGTGAATTATTGATTATTACAGAGCGAGCAGAAAGAGATAACGAGAGGAGGAGAGGCTATCACATTTAACCAGATTAAAAAAAGAAAGCTAAGGGTTAAAGAAGAACTCTTATACTTCATACTTCAGCTAACTTTTCACACATGCAGAAAGCAGCAGGCGAAATTTAATCGAAAAATCGATATTCTTTTTCCATTTTGGTATCGAAAAGTATCCAATTCTCTAGTTGATACTGGAGAAACGGCAAATACTCCATAACTGCTATTTTGCAAGAACACATTCTAAATCAAACGAGATAAAAGACAAGATAGCCACTAGTTTAAAGAACACATGATAAACTTTGTATCGTTTACACACTTCAGATTTCAAGAAACGATGTGTCACGATAAACGCGGCAGTTGAGTTCTCGAAAAATCTTCTTTTTCTTATTTAATGTGTGATTTACGAAATCTGTGCATTTTGGAATCAAAGATGTTATTTTATATACCAAGTGACCAAATTATTATGACCACCCCCTTAATACAGTGTTGGGCCACCTTTCGCTCTTATTACTGCTTGCATTCTTCGGGGCATGGATTCTATGAGATGTTGGTAGGTTGTAGGAGGAATTTGAGACCAACCCTGAAGAACTGCACCTTCCACTTCCTGCAGATTTGATGGTGCTGGATCCCGCTGCCTGATGGGCCACCTCCCGTTCGATCTCATCCCACAAATTCTCAATGGGATTGAGATCTGGCGATAGTGCAGGCCAACGAAGCAAGGTAAACTCTCCGGCATGTTCTTCGAACCATCTGAGGACGATGCCAGCCTTATGGCAAGGAGCATTGTCCTGCTGGAAGTATCCATCCCCGTCAGAGTACACCATTAACATAACGGAATGTACATGATCTGCGACAATACTTAAATAATCTTGTGCACGCACACGTCCGTGCAGAGGAATCAAAGGACCCAAACAATGCCAAGAAAACATCCCCCAAACCATAATACTGCCGCCACCAGCTTGAAGTGTTGTGGCGATGCAGGTGGGCTCCATGCTTTCGTGTTGTTTTCTCCATATTCTGACTCTGCCAACTGCATGATGCATTTGAAATCGTGACTCATCGTGACTCATCGGATGACCCTTTTCCAGTCATCTACTGTCCAATCCTTGTGCTCCTTGGCGAACTGGAGACGTCTGCTCTTGTTCAAGGCTGACAGTAGAGGCTTTCGAACTGGTCGTTGGCTTCCATAGCCTAAACGGTGTAATGAGCGGCGAACAGTTTGTTCAGAGGCGGTCACAGTTTGTCCTTGATTAAAATTTGCCGCTATTTGACGCACTGTTGCTCTTCTGTCGCCCTGGACAACTCTGGCCAATCTCCTTTCAGCTGGAGCATTGAGGAGCCTGTGATGACCGCACGCTTGACGTTGAGAGCCGGTTTTTTGCTTGGTAGTCCACTCTCTGTAAACATTAATAACTGCTGCTCTTGAACACTTCACAAGTTCAGCTGTTTTGCTGATACTAGTTCCGACACTGCGCGCGCCGACGATCATCCCGCGTTCAAACTCAGTTAAATCACGTTTTTTGCCCATATCGTCGCAAAAAACAGAGTGCAACTGATTGTACACCTCACCTCTAGCGGCAGCGCTGTGACGCAATAGCTCATTTGCCTAAAACTGTCAGGTGGTCATAATAATTTGGCCACTCAGTGTATATGGATATGCATAATATTACTGCTTAGGTAATCGACATTACCTTTGTTTGTCTTGGCATATATACACTACCTTGCCATAAGTCATGGGACAGCCCTATTTTACATAGAAAAAATTCATCCCCATGCAATTTAAATGTTGTCGTTCATCCAAACACTACACAGAGATCGATTGCATGCTGTAGGAATGGCTCAAAGAAAGCAGCTTTCGGATTTCAAGAGGAGCACAATTGTTGATCACAATCTTGCAGGCAAAACTGTTAGAGCGACATCAACCCTGCTAAACATCCCCAAATCATCCGTTGAAAACGTCATCCGGGCGTCGCAAGATCAGGATACGACTAGAGTACAGCCCAGGACCAGAAGACCTAAGATTATGGCGGCCAGAGACCGAAGAGCACAGTGTTGCAAAGCTTGCAATGAGGACTGTGGGTGATCCGCTCATCGGATTTTGGTGAACTTTTTTTTGCTTTGTTTGGAATTTGCTATTGAAAAAATGTGCAATTGGAATTTTTTATGTATCCCTTACGGTTTCGAGATAGAATTTGGATGTGATCTAATTTGCATATTTGAGATGATGAAAGGTACTCCATCAGATAGAGCACCCTCAAGTTCCTATTAATTCCCTGTATTGGAATTTGCGTAACTAGATTGGCATCCAAGATAGGAAGAGGGTAACAGACTATTGACTCACCCTGTATATTATTAAATTGCGGAAGAATAGCGCTACTTATTGATTTTATAATGTCCGTCCGTCCCCTTCATAATTTCTACATTTTTTGAGGTAGAATGTTGAAATTCGAGGGTTGTTCAAGAATTTTTGCCTCCTGGTCCTTAACTGTTTTATTTGTTAACCGATTTTCAAAATTCCTTTTGTATCTGATACTTATATTTGTCCTCTATGTAATACACTATTCACTTTTTGACATAGTTCCCTTCCCTTTCCACGCATTGCGCCATAGCGTGACTAGTCGTGTGAACACGTCGGAGAGGAATTCCGGGGTTGTAGTCGACACGAGGAATGGTATCTTTTCCCTTGTCATCAGAACGCAACTGGAAAGTGCTCTTTTCTTTGGAAAGTGGTGAAAGTCGCAACTCATGTCTTTCATCTTTGAACTGTAGGCACTGCAACATCTTTGGTGCGATTGTGTGTAGCGATCGGGGGCGTGCGGGCCTTATGATGCTGCCGGAATTCCTCTCCGACGGGTTCACCCGACTAGTCACGCGTTGGCGCAATGCGTGGAAAGGGATGGGGACTATGTTGAAAAGTGAATAGAGCATTACATAGAGGACAACTGTAAGTATCAGATATAGGACTTTTGAAAATCGATTAAAAAAATAAAAAAAATTAACGGGCCAGGAGGCAAAAATTCTTGAACAACCCTCGTAGCTTACTATGGCCATGTCTACCTTCACTATTTAGTTTGGTTTTGATTGGTGCACTGGGGTCGGAAATACGGGGTTGGAAATCTGAGAGGACCAAATATCTATGTGCTCTTTAAGTACGTGAAGGAGTGAAATTCAGTTTCCAGATTCCTCTACGCAAGATCTACATTACTATGAAGTATAGCCCCAATTGTTCCAGTGGGATCGGAGTTGCGGGGGGGTGACAGTCGCTTGGTCTTTAGAACTATGGCAACACATGGCATGTGATATGCCATTCGATCGGAAATGATGAGAAAGGAAAGAAGATACATAGTACGTTCAAGAAAATCACAAAAAGCTTGGTGGGAGGTAAGAAGTGCAGATAAAAAGGGTAAAAAAATGACCACAGGGTCTGGTACTTGCCTTACCCTACTCGGGGGGGGGGGGGGGGTTTATTTTTTTTTGTGAAATGGTTATAAATTTTTTTTTGTTAAAAACAAAAGTTCCTCCTTGGAATGTTTACAAGATTTTTTTAATGTATCATGAGCAATTGACCTTTATCATAAACTCTCGTTCTCACACACTTGCTTAGCATTCGTAGCCTTGACTACCCATGTGACCACATAAAAAATGGCGTCCCTTGGTCGTGTTGTAAGCATTTGTGATTTGAGTAAAATTCACTTTTTTTACATTTTTCATAGGTTTTTACTACTTTAAAGATTTTTATTATTATCTTTATTAATTTAACATACATTATTAACCTGAAATTTGCAAAATATAATGATTTAAATGTTTACTGATAACCTTTCATAATTTTAATTTCATAGTCATTTCCAAATTACCTATAAAATTATTTTCTAATGATGTTTATTTCTTTCTCCTCACTCTGACAATTGGGAATACAGCAATATTTAACCATAGCAAGAAAAATTTTAAACAACAACAAGCCGGCTCGGTGGCCGAGAGCGTTGAGGCGCAGGTCTTTCCGCTCTCATAACCAGCGAGTTGCGGGTTCGAATCCCGCCAAGGGCATGGATGTTTGTGTTTGTCTATTTTCATCATCATCCTTTCATCCCATACGGCTAGTCTCTTGGAAGAGGGAGATGCGAGCTGGAAATCATCAAATCAAACAACAACAATTAAAACTTTCACTTAAGATATAGTCAACAAATGCCGTTAACACGTCCAGTGTCCGCCATTTGCATTTTGTAAAAAAAATCAGTGACGTTTAGTGGCAACCAATCACAATACAGGGGATAAAGGTCAATTGAGCAACCGTGCGTTGAAGAAGCGATCGTCGAGAGAGCCTGGTCACGTCATCAATGCTTAACAGATAAACAGAAAGCAACAGTGTATTCATTCTTGACGAATCGATTGTTATACATATGATACGCCATTATCTTGTTATTCTTTACAGTCACTGTTTTAGCACGTGAATTCGACTTGAAGGGATCCACGAAAAATTCTTGAAAAGTTGATACAGCCGAACTAAGACCTTGATGGTCATATTTCTGAAAACAGAACTTGAAAAAGTTAATTGATTTTCAAGTTATCGTGCGGAAGGCCGGACGGCCGGCCGGATAAACGTATTGACCAAGCTTTTTGCTAAAGTTCCTGATGTCACGGAATTCGCAATCCATCGAGGATTCCCTCGACAGCGTCGGTGGCTTTCGCACCAGAGTCATCTATTCATCGACGTGGAAAGCCAGCCGACGTAATGCTCGTCGCCTCCAACGTAAATAGGATCGGGCGAATGAGCAAGATCCGAGGCGGGCCCGAGAGCAAAACGAGAAAGGACGGGAGGAGAAGAAAAACTTCGGAAAGGAGAGGTCGAGAGAGCAAACGTGGAGGAAAGGAATCGTACACCGAATCGAGCGAGTCAAACCGAATAATGGAGGGCTTCACGTTATGAACGCCAGAGGAACACCCGTCTTGGAGAGTCCCACAGCCGACGAGCCGTGTGATTGTGGCGACGAGAAAGGAGAGCCGCGGAGGAGAGAACCTCGCTAGAGCGATGGCGTCGGAGACATTCCAGGAAGACGGAAGAGTTTGCTACGAATGGCGCACGCGTTATGCTTCATCTTTGACACTCCAGGTATGGAACTCTTTTATAAGTGTTCCACGTAGTACTGTAGCTTTTGTCCCGGTATCTGTGCAAGGCAAGCCGAGAGCCCATTCCACGAACTGCGTAGTTACAACCTGCGATAGTCTTCCCCGGCCGTTCGGACTATCTAATTATTTGGAACGCCAGCTGGGCTTCGTACTGGTGGCCCAGAGAGCCGTGTATGCCGTTTTTAAATAAATGTCACTAACGTCACTCTACTTTTGGAGTTTTGCACGATGACTTGGAATCGACAATCGAACAGTGTAGTATATCGGTATTCGTGTGGAACTTGAAGCATAGCTTCCATAATCTCACCCTTCATAATCATATTCCAAGGGAAATACACTGAACTAGAAAAGAAGCCTGATGTACCCACAAAGGTCATCCAAAGTATGAAAGAAAATTGCCTCCTCTTGGTGGAGGAAAATTTGATTGACGACTGTCTAGACTAGAAGCAGACCACTAGTAGAGGTAAATTTTTTAAAGCACTGTTCTTAATAGAGTCTTTACCTGGAGCTTTTCTCGTTTTTAAATTTTTAATGATGCTTTGGACTTCATTTATATCAATGCTTTGTTTTGGGAATTCTTTGCCGTGAATATTATAGCCTTTATGCAGTTATGCAGGATTTTACTTTCTCAGACATATCAAGTCCTATTTGCCGACCATCAGTAGGCGTGACAAACTGTTCTGAAAGTGAACTTGCAATAAGCTGCGCTTTATCATCATCATTCGTGATGAATTTGCCATTTTGGGCTAACAGGGGTGGGATATTAATGGCTTTATTGTTTTGCAAGGCTCGAACCATGCACCAAATAGAGTTATCGTGGGTCGACAGACTCTTAACTTTATCGCTCCACCTGTCATTACGAAGTGCTTTTACCTCCTCGTGAACTCTTCTAGTGAGCCTATTATACTTGGTCTTAAGCCATGAATCACGAGTTCGGTACCACTGCCTTCTAACCTTATTCCTTTGCTCAATTAATTGTTTGATTTCTGGGGTGAGATCAAGGTGATCAGCTCGCTTCGACTCTAAGGGTGAAGCACTAGAGTCAATAGCTGCATTTATACGTTTAGTAAGCCTTTTCACATTGGTATCTATGTCGCTCGTACTATGTACGTTATTTAGTGGGTCGTCATCGTTTTTGAGAATTTCTCTAAAAAACTTCCAGTCTTGTTTGAGCCTCAGTTCTTCTTTGAGGTCAATGTTTACGTTGTCAAAATTTAGTGCAACTGGTTTATGGTCTGAGGATAGATCATTGACAGTATAGATACTGAATGATTTGTAGAAGCCCTTCAACAACACAATATCAATTACATCGCTTGAAGGAGAATGATCACAATAATATGTATCACCCACAGGGCCTACTGCAATAATATCAGATTGCCTTTGCACGTAGCCATACAAAAGAACACCGTTTTGGTTATGGCATCTTGAATTCCAGTGAGAGTGCTTAGCGCTCAGGTCTCCCGCCATAATAACGGGAATATTCCCGGAAAACAACTCGTCAATCTCATTGGCATCGAATTTATGCTTGGGCGCATTATATAGAGCCACTAGTTTCACCTCTCCCAGTGTGGCATCAGTAATGATAGCAGAGGCAGCTTCCATTCCCATATAGTCTCGGGTTGGTTCCTCCTGATGATGAATGCCTTTCTTATTAATAATTGCTGACCCACCTGACGGGGACTTTACTGTAGTGGGAAGAATTCTGTCTTTACGATAGACACAGTAACCAGGTAGCCTGAAGTCGCGGTCTGGCCTTAAGTGTGCCTCACATAGAAATGCTATGTCTATATCGCATTGGGTTAGGAAGTTGTAAAACTCAATACGCCTCCGGGGGACCCCCCTGGCGTTCCATATACGCAACGAAGTTTACCTCGATTTGTAATAGAATAGCATCGATCAGCCATACTGTCAGTATTTATTCGTAAGTATTCCACTCATCAGTGGCATTTTCTTGCCCAGTTCGTTTAACAAATTGCATACATTGCCAATTTGTTTATACATTACTTGAAAATCATTCACGTTAATGCTCTTATCTTGTTTGGAGACCATTGAGGCATAGGAAATCTTCCGGGACACTTTAGCACTTTGCACTCTCCTGACTTGCGGATATTTAGGACATTTTGTGTA
This sequence comes from Rhysida immarginata, assembly GCA_023313115.1. Classification (NCBI taxonomy): domain Eukaryota; kingdom Metazoa; phylum Arthropoda; class Chilopoda; order Scolopendromorpha; family Scolopendridae; genus Rhysida; species Rhysida immarginata. The sequence goes on from JAHWFO010003664.1 coordinate 289,945, forward strand.
ACTGGAGGTGTGTTGTCCATTACATCGAATACATTTTGGGGGATCTTGTCCTTTTACATTTGGGCAGTCTTTTGACTGATGATCTTTAGCGCATTTGTTACAACGGGGGGATTCCGTATAACCCATAGATACATGGCCAAATCGCAAACAATTATAACATTGTAAAGGTTTCTTATTACCTCGAAACATTTCAACACTGACAGCTAAGGGCCCTATGCGGGTCACACTTTTAAGTGTCTTATTGTGTTCAGTGTTTGATAACAGAACCAGAATCATGGGCATATCTATTGATCCTTTGGCTTTTTTAAGCCTAATCACTTTCTCAGGAAAGTAGTTAGCCTTTTTTAGGTCTTCCTTAAAATCGTTAAGGTCATAGGTCACGTCTACATTTCGTATAACGTATTTGAGGACTTTTTCCGATTTAAGTTGATGATGCTGAATCTTTAGCACGTTATCAGCCTTAATGCCAGACACCAATTTACTATGCGTTTCCTCATCATGACACCTTATTTTGATCGTCTCTGCTCTGCCTGTGTGTACAGTAATTTGGTTAATCGCCACATGCTTTTGAATCTCGCCCAGGATTTGCTTGATTGGCTGACCGTGAGTACGTATTATGATTGGCGGAATATAGGAGCTGCTCTTGGTATTTGGCTTTTCAACATTTTTTCGCTGTTCGGACTTGCTTTCTCGAAAAGCAACAGCGATTGTATCATTTATATCAACAACATCCTTAATGTTGTCAATTTTCAACCCTTTTTTAGCCTTTTTAGATTTTGCAGGTATCCATTTACCCGTATCATTGTATAGCCGTTTGCGATTTGTACTAATCGGGTCTTTGCCATCGTTATCAATACTCCCTAAGCCGGAGGGGATAATTTCCATAGGCTGAGGATTCACACTCTCTGTTTCACAAGAGTCTCTTAGATAGTCAGAAGTTACACCAGTAGACTGATTACCTTTTATTGACAGATAAGAGAATTGATCTTTGAGGAACTGCTCCAACTTATTAAAGTTCTTGTTGGCTTCATTACGTGCTGCAGATATTTCAGCATTCATATTAGCAATTTTATCGTGGATTTCAGTTATGTTCCCTTTCAGTGACTCGACTTTTCCTTGTAAATTATCATATTTAGTGCACATTTCTTGGCGCATAACCTCTAGCTTATCCTTAATTATAGCATCAAAAGCTTCGAATCTGTAATCTTTACAGGCATCTTTATATATCTCGCCATACGTATATTTACCATCACTTGTTTTTTGGCTTGCAATGCCACTTAACGCTTTGCCTGAGTCTGGCATTATGATAAAATTTAAAATAATAAGTAAAGAATAGTCAGACTGCTAGCCCTGAAAAGGGCTTTTCCAGAATAAGATCTGTAGAAAAAACAGCCTTAAAGAATAGGATATAAATGACTTGGAATAGAACATGCTGAGTATTTATAACGAACGGAAGCCAATCAAGACAAAAAGATCCAACTGAAAATTATTGATTGGGTAAGTGCGTCGCCCATTTGATCAATGGTGAATCGCTAATAGGGCCCCTATCTAAGTTGAGTAACAATTTTTTATCTGTTTTTTGAATGGCTAAGCTTTCGAAGGCGTCCAGAAGGTGTTTCTTGTTTATTGACTCAATAAGTTTTACATTGTTTAATAAGAATTCATGCCCGGTATCTAGAGAGTGTTTGGCTATGGATGACTGATTCCCTCTACCATATCTTGTGTGTCTCATGTGTTCTTCGAATCTTGTTTCAATATTACGGAAAGTCTGTCCTTTGTACATCAAGGGGCATTGGGAACATCTGGCTTCGTATATTCCTGATTTCTGTAGTGGTGGAATCTGGTCCTTTGGATTAGGTAATAAATGCCTGGTCTGGTTTGGAATGCGAAAAGATAATGAAATATTAAAAGATTTGAAAACAGAATTGAGACCTTTGATTAATGATTTATTGTAAGGTAAGGATATGACTCTCCCTCTGTTTTTAGTCCGGTTGAGGGTAGTGATTTCGTCCATGAACTTCTTTAACTTCCTCTTCCTGACCAAATCGGTGATGGTACGTGTGCTATAGCCATTTTTAACTGCAATATTCTGAATCAAGGAAATTTCTTTTTTGAATGAGGATTGAGCTAGTGGTAGATTGATAGCTCTGTCAATCATCGAAATGAAAGTGGACATTTTTTGATTCCAAGGGTCGCTGGAATCGCTTGGTATGTAATTCAAACCGTTCGTAGGCTTTCGGTATACCTCAATTGACAGTGAATCATGGTTTCTGATGACTAGGATGTCAAGAAACGGCAACCTTTGATTGTTTTCTAACTCAAAAGTGAATTGCACGGACGGAAAATAACTATTAATATGTTGGACAAAAGTGTTGACATCGCAAGCATTGGTGTCAAAAATTGTGAAGACATCGTCCACGTATCTGAACCAACAATCGGGAAAGTAAAAACCGGAATTCTTCAGGATATCCTCGAAACTTTTAAGAAATATTTCAGCCAAAATAGGGCTAAGGCAAGACCCCCATCGGTGTACCGCCCACCATTTTGTAAACTTTCCCATTATATTTAAAAATATTAATATTGGTACATAACCTTGTCAGACTTAAACATTCGTTGCGTATGTTTTCAGGAACTTTGTTCTTATTCAAAATATTAGTTAAAAAGTTTATAGTTTCAGGTATAGGGATGCTAGGGAACAAGGAGACAATATCGAAGGATACCAAAATTTCCCCATTCTTAATGACCTTATTTTTCAGTTTTTTCACTAAGTCAATACTATTACTAACCGAACTGTCAAAATTCGACAATTTTAAGGTTTTTAAAAAAACTGCTAGAAATTTAGAAAGCCGGTAAGTGGGAATAAAGTATATTTGACACAATCGGCCGCATTTTGTTTCCAGGTTTATGTATCTTAGGGAGAGCATTTAACCTTTTTATTCTTAAGTTAATCATCTGCATTATCCACATAAGATTTTTAGACAATTTAGGTTACTATGTGTTTACTTTATTTGCTAAATTAACAATCATTTATTTTCAATCAGGTTAAATGAGTAGCAATAAAATCCAAGGAATCAATAATGACCCCGAACGAGCGGCAATACTTTGCTGAGCTCAAAGCATCTAGGACTGCTTCAAATGCTCAAATATTTGTGGTGTGCATCCTAATTTGCTGGCAACCGTCTACCACTTTTTGTTGATTAAGATCACCACATTCTGTAGAACAGGAAGGATATCATGTATCAAAAGTTAATGAGCTAAATATCTTGATGAGGGACAAATTGAACAGCTATTGGAATTCATTGTAAACATCATTATCGTTAATTAAATGTCGAACAAACACGGGTTTTCCTCGTAGAATGACGATATTTTGATAACATGATAATGATCTATAAGAAAATGAAAATAAATAAACATCACAAGAAATTGTAACATTTTTTTTAATGAGTTGGTAAACCTCGACAGCCTTATTGTCACGTGGATTTTGCAGAGTGATCGTGACAAAGAGAATGAACGACAAAGTTTATTTGAAAGAAAATTCAATCTTTATTCGATATAAAATAAAACTTAAAGTCAGTAGAAAAATTAAATATTAAGCAGTGGAAGATCTCTACACACTGGAACTTGAAGCCGGTTCGCCGGTGAAAAATAATCTTTGCCCGTCTCGGAAGTAATACTAGGTGCTAAACTCTGAAGTTCGCCGCTGGCGAAGATCTGGAGAAATGACTGGATGCTGGTAGCGCCTGAAGCGTTGATCTCAGCAATTCCCGTCGAATTATGAATGCAATCAAGAAGATGACGCCGGTATCGCAGATTCTTTATGCTGAAGCACACTGCTGCTACAGAAGAAAGAAATTGCACAAACTTAAAATGTCTACGGCTCTCTTTTGCCTTCTCGTCGTTTAAAACAATAGCATTAGAGGCTGACGCCCCTTTTCTTTTCGTCGCACTTTTTTGACACAAAACACTTTAACTAAATTATTTCCTCATGAAAAAGGGCAGGTAACTCTTTATAAGATGCACTTTTACGCACACAAAAAAATATCACACTTTGCATCACCAATTTCTTTAATTTAATTAAGAGCCCGTTGACCCATTCTGAAATTTCACTGTTGCTTTTATATCGACGCTCACAACCTTAGGCAACGCCTCAAAACACACACTTTAGCACTCGTCGGTAGCCACTAATGTTGACCACTGGAGTTGTCGAAATTCTGCCGTCTAGAACTTGGCGACTGATGTGGAATGTATACTGCACTCGCCTTGAAACGGATATAATTTGAAAGAGTTAATTCGAGGTTATACCGACGGTAGCAAAATTACACATGTCACATAAAAAGCTATCACACGTCGAAGTACGCCTCGTCTCTGTTCAGTGCTGGTCAGAAAAAAGGAAAACTCCACAAAAGTAAGGATCGTCGCGTCACGTGATTATAAGTCTTGTTAAATTGATAATAGAGTCCACGTCAATAAATCAGGGTTTATAAGATAAGTCCGGTGAGCAATGTCCAGGTAGGTTAAAGAGTGAGATTAAGGAAAAGAGGACGAGGGTCGTGGTATTATTCCCCTTGTACCGCTCGAGACATAGGCACTCAATGAAAAAGGAAAAATGCACACGGCCTCGTCATTTTCCATGAGTTCATTTGCGTCGGGGTGAAATATAGTTCGAAACTCGTCCAGCACCGTGGCGGGAATTAAGGAGTAAATTAAGGAGAGGTTACTTACTCCGACAACATGTAGACTACGACAACTGCTTACGTAGATTAGCCGCCTCTCGCCTTGTGCAGTGGCTTGACGACGACACGACTCAGCGCTTCGCAGCTCTTGGTTTCGTCCGTCGTCTCTCGCTCGTTCACCCACGGTCGGGGAAGGTCCGTCGGCACCCACGGCGTTCTCTACGACTTGGGAAGGCGTGCTTATGAGCTCGACCAACCGCTCAATGGCTTTTTCCAGCTTTTTGCACCATTCGTCGGCCTCTCGGCAGCGCTCGTCGTCTGTCGCCCGCTGTCGCTTCTCGTCGGCGCGTTGCTCGCCGACCGCCTTCAAAGTTGTCGCCTCGTCCTTCTCGCTATCGTCAGAGGTTCTCCTAGATTCCACTTGTAGTATGGCATTGTCGGAGACGTCTCTCATAACCCGTGTTATCTGCCGATGAAGTCGTCCTTCGTTTCTGCCACTCGCTCGAACTACGCCTTTGTTCTTTTTCCACCGCTCACTCTCGCTCCGTCTCGTCTTCTCTCGCTCCTCACGATCCCTCTTACGTGTCGCCTTCGGGATGACGAGTTCGGCGTCAGCTCGCCTGCTGACGTCACCTCTCTTCTCTCTCTCTCTCGATCTTTTTTCTTGGCGAAAACCACGTGACACTTATTTACTTTAAAACAGGAACTCTATCAGGTTCCATAAGTAAATACAAATTTTCCATAAGTAAATACACATTAACAATATGAAAGAAATGGCGAGAGTTTTTTCGATTGTTTATACTTTAATATTCTTAGTCCTCTTGTTTCAATTTTGTCTATCCACTTTATATCATATTTCCTTAGAAAATAATGAAAATTAATAGCTATTACCATTAAGCGAGAATTACTTAAAGAAGACGTTTCATAAGAAAGCACCAAATAAACGAGCTCCACACGTCAGCGAAACAACGAGAAATCTACAGCAAGGGTCTTGAGATATGCGAAATACACAGATAGATGGTGCTACCAGTTAAAGGTAGAGCACTTGATGGAGAATGTAGCGACATCCTTGGCTACCGCCAATCCTTGTCTTTCATTGGCCCACGGCAGCCATTGCTGTGGCAACAGCAAGTAAGCGCGGTGTTTATATGGTTTCACGCTTAAGTTAACCAACAGTAGAAAAGTTGCTTCAGGATATTTATATCGCGATTTGTGACATGCGACATGCAGTCACTCAATTTGTATATTTTGTAAGATGTACGTAATAAAGTGGCAGCTCAGTGTAGAGAACTCAGTATTATGTAGATATGTCAAAATAATCTCGATTAGGAATTGGAGAGATTTCGAAATTGTCATCAGAAATTTTCAAAAAATTAGAAATTTGGTCGAACCACTGGTCTTGAAATTTTTCTGGCACTTAATATGCTTTTCTTCTATCCCAATCCGATATTTCTAAAAATTATGGTTTTCCAGAGTTTGACGAAAATATGGTTTTTGGCTGATATCTCAAAATATATTCGGAATATGGACACAGTATGGAAATTGCACGAGATATATCATATGCCGATTACTTTAAAAATATTTTTCTGAGAATGAATCATATAACGTAAATTTAAATTTCGTTTAAAGGAATAGTGAACTCTGCGGCAAAAAAAAAATGAAAATACAATTTGGCCAGCTCTGTGTTTACAATTTTGAGGAAAACACGCTTAATATTTAAATACGGAATGATTCAAAGTCCTTAACCGATTTCAAACTGCCGTATATATCGTTAAAATAAACACACTGAGTTGCGGTAAAGTATAAAATATTCATCATATCATCAAGTTTCGAAATGGTGATTTACAGGCAGGTATTCAATAAGAGTCCCTGCGGCTGCATTGCACAGATCTACAATGTGCTCAGTTTGAGTTTTTATTTTTAAGTATAGAAAAACAAATAGGAATAAGTTAAATTAAACAGCAGGTGTTTTAATGTATTTTTTTTGTTGTTTTTGTTTTTGTTTCTGAAACAACACGAGATTATTCGTTGTGCCTGCAGCACAAATAACAGCATTCATCCGAATTGAAGCTCGATGTTTTCATCACAGGTACGAGACCGACCTGTGCGTTTCTGCTTACACAAACAACCCATTTTTTGGAAAATTTGATGCCATTTTTTAATGCTCTTAGCAGAAGCGGTAATAGTTACGAATCTTACACGAAATTCGCGCTGGATGGTTATCGCTGACTCGCACGTGTTGAAGCGGAGGAGGCAAAACTCTTTCTGCTGCTAGCGGTTTGCTGGGTCGCCATATCGAAACAATACTGAGCCTCAAATGAAGACATCAACCAACCTGACGGCTCCTCTCTTTCCAATGGTAGGCTAGTCGTTCAGCTGCTCTCAACGGTTTGCGTAATTACAGCACTTTGAAATCCGGTACGGAATTTTGAAGCACATGAAAAATTAACACCCAGAAGAGATACTGAGATTTTATGTTCAGAATCTTACGAATGATCATAAGTACAACTTCGTGAATTACATTTACAAAAAACGGCGTTAGAAATGAATTACATTTATAAGAATCAAATCGATCAGAATGATCAGAAAATTTACATGGTATCTATTGAGACTATGGAATAATTTTAGTGAATAGTTTTCATACACGCCAATTGATGGCAGAATTGAAGTTTTAAACAAGGATACAAACATCAAATATCTGAAATCTGCATCCGACAAAGAGTCCTTCAACGAGTTATTTATTCAACGAGTTATTTCACAATAGGCCGACCAAGGTCTGTAAAAACTAAAAGTCCTTCAACTCAACAAAAAAAAGGGTTTGTAGAAACCTCTGTCAATGAGGACGCTTACCAAAATAGATCGAGCAACAATCTAATCTTTATTGTTTCCAAAAAAACGAAAATCCACTGATTGTTGCTACGGATCGACTTAGAAGCTAAAGAGAAGGATGACTTCGTTTTTCTCGTTATCTCCGGTGGGTTCTTTTCAGGGCGACACCCATAAAGTTTTACTTTTTGAAATTAATTTTATAAATAATTTTAACGTTCTAGTTAGTAAATAGGAGTCCCTGTGCTTTCAAAATCACGTCAAACAACTTGATGACTGAAATGAGCCAAACAAACTCAAATCATTATGATGCACTGGCTTGAACTTGAGCTTAAAAATGGTACTGTATTCCACAAATGAACTCAAAATTTTCTTCAGAATAATAATACATGTATTATGCCTAAGGTTGGGTAGTTTTTAAGTACTAAATCTACAGTATTTGTAAAATGTATTTAAAATGTTTTGAATATGTATTTTAAAATGTATATAAATCAAAATTTTCTGAACAAAAACTTTGAACCTCTTTTATTGGAGGTGCAATACCGATTTTCCGGCAACTGATGATCCGACACCTCTTTTAATCCGGACAAAATCACGAGAGGGAACTTGATAGTTCCGCTGCTGCCATACTAGTTTACTGGGCAGGTAACAGATGGCTCTGTGTGTACCGCGCCATCAATTTGTCTGTTTACACTGCACGTGCTGGTGTTAGTCTCCCTTTATTTTGAGTTTTATCTTATTTTGCTTAAATTTAACCTTAGTTATGGCTTCACAGGCAAATTCAAGTGGCAGCCGTATCTTTGAACGTAAACATCGGTCTAAATACATGGTAGGTGTAAATTAGTGGGTTACAGGTGTGCTCATGAATTATTATTAAGGTGAAATCGGATGGTCCGGCTAAACAGTTAATCCGGCAAGGCTCTAGAACCAAGGATACCGGAAAATAGGTGTTATGCTAAAATATAACAATCTTTTGATATTATTGCATCATATTAGCACTATTGGTTTATCAAGATCATACATCTCAAAGAGAATTGTATTCAAGATCATAGACATTTACATTAAATATAAAAGAAAAAGTTCAACGTGTAATTTTCACGTTAACTTTAGAGGACTACGAAAGTACCCATAATAAAAAAGAAAAACAACAACAAAAGAAAACACTAAAACTATAGATTGACTATTATCACGTGGAATAAATAATGAAAAGTTTATTAGAATGTTTGGCATCGACTACTAAGGTCCTTTTACACAAGTTATATCTGTACGCAGCCCAGGACAAACACAAACATCCACGCCCACGGCGGGATTCGAACCCACGACCAGGTGGATTACTATAACGAGAAATCTTATGCCCTAGCCCTCTCGGCCAGCTGGCCAACATAATAAAAAGGAATCAGGAAAGTGATACGGAAACAAAGTATAATGCCTAACGCGTTTCGATTTTTACATCATTTTCGGAGGCTACAATGTTACAAAGTGAAACTGGACGACAATCGACAATCGAACAGTGAAGTTTACATTTGTTCAGGTGGGACGTAAGCAGTGCTTACAGGATTCTCATCCTTCCGGGATAAATTCCACATGAAATACATTGAAATAGGCAAGAAGCCTGACTAACCCAAAGAGGTCTTCCACATTATGAAAAAACAAAAAAATAAGACAGTGTTAGATAAGGACAGTGTCCTTATATAATAACAAACATTCGGACCGAATAGGAAGCTCCTCTTCAAGAGCACAGACTTAATGGGAAGATCCTCTTCAAGAGCACCGACTTAATGGGAAGCCCCTCTTTGGTTCCGGTCTTCTTTATCCTTGTCTAATCCGATTATGAAATCAATCATACAGTCCCTCTCGAAGGATGTCTGGTTATTGAGAAGGAGGCTCTTGCACATACGATGGTGATTCCTAATTTCAATTTCTTCATAGAACAAAATCGTCCTTTTCATAGGCTGTTCATACACTGGTTGATGTCGATCATTCGATGCCTAGGTTTGATAAGATGGTCGGCGAAGGCCGATCTGCCATCCCGGTTTACTATGAAGAAAATGGCGTCTTTCAACCATAGCTCATAGCGCATCGCTTGATGCGGATATCGTACGAATTACTCAAAAAGAAGTAGCATTGGAATAATTATAGTTGGAGAACGCTTAGTTTTACAGTAACTTAAAGTGTAAATATCAACATTAACCAAATATCGTCTACTTCCTGTGAATTTGTTTTATCAGAACAACAGGTATGCCTTAACTGCTTAGCGAAAATTAAGAACTTTAAAGAACTTTAAAAAAAGACTCAAAGACTGCAGAGTGTAATATACTACGAGGGTAGCCCAGAAAGTAATGCACGATAATTTTTTTCTTCAACAATTATTTATTGAACACAATGAAAGAATGATGTTTCTTCTACACTCCCTATTTTTACACATAATCTCCGTCCCGTTCTATGGCCTTCCTCCAGCGAGACACAAGGTCGCGTATGCCCTGTCGGTACCCGTCCTTTTCTGTTCACGCAGCCATATCTTCACTGTGCAAATCACCTCTTCGTCATCCTCAAAATGTCTTCCACGAATGGCGCCCTTCAATAGCCCAAACAAGTGAAAGTCTGAGGGTGCTAGGTCAGGGCTGTAGGATGGATGGCGTAACACTGCCCAACCCTGTTTCGTTATGTGTTCCGACGTCCTCAAACAGTTGTGAGGGCGAGCGTTATCGTGTTGAAACAAACAATCAGCTGGGTTGTTATGGCGTCCAAGTCGCTGGAAGCGCTTCTTGAGTTTAGCTAATGTGTTCACGTATGCCTCAGAATTAATGGTGCTGCCTCTCGGCATCACATCAATGAGTATGTCCCCATCACAGTCCCAAAACACAGTGATCATGACCTTACCAGCAGAAGCAGTTGCTTTGAATTTTTTCTTCTGTGGAGAGTGCGGATGACGCCATTTCATCGATTGTCGTTTTGTTTCAGGCTCAAAATGGTGCACTCAGGTTTCATCAGCTGTCATAATCCGGGACAAGAAGGCTTCCCCCTTAGCTTCAAAACGTTGCAGCAACTCAAAAGAAATGGTTTTTTCTCAGAGCTTTGTGTTCTCCGTAAGACAGCGCGGAACGCATCGTGAACGGTTACGTTTTTGTGTAATCAAGAGCACGGATGATTTCACCCACACTTCTTTTGCTGATTGACAGCTCCAGCGCCAACAGCCGAGTCGTTCTGCGTCGGTCCTGGCGAATGAGCGCATCAGCACGCTGGATCTTGTCAGGTGTGACAGCCGAGGATGGCCGCGCCGACCGTGGAAAATTTTAGAGCTTCACCGAACCGCTTTCTAATGGCCTCACTCTCTGTGCCCAGCGACTAACCGTACTTCTGTCGATTCCATAAACTGCACATAAACGTTTGTGAATATTTCCAACCGTCTCTAGCTCCGCAGTGAGAAATTCAATGACGACACGCTACTTGTAACGTACATCACTTACAAACGCCATGTTGTTTCATTGCTGGACGTAGGCTATCTGTCGAAAGAAACGGAAACTTTGCGCGCACACTCCGAAAATTCAAAGAATGCATATCTCAAGTTCGCATTCGTACCGTTGTTGAGGACGGAGAAAAAAATTGTGGTGCATTACTTTCTGGGCTAACCCTCGTACAATAGACGATTTCATGCTAACATGATAATGAGATACGCGCATGCGCAATAGAACTTCCGGAGGGCAAGAAAATTTAATACGGCTGCACAAAACGGAAATGCAGCTAATAAAGCAGAAAACAGTTTTTTTTTTAGATTTCTCACAAATAAACACCAGTAAAATATTTTTATTCTTTAAATATATTATTAATTAATCTTATTGCACTAATTCAGTTAATATAAAACAAAAAAACTGATTTTCTCACCTTGAAAAACTTTTAATCGTGCACATTCCTGCATCAGTATGCTCTTTGGCTCATCAAATGCCTTGAATGTGGATGCATGGTCATTACGGAAGTATTTATAAATGTCTATAAATAACCTACCAGTTTAGGCAGATTATTTAATTTCTGATCATTGAGAACTTCATCATTGATACTAATATCTAGACAGTCCTTCTTCTTCAGATAAAGGAGATAGGTCATCGCAGTGATACTCTCTACGAGGGAATTTTGCGCCATCACAGGATACATAACGACTGCTACGAGATAACAGGAGCAGCCGGGACCGATAGCTTTACGTGCCTTCAGAAGCACGAAGGGGGTACAAAGATAGAAATCATTGGTAGGCTCCAGCCAGTGGCAATCCCCCAACTGCTAGGCATCCAACTTTGGTCTGACTCCAGCCAGTGGCAATCTTTTCACATAACTGTGTTACCTCGATGCTGGCCACAGAAGCATTTTCTTCCAGTGGCTATCACACAACCAGTGACTAGCCGCGCCAAGGGTTGCTTAACTACACTGAACAGCGAACTTATCGGTGAGACAAATAGGCCACGACCACCCCCTATCTGGAGATGAATGACAGCAGCATTATCTGTTGTATCATTATCTACTTTCTACTCCCTGGTTGTAGTCAAGTTTTCTTTTTATAACTCCGAAATTTTTTTAATTAGAATCATTTTTGTACATTTATTTTGAATGTCTAATTTGTACTTCCTTGTTAATAGATGAAGTTCGGCCGTCTTTAGTTTTATTAGGACCGATAGGTACTTATGTTTTCACAATGTGCGTCCATCCGTCTGTCTGTCTGTCCGTTGGTGCTCTAGCTTTCGAACGCTTCCGAATTTTCGACTTCCGTTTTCGTAATTCGACAACTTAGGGAAATCGGAAGACTGAGTTCGTTGGTGGAAAAAATCGGTGAACTACGTCAAAAATAATATAGGGGACCACGTTTTTCACTATACAATTCCATGTATAAATAGCCTGTGCATCGCCAAATGCTGTTCTCCCTTTAAGATTCAATAGCTAAAGCAGAGAAAAGGCTTGTGAATTAAGTGAAGACACGTGATCGTCTTCCTTGATAGTCAATATCAGTCAGAACTGGTTCAAGGGTATGTGGTTCAGTGGTACAATTATGGTCTATATGACACGTACAACCTCTGACAATTAAGTTCGGTGAATGAGTTCACACAACAAAATGCAAAACAGATAGAGCCACATCTACTTTATTGTCCTTCGAAATAATCACCCTCAAGGCAATACACTTTTGGGATCGGGTGTATAAGTCCTGGAAGCTCCGTAGGGATGGCTTTAAGTTCACGGGTCACATTTGCTTGAATGCCTCGCATGCCCGCAAATCTGTGTCCCTTTAAGGCTCGTTTCAGGCGTGGGAACAAGAAAAAGTCTGCCGGTGCCAAGTCTGGTGAATAAGGTGGATGAGCTATGGATATGACCCCTTTGTTGGCCAGAAACTGTTGCGCGATTACGGCAGTGTTCCTCTTTGATCCATTATCCACAGTTACGTGTGCACGCTACACCTTCAACTGAAGAAATGAGCATCTGCTAAACCATTGCACGCACAAACGTGAACTGTCTGAACTTGCTTAAACAATGACTGGGCTTGTATTCACATGCATTGTTACTCGCGTAAAGCTCGCACAGTTTAGGGTGTGACGTCATTCACCGAACTTAATTGTCAGAGGTTGTATTATGACAAACAGCTTGAAATAACATGTCATGATTGAATATTAACGTAATATTAATGATAGTCGAAATAAGTTCAATGGTATGTGGTTTCATGGAACCAGTATGGTTCAGGAGAAACTTTCAAAACTCAGATTTGGCATGTAATATATAAAAAAACTTGGAATGATGTGTCATGCTTGAATATCAGGTAAAATGAATGATAGTCAAAATTGGTTCAAAGATACCTGCTTTTCATGGGCGCATTATGGTTCATTGGAACTTTCAATGTTAAAATATGGCATGTAATATATCAAACGGCTTGGAATGATGTGCCATGAATGAATATAACATAAAATTATTAATAGTCGAAATCGGTTCAAAGGCACCTGCTTTTCATGGACCCGTTATGGTTCATTAGAACTTTCAATGCTAAAATATGGCATGTAACATATATAAAACGACTTGGAATGATGTGCCATGAATGAATATAGCGTAAAATTATTAATAGTCTAAATCGGTTTAATGGTTTTTTTTGGACCCATTATGGTTCATTGTAACTTCTAATGCTAAAATATGGCATGTAATATATCAAACGACTTGGAATGACGTGCCATGAATGAATATAACATAAAATTATTAATAGTCGAAATCGGTTCAAAGGGGCCTGCTTTTCGTGGACCCATTATGGTTCATTGGAACTTTCAGTGCTAAAATATGGCATGTAATATATCAAACGACTTGGAATGATGTGCCATGATTGATTATAACGTAACATTTTTGATAGTCGAAATTGGTTCAAAGGCACCTGCTTTTCATGGACCCATTATGGTTCATTGGAATTTTCAAAGCTAAAATATTGCATGAATATATCAAACGACTTGGAATGATGTGTCATGAATGAATATAACGTAAAATTAATGATAATTGAAATTGGTTCCATGATTCGTGTTTTACTGATACCATTATGAAACTATTGGAAACTTTCTCTGCTAAGATGTGGCATGTAACTACTTACGCCTTATATTATCAATAGTTAGTTTGTGTTAAGCAAATTTTAACATTAGCTGGTAGCTACTCATCCCTTCAATGATATATGCTTACGTAGAAAAGCGTTGGCAATAGTTTTTGAAGAAAGATTATTAAATAGGAATGCTAACAAATTAAAGGATTCGTATATGTTCTAATCTATAGAGAAATGCTACTTTCTCCATTTAACTTTTCAGATTGTTTTATTCAGTTTGAAGTATACGTTTCCCTTAGAAGTACTCCTTTCTTAGCAACCAGAGGCTTACTTTGCAACCTCATCTAATTCATAACAATGAAAGGCTTCTTTAAATATCAAATGCTTTCCTTTTCGTTTTCGATTTCTTTAAAATCCTATCAGTCCTGGGCATTTCGGTTGTCTGACTTGTTAAATCTTTCTCCTAAAAAACAAACGTATTTTTGTCGTTGTTAGACATAACGCTAGCGCTTGCGATGCATTCGTTATCCTATCTTTCTCTGTGCTTTGATCTTCGGAAGCAGAAAAACGCATGCGACAGTGACTTCGTGCTTCTTAATGTGAAAGGGTCTATTGTAAACGACAAATGTCTTGATCGAAATTTGTATCGTTCTTGAATTTTATAAAGCGCCAATTACGTCACCTATTGGCAAGTATGAAAACTTTCTTTCACCAAAAAAATTCCATAGTCTCAATAGACATCATACAGTTTTTCAGATCATTGTGATAACTATTGGCTCCTATAGAGCTTTTCGAAATGTGAACTTTAATTATGGACACCCTGTATAAATAAAATCCATATACGAGGGGCGATTGATAAAAAGGTCTCCATGGCTGTAACTGTTTTATTTGTTAACCGATTTTCAAAATTCTTTTTGTATCTTATACTCACATTTGTCCTCTATGTAATGCACCATTCACTTTTCGACATAGTCCCCATCCCTTTCCACGCATTGTACCAACGCGTGACCAGTTGGGTGAACCCGTCGGAGAGGAATTCCGGAGTTGTTGTCGACACCAGGATTGAATAGCAGCGTTTACTTCGCCGCCAGAACCAACTCATGTCCCTTAAGGGGCTCTTTCTTTTTTGGGAAGTGGTGAAAGTCGCAATGTGCAAAGTCTTTCATTTTTGAATTGCAATTTTTCATCTTTTAACTGTAGGCGCTGCAACGCCTCTGGTGTGTGGTGACTCGTGTGCGGGCGGGCGTTATCGTACTCCAGAAGAGGGTCCAAAGACGCGTGGGGTCACAATAACCTTCAATAGTTTTTCTTTAAGAATCCGTATGTGGTGTGTCTATATTCTGAATAGCTTTGATGTAATAAATTTTTAAAAGTGTGAAGTTCTTTTGTAATCACCCTGTATAACCAGACAATTAATATATTATGTACCGGGTTTTGCAAAAGTTCTGCTACGCATGTGAGGACCCCGCAAAAATGACATCTCTAAATGTGTGATGCAGTTAGATACGGTTTTTTTTTCAGAATTGATATTGGTGTATCCACAATGCATATTAATCGATGTAACCGTCATCGGCGGCAAGCACCCGCTCTAGACGCGGTCTAAAGGCCCCTCAAACGTTACGAATGTAGTCTTTCTTCATGGCGGTCCACACGCGGTTCACAGATGCTTTCAGCTGGTCGACGTTGCTGTGACGGATCTTGCAGGCCTTGCTCTCGATATGCGCCCACACGCTGTAGTCAAGAGTGTTGAGGTCGGGCGACTGAGGAGGCTTTCGACCAGAAGTTCATGTTCGACTCCAACCAATCTTGAACGGTCTTGGCATTTTGGGCCGGGGCACCGTCCTGTTGAAAGAAGCAGTCCGCATTCCTCGTCACCTTTTTCACCTAGGGCAGGACGTTTTTCGTCAAGATGTCCTCGTAGTCGGCCGCAATAAGCCTGTAACCGGCCGGGAACCAGATGGGCGGCATTTTCATGCCATTCGACGCCACGACGCCGAGCATCATCACTGAGGCCGCGTGCTTGGTTGTAGTAACGTAGCGGACCTGAGATGTCCTGGCCGAAGTTGCCCACGCGGTCGCTCTGCTTGTTGACGACCGGGTCGACGCGTGAAGGTGTTTTTATCAGAAAAGATGACAATGCGATTGACATGGCTCTTCAAGTAGTTGAGAAGGCGACGACAGCGCTCCCGACGTTTTTCTCGTATGCCATCCGTCAGCAAAGGTCTTGCCACGCGTCTCAAACTCTTTCCATCCTCTTCCTTGATGGCTGTGTAGACCGTGGCCACAGAAATCTTTTTCTTTGCGAACTGTGTCATTTTGAGAGTCGGTTCACATTCGAAGGCTTTTCTGACACCCACACGATTTATAACGCGAGGTCTGCCTTCACGAATGTCTTCTCCTTTCTTCAGCCTCTCTACGACTCTGTGACCAGTCATCCGGCTGACGTTGAGCAGCTTAGCGATTTCAGACTTGTTGTGGCCGCGCGAAAGAGCACAGAGAACTCGATTCTTTTACGTTCTATCGCGATATCCTTGCATCCGAATCACATTCTTTTCACCTATATACATTTACATTATGGTATCGCCCACGTCTTCAACGGCACCTGCTGCGTGGATGCTTCCACCCCCCGATATCTAGTGGTCCCAATAATGCCAGTAATTATCTCTAATTACACAAATGAATATATTCCTTATATCTTAGGATGGAAATGACATGAACAATGAATACTGAGTTTTCTAGAATTGAGAATACGTAGACAAAATAAATTGCCAAAAACTGTGGACAAAGTACTAAACGAGAGAAGAGAATAAGAGAAAACAGCAATCCACAAAAGTAATTTTTAATTATACGTATGGTTATTTCGAGAACAAAGTTCTCCACATATGCGTGGAACTTCGGTTCCCGTGTTCTACACGCTGATGAAGAAAAGTTTCTTCTGAAATGTACATACGTGTAATTAAAAATTACTTTTGTGGATTGGTGTTTTCTCTTATTCTCTTCTCTCGTTTATTGAGAATACCGTAATGATAAAATGTCAAATGATTACGAATACATGAATCTCGATTCGATTCTTATAAAAATATAAAAATTTTTCCGATTGTATTCAGAAAATAATAAAGTAGAACTCGGTTATAACGATATCAAAGGGGCCGAAAGAAACTTGTCGTTATAAACGAGTGTCGTTGTAAGAGAGATAGAAATATCTTAATTTGACATATATTAATAGAGGCATAATACGATTAGATGCAAGTACAGTACTGTAACAGTTACCTCTCTATAATGACCAAGTGTCCTGCAGCTTATTTCTCCCGATATGGGATAAACATTTGACTTCCTATACCAAAATTTCACTTTCACTTTTGAACACGTAAACGAAGCAAACCGGGCCAACGAAATAACGAGCCCCAGCCGTGACCATCGAGAGAGAAGGCCTCCGCATTGAAATTTAATACATTATTACATCATCATAGATAGTGCAAATTCAGAGCTTATTATTGGTAGAAATACGAATAACAATGCACTATGATGATGTAACAGTGTATTAGATTTCAATGCGGAGGCCTTCTCTCTTGGTGGTCACGACCTAGCGCGGAAAAGTTTTCTGATCACATTTGTCCAGCCAACAATCCGGCCCTAATTATTTCCAACAAACGAAAAAATACTAATTGTTAAAATCAAAGATGAAAACAATGAAGATTACATTGTTACTCGGACTGCTATGATCAGGTGATTTTTTCGCGCCGGGGCTCGTTATTTCGTTGGCCCCGTGCTGTATAATGACGTACTGAACTTTTTTTGAGCGTTCAACCTCGACTTCTATAGGTGACCCAACTGACCTTAAAGTTACGTTATATCCGAGATAAACGCATATTTGTTTGTCGCATTAAGCAAGGTTGATAAACACTTTCTTTATACAAAATATGGTGGTACCGCAAGATGTTTGATGCTATAGCCGAGGTGTCGTTTTAAGCGAGGTCGTTATAACCAAGTTCTACTGTATTTCATATTAAAAAAAATCTCTCTCTCTCTATCTATGTTCACAAAAATACAGAATCAAATCATAGGATTGAAGCATTGTATACCCATTTATAAATTTTATAAGCATTTGCTTCATTTATTATTGCTTGCACAAGAAGCTGATAGGATTTGAGTGCAGCCGATGCAAAAACACTAGCTACATTCAAAGACTCCGTGCTAGTCGTGTTAAGCGTGCCGTGTAAAGCTATAGCACGATCCGTGCTTAGTTAATTTTTGAATGTGCTCGTGTTGTCTGTGCTGTCGAGCACGATTTGTGCTGCCACTTGAGTTGAGACGTGACCACCGAGAGAGAAGACCTCCGCAATGAAACTGAATACATTGTTACATCATCATAGATAGTGCAAATTCAGGGCTTACTATTGGGAGAAATACGAATAACAATGCACTATCTATGTGATGCAACAATGTATTCAGTTTCATTGCGGAGGCCTTCTCTCTCGGTGGTCACGGTTGAGACCGATCAGGCAGAGTATTGTTACATCACCTACGCTTGTGTACACATGATAACACACATTAAGCTAGAGCTTCGCTTCCCATTCTACTTCTTCCATGACATGGCGTTGAATTTGCCCTTGACTCAACTCTCTGTAAAGTTCACTTGCCGTTGTAGCTGTATCCCACCACGATCATGAAACCTTTTGAAAATGTTGCCTTGCAATCACGGTACCACTTTCTGAAGTCCTTAGAACACCTTGGGGAGGAAAATATGGCTCGGCTCTTGTTGCAGTCCTTAAATAAACATACGCCTCATTTACTGTGATCCCATATTTCCACTTTTTCCCCGCCAGGTATCGTTCATACAGTTTACGGCAGTTGGTCCGTCGCTCTTGAACATGGCGCGGCAACAACTTACAAACGTGGCTCTTGTATCGCTTTTCCAGTTGCAAATCACGGTTGATAATTGTATTTAACGTATGAACAGATGTGCCTACCATCCGTGCTAAGACGCGTTGTGTTGGTGGGTTACATCCGGTTACGAGAACATGGACGACGTCAGAAATACGGCTAGTGGATGGTCTCGGATTGGCGTGCATTTTATCCTTAGGAATGGGCCGCTTCTGCTTTTGGCAATGTTATTTACTAGTAAAATACGAAGCTTGTATCTTGCATGCTTTCATAATTTCGGAATAGCTGAATCTGACTTGGGAAAGGGCTGTTATGTAGCCCTCCCGATATCTGTCCATTTTCGGTGACATAACTCAATGTTTTTAGTTCGCTATTCGAATACTAACTACATGTATTTTAATATCTGCCTAAACTACCTGACCTACTTGATAGCTTAATCACGTGAAATGACTGCGCGCGCCAGATTTAAATATGATAATTGTTACCGTAGATACTAAAAATCCACTGTATAATAAAAAAAATTCTGTATGCGTGTGGGGAGTTTTCGGTTATTAAAATTGTTGTGCATTTTACCATTAGTGGGAGGTTTCAGATATACGCAGCCAAGAATAGCCTTAGAATAGGCTCAATTTCTTTTTTCAACGCAGATTGATACCAGCGTGTGTTTGCGCGCTTTTTTTTTTTTTTTACTTCATAGATAGTGAGACCGGACTTTATATACAGGCTGTTCTCGAACAACGTGTACAAACTTGGGGAAGTGATAGAGGGATCAAATCTAAGCAATATTTCCCTCTTTCATTTCTTTATCTGGGGCATTGTTTTTGAGATAAAAAATATTGGACGTCGCGTAGACGTAATATGCCACTCAACCTGTGCTTCTGGAACACGTCAATTGGAAATCATGGCCAATCATGTAATAAAAAGAAAAAAAAACACATTGTATACAGTACAATAATGTGACTTTTCTTTTATGGAACATGCAAATGTTTTACAATAAGTGTTCAAATTGACTCCCTCTGACTTGAATGCATGCTTCACAACGTCGCCGCATGGACTGACGTACACGTTCAAAAGTTTCTGGTTCTTCGCGAATCTGGTCCGCGGCTACGGCAATTCTAGGTACCAGCTCTTCAATGTCTTTAAGTATCCCGGACAGTATCTATCCAAACAACTGTTTTCTGCAGGTAGGATTTCAACATTTTTTATCTCAATGCCCCAGAGAAAAAAATGAAAGAGGGAAAAATTGCTTAGATTTGATACCTCTATCACCCCCCATCCCCTCGTGAAGGCTACAAACAGTAATGTCGCTTTATCTGCTTTAGGATTTTTAGTCAAAATAAAAAAAAAATTATACTGTATTTCCAACGGTATCAGAATGCGATTGATATTTAATATCAAGCTGGAACTTTTCAAGCCATCTTAATATATTTTTAAAATGTCTTTTTTTCCTGCCTACATTTTCGTTCATCTTAAAGATTGAGGACGTTAAATATTGATCAAAGAGAATAACAAGAATGATTTTACCGCCATGGCGATTAAAAGGAGCACATTTTCATGTTACAGCCGCGAGACATCAGTCACGGTTATCTAGAACTAACCTGCATTTCAAAACACTTTAAATAATACTCTATCAATATGAAAACAAAATTGTAAATTCCTAAATAATTAAACAAAGGTAAAAAGAAAATTTAAACGAGTAAATTGAAGAGCCAAAAGGTTAAATGGAAAT
>JAHWFO010003664.1:344862-357421 GCA_023313115.1 Rhysida immarginata
TTTATTTAAGAAAATTTTCAAATATTTTATTAAATGATATATTAATTAAATTATTTCTTTATTAAATGATTTCTTAATTAAATAATTTCTTTATAAAATTATACAGACCAACAAAATTTAACTTTTTTCTCTGTTAAATTAGACAGACTGTTTCATATGGTATTTTTGCACTGCTTTCAAATTTGCATAGCAATTTAATGTAACGGACAGGATTATTTCGTAACATGAGCTTTGTTTGGATGGTTTTCAAAAATTCGCGGGATTTTAAAAACTAAACACTTAAATGCAATAATATGTACCGGGTGTCCCAAAAATGACTGATGGATTTTGAAAATCAATAAAAAAAGACGGAATGCGATAGATATGTCTCGTTTGCAGCCCTAATCTTAGGAAATCAGGGAATTTTATCCCACCAAATTTCAAATTTAGTTAACATTTTCACCCACAGGTGGCGCTGAAAACTATGAAAAAATAAAAACCGGTATGAAAATGTTGCAAGAACTGTTGCAAAAAACTAAACAATGACATTTCAACAGCACACGCTATCAGCTTGACGACGAACTATGGAATGGCGAGCTGAAATACTTCGTTTTAAGTATACCTGTCACAGATCGCCTGCAGCGCCATCTCTTGGTAGAAATGTTAACTAAATTTGAAATTTGGTGGGATAAATTTCTCTGATTTCCTAAGCATAAGGCTGCAAACGATACATATCTATCGCATTCCGTCTTTTTTTTTTTATTGATTTTCAAAATGCATCAGTCATTTTTGGGACACCCGGTACAAGCGGGCAGTGCAGTATATTGTAAACACACTTCCGAAGTAGTAACTTGTTTAACCTACAGGGCTAAAGTGAGGCGAATTACACATGCAAAAGATGCGCAGACGTGTTTTGACGTGTTTCAGATATCTTTACCGGAATCTAGTTCCCGTCTAGGCACTCTACCGAAATCTATAGTGCCTGTATATATAGGATATATCAAAAATACGTTTACATACTTTGAGGGCGGATAATCACACCAAAACAAAAAACAGTCCGTATGTTCGAAAATCCTTAGATTATGAGGTATTAATGAAGTTTACGTTATACCTCACCTCAGAAATTCAAATGTTCCAAATGTCCTCCGCATGCTTCTACACACGCATACACTCTTTGGATCATTGATTGTCGCATACGTTCAAATACTCCCAGACGGTGCCGAATGGTTAGAATGCATTCTTCCTGGTCAGGCGTATGAGTGACTCTTGGTCTTCCTCGACTCTTGGTTTGTGATACTAAGGATCCTGTCTCAGTAACGCGACGATAAACAGCAGCAAAAGTGGAATGACTCGGCTACCTTCGATCTGTAAATTTACCTGATACAAACGTGCATTACCATTCGCACGCCTGGTATCCTGAAATCACGAAATGGGTATCCTGACATGGTTAAACGAAACACCTTTCAGTTAACTCATTATTATGAAGTGAAAGTTTAAGACAGGTTAACCACAAATGTATACAAATGACAAATGTAAACAAGTCTTCATGGGAACAGAGCGCCATCTGGTTGGTTTACAAACCTTCGTTGATAGATTGTACCTCAAAATATAACCACGTTGACCTAAACTTTCATTGATACCTCAAAATATAACGATTTTCAGACATTTGCTTATATGGACTATGTTTCTTGTTTTTGGTGGGAAGATTCCGCCCTCAAAGTTTGTAAACCTATTTTGATACACACTGTATACAGGCACTATACCGGAATCCAGAGATCCTGTATACAGGGTATTTCAAAAGGTATAATCCAAACTTCACACACAGATTGGAGGCATGACGGTGAACAGATTCTGTTAACACATGAGGGGTCGAAACTCAACCATTGCCAAGATAACGTTAGAGGCGGGAGCAGTAATCAGAGTGTACATGAAAACACATGAGTAATTATGCATTATGCACACGTTTATTATGGAACTGCGATTCCACTGAGGCTTTACAAAAGATGCTCAAAATATGAGCCAGCCATGGCCTCACATGCATTGGTATCGGCCCAACATGGACTCCCGTATGCGGCCAAAGATTCCGGGCATTTCTCTGATGTCGTCTGAAACAACTGCGATGCGAGCTGCCAGATCTTCAATGCTTGTCACAGGTGTTCGGTACACAACTGATTTCATGTGGCCCCAAAAATGGAAATCCAGCGGATTGAGATCTGGTGACCTAGGAGGCCATGCCACAGGTTCATCTCTTCCAATCCAGTGATTGCCAAATGTTGCATGAAGGTAATTGTGAACATCACGGCTAAAATAAGCGGGCGCTCCATCATGTTGGAACCATATTTGCATGCGAATATCCAAGGGCACATCCTCCAAAAGCACGTGTTCCTTGTCAAATAACTGCAACCAATTTGTGTTGTGCTATCATTTGCATGCTTTATCACTTGTCATTTGCTCCCCCATTAACTGGACAATGATTAAGTTCCGACCCCTCATGTATGAACAGAATCTGTTCACCTTCCTGCCTCCTACCTGTGTTTGAAGTTTGGATTATACCTTTTGAAACACTCTGTTTATAAGAGATACGACAACTAATCACGTGTGCGTCATTTCGTGCTAAATACGCTAATGAGTTCCTTTTTATGACGGCTTGGTCGTTTGGTCAATTGAGGCAATTTTTTTCCAACTTTTCATACATCCTAAAATTTCAATATTACTTTTTTTAAATAGTTATTTCCTTGAAATAATGTAATTTCTGCTACCACGATTAATACATATTTTTGGCAGTTTCGATTACCCAGTTGTCGTATCTCTCATATACGAGGGTTATTCGTAAAGTAAGGTCCGTTTTGCAATAAAAACAAAACTACTATAGGGGAAAGAGGGGGGGCATAGCGGACCTGTTAGGTAAAACGGACCACAGCAATTTTTCTATGTTACGTGATGCTAAAATGTCAGTTTTTGTGACTATTATGTTCATACGTATCATCCTTTCACTTCCTGTTTATTTCATCCAGTTTGGCAACTTCGAAATTTCAACACCCCGAAAACTACATTGCTATAATCTTGTAGCAAGTGAATGGTCTAATGTACCCCATATAGGTGGGCAATATGGACCAAATGCAACTTTCTTCTTTTTTTAAATAAAAAAAATCTGAATAGAATTTGTATGTTTTTTAATAATATAATAAAAATTGAATAACTAATATGCCTTTGTAAAAAAATGGAATCATTTAACCAATTTTTTGATGGTTTTTTTAGTAACCTAAAATTAACAGATCCGTTATGCCTTATATTATTATTATTATTATTATTATTATTATTATTATTATTATTATTATTAATTAAAAGCACTCGCCAGGAGTAAAAGGAAAAATAGCGTGGAAAAACCACAGTCTCATCAGAAGAAACACAAGAAAGGCAAACAACCAACCGCACGTAACCACAAAACCCAAACAAACTAGGAAATATATTCGCCTGGGCTTAAAGGTGGATATCTTGCTTGGAACCACAAAAAGGAACCTGCGGGTATGATGGATGTTAGGTCGATAGGTGAACCACTCCTTGACAAACGCAACAGGATGGGTGTCATCACGGATAGCGTCGGAAAGTTCAGACTTTAGAGCGGCCTTACTAATAGCCATAAGGGTAGGTAAATGAAACTTGATACAGATGTCAGTCACTGATTCTAATTTTTTCAATTGGAAGGCTGTCCTAATTACTCGATTATAGGCGACCTTAAGCCTTTTCAAGTTGAAAAGAGTGGTCGAAGACCAAAATATTGCACCATATGCAGTTATAAACTGACACTTTTGGGATATCAACAAAATCGCTCTCAACCTCTTAACCAAAAAATTATTCCGATGTAAAGTAGGATGGTCTGACCTATATATTCATTAAACTTAAGGCCAGGATCAAAGATAATACCCAAGATATTATTAGGGTTTGGTTTGTCTCATCTTTGGGGCCTATCATGATATGGGTTTTCGACGAATTGAGACAAAGGCCTCTACTCTCACACTCCGTCTTGGTCTGGAGGAAGATGGGTGACGAACAAAAAGTTATCGTCGACATAGCTGCAGATACAGGGAAGCCGTCGATGCAGCATACAAGAGTGGCCCTAGACCGAAACCTTGAACGATCAAATGGCATAGGCTAATAATGTTGGTACGATCACTAAAATAATCATAAAGTAAATCCATAAAGCGTTTTGAAACACCAAGCATAGCAAGATCGTGAAGAAGTTGAGCTCTGGAGAGTGTATCAAAAGCTTTTGAAATGTCTGTCTGGGCGACGATAAATTTGCGGCCATTTTCATGAGCCTCGATCGCAGCAAAAAAGATGTACATCGGTATCCAGGTCGTTTTACAACCCGGTCTACTACCTTTCTGCTGATAAGGGATTTGAGACCTCAAGTATTCAGTTAACCGATGGTACACTAGCTTCTCTACTATTTTAGATAAAGGATTCAAAACCGAGATTGGACGGAAATTTGTATTATCACTGGTGTCGCCGTTTTTAAAAAGGGGGTTGATACGAGCTATTTTTAACGCTTGAGGAAATCTCTTAGTAGTGACAATCGCGGTGCACAGTTTATAAATCAACATATAACCAGTTTAGTTCAGAGACCGAAGTATCTTGTCTGTCATGATCAAGGGATAGCATGGCCCTTTAACTCTTATCTTTTTAATAATGGTTACCAGCATCCTACCATAAGGTATGACGGGATCTGGAGATACGCCTATATGATTGTCAGCTCTCATCATGGAACTTTCTACGATCTTAGTCGGGATCGGGATGTTAGTCGGGTTGTTATTCAATTTAAGAAGTTACTATATTGCTCAGGGGGTAGTTGTGGTTTAACACTGGAACAATTCTGACATATCAGAATCCAAATCTGGGCCGAATTTTCATGACACTTCACTAATTCTCTCTTAGCCTCCCGAATAGCTTTTTTAAAAATTAAAGAGGCTTGCTTATAGCCCGGCGAGTTTGGGAATCTCTATATTTAACATAGTGGCGGTAGGTACGCTGCTTGGCTTTCCATTTATTAGTCAGTTCTAAATTCCACCATCTATTATAACGTTTACATTGCAACTTGGGATGTATGAATTGAAAGCCGGGTCTCTCAGTAGCATTTGTAACCATATAATAAACAGGGTCTTTATAATTAAAGTTCCATTTTGACATGGCCATAAAAAAAACTACTGGACCAAAAGCTATAACACTTGGTAATATTATACAAGAGGGCATGGGAAGTTCATACCCACCAAAAAAAATTAGTTCATGCTGGATATACATGTTTAATAGTTGTATTTAATCAAATGTTCACATTATTATGTATCATTAGTCTTAGAGTGTGAGCGTTATTATTTTGCATGATTCGTTTTTAGTGTTTTTCCTTTCAGCCACTGCGAGCCACTAGTTGTTCTTTTGTTCTTCTCTTTTATGCTCCGCCATTGTCATCTCATTATGTGTAACATGTTTATCGTTTCTCTTATCATTAAACCAATGTATAAAAAGTTTCGTTCTCCATTTATTCCATTCATTCCAACATAGTAGCAGTCCGTGGTTGTTGTCTTTAGTGAATTAATTGTGGACGGAATAATTAACTTGCCGTTGAAGAAAGCGAACTTTTTCTATTTTCTATTTGACGATATTTGCTGGCCATGATCGCTTGCTGGGCGACCATTGAATAGAGGAAGGATTGCTTGCGAAAGACTCAAGTGAGAACGTTAAGACGAACTTGTGATACACATTTTAATATTGGCCTGACGAAGGACTATTATGAGTGCGCATATTAATGAAGAACATGAGCGACGAGAGGCAACAGATTGAAAAGCTGACCGGGGATGACAACTGGGCATCATGGCGGATTATAATACGGGCGATATTGGGAGTGCGATGCATTATTTGAAGTTATTGTCGGCCAATTGCAGAAGCCTCAAGATGAAGGTAATCAAAATTATGAAACTTTATTAACTACATGGACACAATCTAACGCTAAAGCAAAGAAGCGCCTTATTTTATCTCTTGATACGAAACCATTACTTCGTGTTTGTGGGTGTGAGACTGCAAAGGACATTTGGGATAAATTACATCAGATTTATGACACGCAATCTGAGGAAAACATTGATGTGTTGCGACACAAGTTTCATAATATTGAATGGCAGGCGTCGGGCGGTGTTCAAGGTCATTTGGCGAAATTTGATGAAGTGCAAACAAAATTGTCTATGCTTAATAAGCCTATTGATGAAGGAGACTTGTGTGCTCGATTGCTACAAACTCTGCCAAAGGAATTTGATTATATATATGTCACATGGCATGACCTCCCCCAGACAGAGAAAACGTGGGCAAACTTACGAAGAAAGTGTTTAAATTATGAATTAAGAATGACTGATAGAGATGAAAGTAGTGTTGCTACTGCGATGATATCGAAAGTGAAAGTAAACGATAAGCAACAAAAATTAAAGACTCATTCAAAAAAAAACCTTCCAAAAGGATCTAGCTCTAGAAAAGATGATACAAGAAAGTGTTTCTCCTGTGGACGTTTCGGGCATATTTCAAAATATTGCAAAACTGGCTTAATCTGTTTAGAATGTAAACAAAAAGGTCATCGATCTTCAGAATGTCCCAATAAAACTAAAAAGAAAGACTTTGTGATGTTATCTGCTAGTAATGTGTCACCAAACCCCAAGGATATTGAGGAACAGGTTGAAAACTTGAAAAATTTTATTTATTCAGACATGCATGCTGATATCACCAAAATGGACTGTGACGAATGGTTTATTGACAGTGGTACAACACATCATATTACGAATCGACGTGATTGGTACAGTTCTTTTAAATTATTTGAAGAGCCCAGGATGCTGGATAGTGCTAAAAATGGCGTACAAATTAAAGCTCTTGGTACTGGCCGAATTGATGTAATGGTATACAATGGACAAAAATGGACGGAAGGATATTTTGAAGATGTTTGGTTCTGTCCCGATAGAATGTACAATCTGTTTTCAGTGAAACAAGCTGAACAGAAGGGCATTGATAATAATGGTAAATCCTGGATACTCCTCAAAGACGATTTTCCACTTGCATTAGGTGTATCCAATGAGATTTTTGAACTTTATCGTCTGATTGTGAAGGTCATTCGTCAGGATAAATCTTGCGCGATTTCCAATGAAACTAATACTCTTCAAAGCTGGCATGAGAAACTTGGACATGAAAACAAGCGCCATGTACAAAAATTTTTGAAAGACCGTGGCATTATTGTGAAACTGGACAGTGAATTTTGCGAAAGATGTGTACTTGGCAAACATCATCGATTTCCTTTTAGTAAGAGAATTGAAAAATCTACCAAACCTGGGGAACTGATATATGCAAATGTTTGGAGGGCCATCGATATTTCCTCGTCTTTAGGGATGATTTTTCCAGTTTAAGAGTGACATAGCTCTTGCGACGAAAAGATGAAGTGAAGGAAAGATTGCGGATGTTCGTTGAGATGATTAAAACTCAATTTGGAATTTCAATAAAAGAGTTGCTCACTGATGGTGGAAGGAATTCGATAATGAAGATGTACGCAATTATGCTGAAATGATTGGGCTAAAACACACGATGACTGCACCATATACTCCACAACAGAATGGAGTTGCTGAAAGAGAAAATCGTATTCTCTGTGAAATGGGACGTTCTTGGCTTCAATCAGCGACACATCTTCCAAAATCTTTATGGGGTGAAGTAATCTTAGCCGCTGCATACACTTTAAATCGTACGGGACCAACTAAATTAGAAGGAAAAAGCCCAATTGAAATTTTTACTGGAAAATCTGCTCGTCTTGAAAATTTAAAGATCTTTGGTACTGAATGCTTTGCATGGATACTTGCTATTAAACGAAAGAAATTCGATGCTAAGTGTTTAAGAGGACATGCGGTTGGTTACAGCGACTGTGATTATCGCATATATTTTCCTGAGAAAAGATCTGTTTTTGTTTGCAGAGATGTTAAATTCAAGGAAAAAGAACTACAACAGCCATCGAACGTTAATATGAAAGGGAATGCTGAAGTTATTCTTCAAGATGATGAAGAAAATGTTGAAATTTCTAGTTGTGCCCCACAGGAGCAAGTGCAGACTGACCCTAATAAAATTTGCAATGTTTCCCCACGTGTTTTACGTGATAGACGAACGATTCAAAAGCCTGTACGTTACCCACATGATTTGATTCAACAACCCAAAATGATGTTGTTTCGGGAGACTCCAAAAACATATAATGAGGCTATACAATCTGAGGATGCTGAAAACAGGAAGGCAACAATGAGAGATGAGATGAATTCACTGGAAAAGAATGATACGTGGGATTTGGTCGATCTACCTACTCAAAGCAAAACTGTAGATAATCGATGGGTCTTCAGAATGAAGTCACTCGTTATAAAGCTCGATTGGTGGACAACCAGAAGGATTTGATGATGGATCAGGACGCGTTTGTAAACTGCTAAAGAGCATATATGGACTGAATGAAACAAGCATCAAAATGTTGGTATAAATGCTTGATTGATTTTCTTGAAGAGTGTAATTTACATGAAAGTTGTGCTGACCCCTGCATGTTTTACAGTGAGAACTTGATTCTTTTCTTCCATGTTGACGATGGATTGATAATGGGCCCACTGGAACTGGTAAATAAATTTATTGAAAAATTAGCTGTGCGTTTTGAAATTACAAGTGAGTGAAGTTGACTGCTATCTTGGCTTGCAAATCAAAAGATTTAATGACTGTATACAAATTAATCAGACTGCGTATATTAAGAGACTTTTAGATAAATATGGTGTGAGTGATACAAAACCGTTATTGATACCTATAGAACCTGGATGGACACCAGGGTATTCACCACTTCTTGATAATGTTGGAAATTATCGAGAAATTGTTGGTAGCTTAATTTATCTAACATTGGGAACTCGACCTGAATTGTCATTTGCTGTCAATGTGGCTTCAAGGGCACAGGATAAACCGACCCAGGCTCATCTATCATTGGTCAAGAGAATATTTCGATATCTCAAGGCAACAGTAGACGATGGTATTCGTTTCGAAAAGACACAAAATTTACGAATCGAAGCTTACAGTGACGCTGATCATGCTGCAAATAAAAACACAAGACGCTCGACCAGTGGAATACTTCTAAAAATCTGCGATGGACCAGTTGTGTGGAAAAGCAAACTTCAAAAATGTATTGCATTGTCTTCTATGGAAGCACAACTTCTATGTTGCAGCTAGTGAAGCTTCCAAATCACTTGTTTGGCTAGACCGTCTGTTAAAAGAAAATCACGCAGTAGATGAAGCATCAATCCCCATACTACATATTGATAATCAAAATGCAATAAATTTCATAAAAGGATCCACTTTTCACGAACGTTCAAAGCATATTGATACTCGTTATCATTACATTCGAAATTTAGTGAATGAGAAGAAGATTGGTGTAACATATGTATCAACGAACAACCAGGCTGCTGATCTTAT
The DNA here is from genome assembly GCA_023313115.1 of Rhysida immarginata. Lineage (NCBI taxonomy): Eukaryota > Metazoa > Arthropoda > Chilopoda > Scolopendromorpha > Scolopendridae > Rhysida > Rhysida immarginata. Next base: position 354,340 of record JAHWFO010003664.1, read on the forward strand.
AAAGGTCTACCGTCCACAATATTGAAGAAGATGAAGATACTCATTGGAATGTACTAATAAAACCAGTTCTCCTTACTGACTTTCAACATGATGATGGGAGTGAACATTTGGGAGGGAATGTTGGATATGCAGGGTGACCATTTCACTTCTTTCAGTCAAATTCTGACCATTTCACTCGAATGACGTGCATTAGGGATAAACAATTGAAAGAATTTGAGCGCCATATCGAATTTCTAAATAGTTGGAGTTTGTATTGTTGCAACGGCGCTGCATGAAAATCGTACTGTTGAAAAATGGCGCCCGCTTTATCAACAGAACAGAAATGCAAGGTTGTCGAATGGTATTTCGAGACAAAATCACCTGTAAGCGCTCAAAGAAATTTCCGGACGGAGTATAAGTGTCGAGACGCACCAGGCAAGCAAGCAATCATGGATTTTGTCAAGCAAATGAAGTGCTAAGCTTTCTCGATCAGAAATTCGGAAATCGTGTCATTTCAAAAAGGTTTCCAGATCGATTCGGGGGTGGCTTTCTTTGTCTCCCTACGAGTCCTGACATAAACCCATGTTATTTATCTCTGGGGGTTCCTTAAAGACAGTGTGTTCACTACAGCACCAAAAACACTAGACCAGCTGCGAGAAAGTATCGTCGACTGCTGCACCCTTGTGGATGCAGAAATCCTGGATAGAGTTATGAACAACTTCACCATTCGGCTGCGAGCAGTTCAAAACGTTCATGGTGGCCACATTGAGCATATCATCAAGACTTTTCCACGGGAATAAAAACTCCGAACTGCCTAAAATATCAAACTGAAATGCTAAGTTTGTAAACATTAATGGGTCAATAATTCATAGTACTGAAATGGTCAGAAATTGACTGAATCACCCTGTACATGTTTAATAGTTGTATTTAATCAAATGTTCACATTATTATGTATCATTAGTCTTAGAGTGTGAGCATTGTTATTTTGCATGATTCGTCTTTAGTGTTTTTCCTTTCAGTCACTGCGCGCCACTAGTTGTTCTTTTGTTCTTCTCTTTTATGCTCCGCCATTGTCATCTCATTATGTGTAACATGTTTATCCTTTCTCATCATTAAACCAATGTATAAAAAGTTTCGTTCTCCATTTATTCCATTCATTCCAACAGTTCAAAAGGTCACCACCAGCATGGAATGGCGCTCTATGCAACATTCGTATACGAAATTAGACACGAAGACACAGGTTAACAATATGGTTTATGCACATGCGCTTTACAAGTCATTTGGTTTTCAGAAATAAGAAAGGGAGCCTCGTTGTCAGTACGCCTCATTTGTGACAATGCCTGTTACCATGCAAGACCGTGCGTTTCTGGTTAAATGTTATTATGAATGCAATAGCAATGTACGGCAGGCTTTGCAACATTATCGTACCGTTCGACAAATACATGTACGTTGGGGGCCAATGACACCGCAGAGTTTGAAGAATATGATGGCAAACTTTGAAGCCACAGGTTTGTTATCAGTAGCACCTGGCCGAGGAATGAAACCCGTCTCTGAGCAGGGTTGTTTGTATTAAAACAAAAAAAAAACTGGTTCAAAATTTTTTTTTTTTTTTTTTTTTTTATTTGGAAACCAAAACCATTAACAAAACTTGTGAAATTAAAAAAAAAATGTTTATGACAGGAATATATTCTGTCTACAAAGAAAAAAAAAGGCTGGAATGAAGTTTGGTTTTTGAAATCAAACACTACTGACAAAAAAACACCGATGCTTAAAGTTATTTAAACATTACCACACAATGTGGGAAACCAGGTCTGCTAAGCTTAAATTTAACTGAAATTTAAATATGCAGTAACGCACCCCTCCCACTATTATATGGTATAGTAACTCATGCTAATGATATAGTTTACGAGATATAACTGTTTAAAGTTAGTCATATAGGCTATTGATTTATATTTACAAATTCAGACAGTTTGACATTCTAGTAGTCTATGTGGTCATGTGGATAAGTCAATAGACTACAATGGTGAAGGTTCCGGGTTCAATTTCATTTAATTTAATTTTTTAAACATGTTATTTTGAACAAACTGTATATGAAACTAATATTAATTATTAAAAACATTTTTATAATTTTGTGCATATTAGATTTCATTTCAGAAAGGTAACAAATTATTTACTTTTAATAACTTATTATACTGGGTGGATACAAAAATGAGCTCGCCCTTTTATTATCGTAACCGAAGCAGATATGAATCCAATGAATAGAAAGTTGTGGGTGGCCTATCTCATGGTGCACTTATTCATCATCCCAAATATGCAAATTAGGAAACATTCAAATCCTATCTTTAAAACCGTAACAGATACACGAAAAATTCCAATTGAAGACTTGTTCAGCATAGAATTCCGAACAAAACAAAATAAAAAGTTTCCAAAATCTGATAAACGGTTCACCAACAATCACATGTTGAATTTATTAGTTACCTCCCTATGCACTTCACGGAGACACTTGAATGTTCAACATGCAAATCAAGAAATTACAAAAAATTACCATAATAACATTCGCTTTCATGAGGATAAACAAATAAAAGGAGGCATGTGCCAGCATACAGAAGACAGAATTCCAGGATGGCAAGCTACACTTTTCCTGAAATGGTCAACATGATCTTCTGCTTGGATTGTGATTGTTGGTGATCAGTTGGCCTACCACTCTCTAAGAGTGAAGGCCTTTGTTTTCGTTTCAGAAATTCAACATTTTTTTGTTGCTGAAATCGACTTAAAGACTCATGATTCGTAAAGATATGTTGAAATTTTGAATAAAAAATTTTCCTTCTGTACGTATGTATGGAGGTATGTGACCAATTTAGTGCAGCTACCTCCTCTGAAACGGCAAATAGCCCAACTAAATAAAAATTATACATACTTAGAGGGTTCTTTAAATTGTGTCTTAGCGTATATTTTATGTCAAGTGGGTAAGCCTTTTTCGAGATATTAATTATTTTCTAAAACTTAAAAAATGGCTGTAGCGTTCAAACGAGCGAACCAAACTCAATAAACTGGACATGTACATACTCCTCTAATTAAGGCGAATTTTTTTTGTAAATAACTT
>JAHWFO010003664.1:373059-384752 GCA_023313115.1 Rhysida immarginata
TGAGTCAGGAAAAGTAAGAGATATCCATTCTTCTCCACCCCTCCCCCTTTGTTTATTTAAGAGGCATTTGGCATATTTACTGACAAAGAGGCAAATTCTGAGGATCGAAAACTACTTGAATGATAAATCAAGCATTTATTATTTTCAGATAAAGTTTAAGGTTACAGTCTTCTGTAAGGTGCTAATAATAGAGCAAGACACAGTGAGAAGGCACTATAGAATTTTCCACACAATAGCGAGTTTGCGGTAGCGACTTTTCCGTTATAACATTTCGAATTATGACTGTAAGTTATATCGGCAAACTCTAACTCTAAGGAAAAACTCTGAATTAGACTTATGTTTTTGGCATAAGTCAGCCAATCAAAAATTAGTTCTTATACTTGACGCATGCGCACTGCGCGATCAGAATTCTTCCCTTCCCGCCTTTTTTTTTTATAGTGCACCTGATTGGAGAACGGTCATGCGCACTAGGCGCTAGAGCCTGCTGACTGTAAGCGAAGCTGTAAGTTATAAAGTGAAACGGACAGCCCGCCGCAAAGTAGTTTTCCGTTATAATTTTACGATATATAAAACATACCGGAAAACTCATAATCATAACGGAAAAATCGCTACCGCAAACTCGCTAATGACATTGCCGATCTATTCCTCTATGGGTGCTTCTAAAAACTCTCGAGCGCTCATTTTCAATCACGTGATCGTTTACCCCTGATCACGCCCGCTCCATTCACCCGCTCATGAAGTTTTTTGACAGCGCCAAGGGCAACGAGATAACAGCCCGATCAGTAAATAAGAGGTAACTGCCACAGAAACTCGTTATGCTTTCAAGCTTTCTGTTTTAAGCGTAATTATTTATTTTTATTGTCCATTATTATAATCTGATGGGGATTTATTAGATTTCAATGCATTTATTCTTTTATGACAATAAATACGAGAGTGTTAAAAAGTCTACGTACGAGAGTGCACGTACGATAAAACGAAACTTAAAGAAAATTCGAAACCTAAGAGAAAAATTAAAAAATTAAAATATATAAAACAATCTTCGCTTTTATATTCAGCTCCTTCGCCCCTGCCGTGTATTTTGACCTGTTCTGTGCCTTCAGATTCATTACAAAACTAAAAACCGCATTGGAAACGGACTTCGAGGTGGGATATGCTTTCATTGTCGGCCATTATTGCGAAAGTAATGAAAGCGAAAATAGTGAAAGTGAGCGAGGCAACGCGAAGTGATCACAATGGAAATAAGATCACTTTGATCCTGAGCGTTCCCAACACGACGATGAGATCGGGGAGTTTTTAGAGGCGCCAGTGACGAGCGCTCTGTCATTTTTAGATGCAGTGCTCGCGTTGATCATGAACGCTTACGCTCGATCGCGACTGGAGAGAGTTTTTAGAAGCAGCCTATATCTATACTTGGATCGCTTATGATCACTCGAAGCAACCATAGGCAACTGACAAAGCGATTTTCCATTGGTTGGAGAATTTTGACGTCATAACGATACGTGCGCTAGCAATAAGTTCTGGGGCCATCCGTTAGGTTCGCTGCTTGTAAGATCGGCAGAAAACGGCACGTTTTTTTACTATGGGATTCGGCGGGAGTGTACAGACTTGGTATTATTAAGCTATGGTTTTACTGCAGTGCACGTATCGAAAGTCACGATAATGGCTGTTCAATAAAGCTGGCATAATAAAGCTCGTATTAACCAACGCTAAACAACTAAATTTAATTCCTTATACATGTACATTAACTACTAAACCACGAAAGGGATCGCCGCGTGACTTGAGATTCGGAAATGCCGGTTATAGGAACCGTATCCATATCCGTACGGTAAGCGTACATTTTTGGGCATTCCAAACTTTTGAATTACGGACGACGGCTTTAATCACTGCCATAAACAGATCATGGGTGGAAAAAAATTATCTCTAGATGGCGCTGCGTTGCTGAGTAGTATCGATGGCGCATGTTCCAGAGCTGCCTGCGTCTAGTTTCCGTATCCGTACGCATTTTTGCGGTTACAATTGCGGGTTTCTATACCCGCTCCGATCCATGTCAATAGTGCAAACTTTGTACGGTTACAGTTGTCAATACTTACGGTTACTTTTCCTATAACCGGATCTTGAAGATCTACACGTTAAAATCGGCTTGGTGGATCTGGATGGAGCTCCAGAAATCGCATTTTCATGTTCAGGACGAAGATAAAAGATAGATGACGCTTTCTTTAGATTTGCCTACAAAACAAATATACGGCCTAAAATTAGTAGTTTTCTGCTTCTGAATACATCGAGGTATGACAGCAGCGAGACATCAGCCATGATAAATAGAACTAATCTGCATTTTAAATAAAACTATATAAATATTGAAAATTAACCATATGTGTAACATAAATTAGCTATTATAGCAATTAACTGGGGATAACAATAGACCTAACAACTCCTAACAAGTTGCACTGAAAATCCCAATGTTACTGTAATGGTACAATTAGAACACCTCCCAATTAACTACTACTAAATAATTTTCGACTGCTATCTTTAATTACACGTTATATTCATACATGATACAACATTAGGAGTTGTTTGATATATTACATGCCTTATCTTATATCATTGAAAGTTTCCAGTGACAATAATGGTGTCACTAAAACACGCACCTTTAAACCAATCTTGACTAGCATTAATTTTACCTTATATTTATTCATGACACGTCAGACCAATCTGTTTGATATATTATATGCCATATGTAAGCATTGAATATGTTTATGGGGAGGGGTATCATAATGGTACCATTAGAGTATGTGCAATAGTAGCTATTCCGTCTATCTCACCTTCGAACTTCTTCATATTTATCGGTCGGCAAAAACAGAATTTGAAAAGGCTAAGTCGTTTTTAAGTTCTCGTGCAAATAATAAGCTCCCTACAAATCACAAAATGTTTGTGTCAAATTTTCTCAAACATTAATCAGATAAAGCTATTCTGGAATGATTTTCAGATAGATTAATTCGACCATAGTCTACAAGTTTGTCATTGCATTTGTACTCTATTTCTTTTGGTTTCCGAGAAAAAAAAAGCATGTGACCCTTTAACTGGCGTCGAACATCAATTTTAACAATACCGTGAAATTCGGCACATGACATTTGATATACAACTGCACGAACAGTATTTTAATTGAAGTAACGGTTTTTAGGATATTTGGCCGTTACACTTTATTTGAAATACCCAGTATATATAAACGATTAAATAATTTCTTGGCTTATCGGGTTGATATTACCAGGGTTATTGTGGTTAAAGGATAATCAATTCCGTTGTTGTCCATTGTTAAAAACGTAATTTGGGAAAATGACTTATCACCAGACGTCTTCGACATCAAAGCAGTCCATTGGCCATCAAGATGCTTAGCTAATTTTTAATGGAGACCTTCGTCAGTGCACATTTCTCCTGACCATTCCCTTACTATATCTTCAAGTATTTTCTGAAAATGCTTTTCAGATGTAGAAATTGCTTTTCAAGTCTGGGTAGAATCGTGGGAAAGGTAAAATGGATCTTTTTGAAGTTGCTTCCAATGAAGAAAGTCTTTTGAAATAGCAATGTGCGCTTCCTCGAAAGGATTTCGCGTTTTCTAAATGATTATGAGATTTGCATTTCATCAGACCATTTATTATAACTTCTCTTCCTTTTCTTGTCTTCTTTTCGGTGTTCAGGATTTAAATTAGATCAGGCATTTAGTTCTCCTTTTAGGGGATCAGGTCACAGAGGCTTTTCTTGGTCCTCCATAATTCAAAGTAAAGGGACAAGAATAAACATCCGTGCCTTCAGCAGGATTTGATCCTGCGACTCGCTGGTCTGGAGAGCAACAAGGACTGCGCATTAGTGCTCTCGCCACTAGGCCGGCTTATTATAACTTCAACTCCAGTTATCATTAAAATAGGTTTTTATTGAATTTTTTTATATTTTTTAAAATAATTTTTTCATTTCTTGTCTTTTTTGAGATCGTTGAATAACGTTTGTTTTCTTGAGATGTTTGTGGACATTAAGAATATTTTTGTACGACTGTTTTCTATGTTATACATTCACTAAATTTAATTTTTTTATTATGCAAAATTAAGTAATAATATTTTTTCAATTTTTCAAAAAAATTTGCTTCAATTCATCTTCAACTTACAGGGTGTTTCTAAATTATCTCCCGTATTGTACATGTTTATTACTCAAAACTATTACAGGGTTTAACGTGATTTTTTTATTCACAAAGAAAAAATCAAAAAGTTTCTTAACATGGCTTAATAAATTTCAATATGCCCCCCCATTTATGGCATGAAGGACGTCAAAGCGAAACTCGATTTCCTCCCATGTTCGGGCTAGCATTTCGAGGGTGATTTCAGCGATTGTTTCAATTATTCTGTTCTTGAGAGATTCAAAGTCATCAACGTTGGTCCTGTACACTCTGTCTTTCACATATCCCTAGAAGAAAAAATTCAGAGGGATCACTTTGGGTGAGAGAGGGGGCCAAGGTATTGGTCCATCCCTTCCAATCCATCGTCCTGGAAAGTTGGTATAAAGGCAGTGCTAACTTGCAGGCCCCAGTGAGGAGGTGCTCCATCTTGTTGGTAGACTATGTTGGACTGCAGTTCTTCCACCTGTGGAATCAGGTAGGTTGCAGCGGTAATGGTGTCTTCAGCGAAAAAGAAAAATCCGATTACTCGATCATGCATTAAACCGTGGTCCCACGCCAAAAATGGGAGAAACATTGAAATTTATTAAGGCATGCTAAAAAAGTTTTTGAATTTTTCTTTGTGAATACAAAAATCACGTTAAAATCTGTAATAGTTTTTGAGTAATAAACATGTATAATATGGGAGATCATTTAGAAACACCTTGTATATTGGCAATAGACTTTTACAGTCAATGCTATCTGATGGTAGATGTCGACGCTAATAGCCTTCTGAGGCGGAATTGATATTAACCATTAACTCTAATAACCATGATATTACTAATTTGGAGGGAATTGGCGTTTCTCTAATTGAGAACATTGAGCATCACCTATTTGAAAAAAACTTTTCAATGGTGATATCAATGCTCTTAATCTGCTTTCAGGCATCAGACTACGATCTATAATACGTACTACCCTCTCTCTTGTAGTAACGAAATGGGTACTTTTGATGCTGCTTTTAAATTCCCTTCTCATTTTTTAATAACGATGATGTACAACTTAATAAAGATATTTTTAGCTGCATTTATTAATCCAAATTTGGACTTTTGCTTGTTCGGGGATAATTTCAGGGATAATGGGCCTTATTGTTCTTTTATGTTTTGACGACCTTACCCGCACTGTTACAATACATTAAATAAAATAAATAAATAAATAAATAAATAAATAAATAAATAACTTAATAAAGAAAAAATTTAATTTCTTTAATACATTTTCGGCTTACCATTGGTATTTAACACTAAAAAATTCAATTAAACCTTAATTTCATTTCTTGTCAATTAAAAATCATAAAGCTTACAGACTGAAAGCAAAATCTGCTTAATGGTCGCCATTACATGACTATAGATAGTATTGCAGGAACCTGTTGTTCCAAATGGAATTTTCGAATGCAGGAAAGGGAGATTAGCAGAAATGGAGTGACATTGCGGTTTCAGTTTAATTTGAAAGTTGACTGAAAAAAAATATAGATTTCTAAATAATCAATATTTGAGATTTGAATTTTTTTTTGAGAGGGAGGGAGAAGCATAAAAGAGCAAATCATAAGCAGGATAAAGTTTTCTCCCCCAACTGCTAGGCTTCATTAACTTCTCGAATAAGATGTAATGGATTTATTTTGTGGGCTTCAGTTGTTTGTCTGTAAAAGCAAATGCTAATAACTTTTTAACGAACTTTCATTACAATTGTGGAGTTTGTTCAAACAGCACCGAGACTTCTTTTACAAAAATTGTGATCCTACTTAAATATATTGATTTCAATGAAGTTCTGAAAATATTTACCAAAACCGCTGTAGGCCTATAAAGGCTACTATTCTAATCCATCCATCCATGTTAAACCATCTAAATTAAAGCTGCATTTAATTCAATCCATTTCCCTCCAACTGAATTATTATTTTCTTTTATCCATCATATAAGCCACAAATCAGAATATTAGCTTAAAAAATGCTAAATTCTGAATGAACAAATAATAGATATTTTACTAAAATGATGCAGATTTCTCCTTATATTCTCCTTAAAGTTTAGCAATATTCTTTGCAATAATCCCTGTATCATATTTAAAGGTAAATTTTTTATTGTCATATATATATTTACTTAAACTAGGGTGATCATATTTCCAAAATGAAAAAGCAGGACACATATTTGCATTGTTCAACTGTAGAGTGGGGCAGAAACAATTAGACAATTTAAATTTGGCCCCACGACTACATCTTCATAGGTAGCGCGGTGAAACACACATCACTAAATAAAGCAGTTTGAAGCCTTTAGTCATCAATCTGCAATCTGCGTTCGGAAGAGAGCATTGAGCTTTTGCTGTGGAACCATTCTTTAAAAACAACAATTTCGCTAATATAAACACAGCGAGTTTTTCGACGATATGTTGACATTGCAAGGAATGGAAAGGTTCCGACACGCCAAACAATAATGAATTGGATCACACATTCATTGTGCATCCATTGTCCTTTTTGCAAACGTTCGCTGTTTTCCACCGAAAATCACCGACATGGTCCCCCTCAAAATGTTCGAACAAAGTAAAGAGCAGTGCTGTTAATTTATTGGGGATGGCCGTGGCCTGGTTGTCTCGTCGATCGGTTCGCTGATTGATGGAGTTAAGCAACTTCAGGGGCGGCTAACTTCAATATAATTGTAGTTTTTTTTCCTCCTTAACTAAAACTTCGCACCTCAATCTTAATCATAGTTTGGAGGTTAATCTTATAATCTATTATATTGTTCTTAGATAAGTTTAGTGGATCAGAAGATTACTCTTTCCTATCCGGAGTATCTTGTTATTGTGAACTCCACCTTAAATGGAAGTCAATCATGCATAAAATAAAAACCTCTATATTTTACACGAACATTAGGAGCATTAAATCTAATCTTAATCCACTCTTTCTATCCTTAGTACTATCAGAGAGAATAGAAGAGGGTGCTATTCACTCTGGTACTATTGAGCTAAGTCCCAAAATCATTATTTTTACGGAGACTTGGGCTTATAACTCAAATGACATCCCATCAATTTCAGGTTTTAATAATATTTGTATTAACCGTACTAATAAACGAGGAGGGAGGATATGTCTCTATTAGAAAGAAACTTTTAAAGCTATTACACTTCCCTGATATACCGTAGTTCTGAAAGATTTCGAGATTTTAACTATATGCATTAATGAAAAATATGTAATTACTAGAATTCCACCCGTCGCATGACGGGTGTCAACCGTACAGAGTGAAGGGTAAGGAAATAAAAGTGGAGCATCAACTTTGTGGCACTGTGTTCTCGATTTCGGCTTTTATAGACATATAATCTATAATAGTTTAAGTGTCGAAATTTATAAAATAAGCGCTTTGAACAATAAATTAAACCCGCGCACTTCTTAGATTTTTTTACTTTGTAATTTGAACAAAAGCGCTTTGAACAAAAAAGTTTTCAAATATTAAATTAACAGACCACCTGAAAAAAGTTTTTATGTTTGGCGTTGCACAAGTCCAACTCACACTTGGCTAGTTTTTCATTATTTATTGTAATACTTTAGAGTTTGAACTACAATCATGCCAAGATTGACGCTTGTATGTATAACCGTTTTTACGATAGAACAAAAAAAAAAAAAAAAAAAAAACATTTTACATTTTCTATTGTTTGTTATACAATCCGCCATAATAACACATACTCTGTGAAAATTTCAACTGGCTACCTATTCCCGTTCAAAAGATACAGCCCTTAAGAGTATTATCTTACCACAACAATCCCTGGCTTTGGACAAACCAAGAGAATTATTATTTTTTTTTCAGTTTATTTCTTTAATTAAATAACAATGACGGAGAATTGTCTTGCCACAACAATCCCTGGCTTCGGGCGGATTTTTTTAACTTTCGTTGTTGGCCTCGGATGGACAGACGGATAAGAGAATTATAGTATTAGATTACGGTATACTGGATACTTACATGAATTTTGAATTTTGTTCATTTATTTCCTCCTTATTGACTGATTTACAATTATCTGGCAAGAAAATCTTGATTGGAGACTTTAATGCCCCTGTCTTTCTCTAAATTTATTTTTAGACCCGATATACTGGTCGGATTTAACTGCAACTTCCTTTTCTTTCTCGCACTTTTCATTACAGCATCGCTCTTATTCAACCATCGATCGATGTTTTACTAACCTTCCTTCACCAATATTCAATAATACAATAGACGTTGCGATAATCGACCATTTTTCCTTGCTAATTATATTTAATACTAACTTTTCTAATACCTCTCTATCGAGACCAGCCTTTCAATCACGTAGTTTCTCCCACACGTGTAATAGTCTTCGATTCTTTTTTATTATTGACAGATTGGTCCATGTTCTTTTCTAAAGCCAAAATTATACAGGATCATTTATTCTCTCTTTTTTTAACCGTAATTCTTACTAGGATACGGTTAGGACCCTGCTACAGACCGTTATTTCACTTATAAACCCTGCTACAGACCGTTATTTCACTTACAAACCTTGCTACAGACCTTTATAGTGTACCTTAATTCATAAACCCTGGATACCTTCCATGTACTGACATTGTCTAAAAATAAAAACCAACTATATCGCAAAGTGGGTCAGAATTTACTCCTATCTTAATACGGACTTTTAAAAACTGCTCTAATTACATTAAAAATCAAATAAACCAGTCTAAACGCCAATATTATAAAACGTTTTTTGCACGTCTATATTCCAGCAAAGATAAATGGTGCGAATTAAACAAGTTAACAAAAAACTTTTAATCGTATTACTCCCCATTTTCGCAATCAGCTCAGCCTAACCCTTCATCATTAACTGATTTTCTCTTAGCGCTTCTCCCATCATCGTCTGAACCTAGCTCTTCTCCTACGGTTAATATAAGCTATCCTTATGATATTTCTCCAATCCTACTAGGTTATTTGCTGTACCCAGTAGAGGGATTGAAGTCTCAAAAATTATTTCTCAAATCAAATCATCCCCTGTGCCTTATCCACTTGGAATTCGATCCGACATTGTCATCTTTACAAAACAAGCGTTAGCTTTTCCACTTTCTTAATATTTAATTATTCAATATGTTCTGGTAGTTATCCATCTATTCTAAAACTAACAAAAATCTGTCCAATTTTTAGAAAAGGTGACCCAATGAGCTATACAAATTATCGCCCAGTCGCAACGCTTTCAGTATTTGCAAAAATTCTCGAGAAACTACTTTACTTACGTCTCTCTCAATTCGTGTTTCCTCTAAATCTTATCAACCCGTACCAACATGGCTTTGTTCCGAAGCGAAGCGTTGAGACTGCTTGTTTTGAGCTAATGGAATTTGCTTCGTCTGAAATGGCTAATAATAATTTTGTTGCGGCGGTATTTGTTAATTACTCTAAAGCATTTTACAACATCCCAATTTCGCTTCTCTTACAAAAACTGTCAACATTTTATAATTTCCACGGTTTATAATGGCTAACTAGCCTACTAACTAATAGGCAATATTATCTGTCTCAAGAAGGCCAGTCTTCCACGATAATATTAAGAAACCAGGGAGTTCCACAAGGATCGATATTTTACCCCTGTTGTTCAATTTATTTATTAATGACCTTCCTAGAGTTTTACTACCTGTTTTATCGATTTTCTATGCAGATGACGCCACTCTGCTGTTTTCTAACACCAACACAGCTGTTATTAAACATTAATTCGGCCATAGCTGTATTGAAACAATGGAATGACACGAACTCTTTAAAAGCCAATATTGACAAACAAATCTGATGGGTTTTTTTTTCCAACGCAATAAACGAGATATCGCAGTTGCTCCTATGGTTTTCTACGACAATCATTTAATAGTCCCAGTGAACTCAGTTAAATATCACCACTGTCAAAACTCACTTGATGTTCGTTCCCCACCATCAAAACGGGAATATCAAACCGTTGTGCTTCTTATAACGGTTTAAAAATGTGTTCACATCTACCTATAGAAATTAGGTCCATAGTTTCCTACAAATTATATAGAATGGTGTTAAAGAAGTTTTTATTCACTAATGTTTGACTATGACTTAAATTACACTTATGTGATATCTCTTCATTTATGTCTACTGGCAATAATAACTTTATACAATATTATATTTGATAACTATTAGGTCGTTGCTTTATTCTTTAACTTTTAGGTTTGCTTTTTTTTGATCCTGTAAATAACTATAAATAATTTAAATAATAGTCACTATTATTAATATTGGTACTCGTTCTGGTCGGAGCCCATGAATTTAAACACCATCTTTGTACTAATAATTCATTTATTAACCAATTTGAATCTGTATTTTATTCATTTGTGAAATTCGAATTTTGGGCGCCCGCCATGACCTAAATCGTCGGTCACTGACCATACAGGTCTTGGTAGGGCGTCGTCGTACTTCTAACAGTTGAAATAAATAAATAAATAAATAAATAAATAAATAAATAAAAAAGTACCTTGAAAACGAAATGCTTTTCCGTGTTTTTACGTTGAATTATTAAGTACCGAAAGGAGTCTGTCTGTCTGTAACTCTAACTCCTCCAAGGCCATATGAAAGATTTTCAAAATCTGTTTTCGGCAGGCGATGAATATAGTTCATGGCACGAACCAATCAGAAATATTATCTAAATCGGTTCGATGGCACATGCATAAATGATACCTTCATGACCCCATTTAGCAATTTTCAATGGAAGAGATAGTAAATAATATATCAAGCAAATCGTAACGACGAGCTATAAGCGGTTATTAATTACTGTTTTCACCAATTGATAAATATGGTTCGGCGCATGAACCAATTTGAAAATGGTCGTAATCGATACAATAGCACGTGCTCTAATGCTATGATACCCTCATGACACCATAAAAAAGTTTCACTGCTAAGATATGGAATGTAATCTATCAAACGACTCGGAAAGATCTGTTATGAACGAATATATAAGATTAATTACAAAATTCGAAGATGGTGTACATTTATTAAGGAGTACATGTGCTACTGATACCACTATTGTACCATTGGAAATTTTCACCGCTTAGATATGGCTTGTAATATATCAAACAACTTGGAATGATGTGTCAGGAGTGAAATATAACGTAAAATTAATGATAGTCGAAGCTGGTTCAAGGGCACCTGGTTTAGTGAAACCATTATGGTCCATTGGGACTTTTTTTTTTAATATTCAATGTAATCCAATGCGTCCATCCAGGGCCTGAATGGCAAGAGGCCGACGGGGTGGGTCTCTGGATGAATCTGGATTAACGGCTGCTGTATGATGGTCGCAGCAGCCGGGGGGGGGGGGTGATGATCTTGAGTCACTGATGGTCGTCGCCCATCCAGTGAATAGCCGCGCCTGATGTTGCTTAACTTCACAGAAGTTGTGTTATAGTTAAAGCCCACCAGGACACGGCCTCCCTTTCAATGCTAAGATGTGGCATGTAATGTATCAAACAATTTGGAATGATGTGTCACTCATGAATATAACGTAAAAGTAATGATAATCCAAATTGGTTCAAAGG
>JAHWFO010003664.1:388768-410815 GCA_023313115.1 Rhysida immarginata
TTCCCTATCAGTGCTGTGAACGCATCCACGACTGCAGCGCGCGCAGTGAGCACTTTCAACAACGCAGGGGCATTTTCGTGGGAAGCGGACAATACAGCAGAACTCCAAGTCATATGAGAACAGGACGTGTGGAAGAGGTGATACTGCAACGGTTTGCAGAGGATCCCTCAACAAGCACTCGTGCAGTCGCACATGATGTGAGGACCAGTCCAACCATTGTCTGGAACGTCATGCATGACAATGGGCAACATCCATACCACGAACAGACTGTGCAGGCTTTGCGACCCAACGACTACCAACTACGTGTGCACTTTTCCGACTGGTATCTTCGGAATGTTGCCGTCAATACCGCGTTTGATGAACTTGTTTTGCTTTCTGAAGAAGCACAATTCACCAAGGATGGTCTCTTCATTTGCCACAACCGCCATGTGTGGAACGACACAAACACTTTGAACAACTACTGTAACTGTTCTGTGTTGGTAAATAAATTTTTCTCGCAAAACTGGTAAAAAGAAAAATTGTTTGTTTCGACTATCCCTACTACCTCTCCAAGTTTGGCAGTGGAATTAATTTTCATCCTGTATTAGCTAATTAAAAATATATCAATAACAGTACTTTATATTCCAAAAATTAGTTTCTATTAGCTAATTAATTGTTCTTGACCATTGTTGAGCTGAATTTCTTTAGCAATTTTTGTAGCTTGGCATAGGCATGCAGCTCACAGTATCACCCTTCTTTGTTACACGTGCATTTCATTGTAGCGTTACAGCCGTACACACAAACAAACTGACATAAGAAATTATATTAGCAGATTTTATAACGAATTACTATGTTTGACTATACGCTGTCCAACGAAAGAAAAACTGGGCGTGTCTAATTAAATTGCCGATTTCAATTGTTAGACATTGTTACTAAGTAAAATTGCCGATTTCAATTGTTGGACAGAGTATAATCGTGTGCTGATACAAAACAATGACTGGAGAGAGTGTTATAACAATCATTCAAACGCTTGTCAGTTAAATATTTCCCTATTGTTTAAACAAAATATTAAAAAGATCAGTCATGCAGTTATTAAAGGAACAACAGCTGTGTAATTTACAATAGAGTAAGATTTTCAATGACTTGACCACATTCTTAGATTTACAACTTTAAGCGATCTTAAAACATGAAGATCAATTCAACAGCGCCAACAATATCATTTCGGTAAATTAAATCTAAATTATTCAAAAAATTATTTTTTAATCTAAACAGAGTAATAGTTTATGATAATAAAATATGTATAAGATATTTTGGCATATTTTCGATAGATATGTAAGAAGAATTCAGTCTTTCTGTCCTCCATGATCCGTGGCAGAAGAATCTTTCAAGAGATTTTAAATGTAGCTTGATATTATGAAAGGTAATGATTTTATATTAGAGCCTGTTTAAAAATTTTAAAAGTGAAATATTCTAAAATATGGACAAACCTTTAACAGAAAAAAATATTAAAAAACAAACACGAAACATGCTTGCCCAAAACTGATAAAGCCATAATACAAAATGTTCTCTGAAGTAAGGAAATATCAATGTAAACCAACATCTGGCATTAACTAGTAAAATAAATGTGTAATTTAATTTTCTGAGCAATTAACTAAATCTAAACAATGCCAAGAAGATAACTTTTAAGTGAATTTGGAAAGGGTCAGATAACTGCTCTACGTGAAAGTGGTCAGTCAGGACGATCAATAGCTAAAGCCTTTGGGACGTTCACATGTCGCAATTAACAATTACCTCAAAATAAATGCTAAATATGGGGTGAAAAAAAATGTACTGGACGACATTCTAAACTCAGCGACCGTGACAAAAGGGCAAATATAAAACGAATGACAAAAGATAATATGTAAACTCGAGCTAAAGCACATTGTGAAGACATCCCTGTTGGAAGAACAACAGTTGGTGAAGCAGAAAAAGCTCTGTATAAAAAAGACGAGACTCAACCAGCGTTCTTTACCAGGCACAGACAACTGAGACTACATTGGGTACGAAAAATGATGTCTCGCACCACAGAATGGAAGAGGTTGATTTGGAATGA
Organism: Rhysida immarginata; assembly: GCA_023313115.1. Taxonomy (NCBI): domain Eukaryota; kingdom Metazoa; phylum Arthropoda; class Chilopoda; order Scolopendromorpha; family Scolopendridae; genus Rhysida; species Rhysida immarginata. Next base: position 390,840 of record JAHWFO010003664.1, read on the forward strand.
TGAGACAAAGCTTATTATTATTGCCATGACCAAAATTGGATGAGGGAACTTTACTCCAAATGCTGGCAAGGAGTATGCAGTGAAATGGTTTAGGGAGGTTTTAGTTGGCAGGGCAGCCCAGTTTGCGCATTTATTCCAGGAAGGATGAATACTATTCAGTATGACTAGAAGTTAGAAGTTCATTTACTGCCATTTGCGGAGAAAATCGGAGGACGTTCATTTGAGTTCCAGCAAGACAAGGCCCCAATTCACAGCGCAAAGACGAATTTTGAGTGGTTCCTTGCCTCCCACCATTCAAAAGTAATGAATTGGCCTCCCACGTCGACTGATCTTAACTCTATAGAAAATGTTTGGTTTGCTCAGCAAGAGCTGTTTTTGCCAATAGACAGCAATTTACGCCAATTGTAGAATTGACGGCCCAAATCGTAAAAAACAGCTAAGCTATTTACAATCCCTTGTAAAATCAATGCCAAACGGTGGATTTATTGGATATTAAACAATCTGGCCTTTTCATTTTTGGCCAAGCGTATTTTATTTCTTTTAAATGCTTTTATATTAAAGTTTTAACCATTACTATTTGTTCAATGTATATGCATTGTAATAACGACAGTTCTGATTAAATGTTTGTTTTGTTGCTTCACCATTATTTTTTTTTTTTTTTACAAAACTGCTTTAAATTTTCTGATCGCACTTTATTCTGCTAAATTCAAACGTTTTATTTTCTTTATAAAAGGCGCATTCGTTTATTCGTACGATTTGCACGATGATGACGTCGATAGTGCGCGCCGTGCGTTTAGTGCGTTCAGTGTGGTCTGTGTGTCAGTGCACGATCTTTCACCGAACGGTCCGTGCGTTTTGAGCCAAACCAACAACATGGCGATGACTCAACGACTACTTTTTCATCACCCCAAAATTCTAAATTTCAAATTTTTAAAGTCTTTTTCATTTGCGAACTTTTTTTTTAATCTGTATAAACTCTCTTCATCCACAAATCCATCATTGACAGTGATCGAAATCTGGAGCTTCGCTGGATTGGAGGCCGCCATTTGCAATTGTAAAACTCACGAAACGACCCTGCTTGTACCTTCGTGCGCTTAGTTCGCGCATGGACTACACGAAGTGCACGAGAACGAAGTCTCCGAATATCTCTCACGGGTCGCACGAGAGCTACTTCGAACGGCTAGTGCGCGCACTCAGTGCAAAAAAAATCACATAGAACGAATAAACGAATGCGCTTAATATAGTGTTCAATCTTCCCGTATTAATGGTTACTTTAAATAATAATGATTTCTAAAATTTACTATGTTCTTTCGTTTACTAAAATGCAATGTCTTCAACATAAAGCTGTATCATAGCGCGAATTTTATGTAGACTAAAGATAAATTATGGAAACAATTACCACAATTACGAAATACAATAGAAATATTAATGTTTAACAGAAAGTAAATACTTCGTTATTGTAACCCTAAAATATTTTTCCCACCCCTAAAGTATTTGATAGTGAGAACATTTCAATCGATAATCGATTTTTGAAAATGGCATGAAATAAAAATTAATTATTATAATCAGTGTTACGTTGCATTCGTTAAAATCAAATGAATTATAACTGCAAACTCTGGGTCAGTTTTTCATAAAAGAAGGATTAGTTCAAGTTTTCATTCATCGATTCTCCTGAGAAGATTATATAGGTTTAAGGTGGGGAAAGGAAATTCACGTGGTAGATTATGCTAATATAATATACAGAGAGATGGAGAGAGAGAGTTTGAATTCCCGGAGGGTAATGACGAGGATCCAATGTTGGTTTAAAGTAATTTACGATAAATTTAAGGCAGGCCATCTGGTGCAAAAGCATAAATTCAAATTCGAGAACTAATAAAATTATAAAGACGAAAGCATTTACAAGACGAGAAGAATTAGGCTGTAAAATTTATTTCGCGTAATCTTTATCTTAATTTAAAAACGTTTATTTTAGAATAGATGAGGTTAGTACAAAAAAAAGTGAGAATTATCCGAAACCTGATGGTAACTTAGTTTGTGAATCACGGTAACATTAAATGTTTGATCGTTTTAGGCATCCATTAGTGTTTGCGTTACTTGTATATCTAGCTGTTTAAGAAATAAAGCTAAAATAATTTTGCTAAATAAAATATATTGTTTCCTTCCTTCGAGGCCGTTCATCATAATTTCTGAGTTAGTGGATTGTTAATGAGCGTGTTACCATTCCCTCATTACGACTCGCTCAAACACAGAACACCAACGATTGCAGTTTGTGGCATTTTTCGACTAGCATCAAGACTGAAACCAATATTGATCCATCCTCCTTTACTGGAAGCGTAATGGTGATAAAGGACCCTGGCCACCTCATCACCGGAGATTTTGAGTTAATTAACGATGCGCGGTTCGCGCCATTTCGTCATAATTATTTTAATTATAATTTAGAATACATGGTCGTGTATCTCTGTCGTTTTGTTTTTCTCCACACTTTCCTCTACGGAGTAGTAATGGAGAAAGACAAACATCCTTCTGAACTAAGCTAAAGAATAAATAAAAAACTGACCTTACGAATCTGTGGATGCTAGAATACATGAGAGAGAGAAAGGAGACTCCACTTGTCCACAAGAACATTTTAATACACCATATATGTATACATTTCGGTCACAATGTGGCCTTCTTCAGTATGACTCCTAGGAGTGTATACACTCCTAGGAGTGTATACATTTTTCCGAAATGTATACATATATGGTGTATTAAAATGTTCTTGTGGATAAGTGGAGTCTCCTTTCTCTCTCTCATGTATCCTTCTGAAGTTTATCGAAAGAATGCCATGAAACATTGCCGAGGGTGTTAGAACTAAGTTTTCGGAGTTCAACGTGAAAAGTTATTTTGGATCTACCTTTACATCTCTCAATCTAATAAAGTATTATAATACATTTCTTACCTCCTTGTGTTCATTCTGCGCAAAAATGGTCATCATTATTAAAATTCCTTTAAACAAAAAGAACAGCAATGATAAATATCAAACCATGTTAATGTATCATTAACTTAAACTAATCTGTTTTACTGATGATTATTAAACAAATTAAATAAATAATTTTAATTAATTTAACCAATATTAAAAGTTAATGACACTAAAAGAACCATTATTAATGAAATTAATTGTTAATAATGTAATTTTTAAATATTACAACAGTATCTTAAAATTGTTAAATTAAAATAAATAATATAGTATTTTTGCACTTTTTATATTAATAAAATTGTAACGTTGAGGTTCTTTAAAATGTTTTTATTTAATCTTCACAAAATAGTCCTAAAATATTAAAAATTGAATATTTAATTAAAACCTATAGTTCATCCTGAGAACTTTACATGTATGCATTTGCTTTATCTCACACAAAATAATGCTCTATACTCAATGGCGAATCGACAAAAAGAGCTATATATTGTACTTTATTGTAAGAAAACATCAAAAAATTTGGTTTTGATTTGAATTTACTTCGCTTCCTGCGTTCTTTATTTTTTCTGTATCAACTCAGTAAAAAAACAAAAAAGGCTTTTATATCCTGTTGGGAGGGTTCGATGCAGAATCCACGAATGAAAGCAGATAGTCTTATCTTTATCTGCCTTGCTCCTTAGTTATATTTTTACTTGTTATGTATTATTATTAAGAATATTTTATCCGCCATCTCACTCTATCTCTTCTATTTTCTTTTACCAATCTCTTATCTCTCTCTAAGGTGATTCCCCCCCACCCCCTCTCCCCACTGTTATTCTACTCTTTGGTATTCCAGGGATTATTTTGTAAAGCACTTTGAAAATTGTCAGCCTTCATTTGAAACGTTTGTTTAAATCTAATTTTTCTAATTCTGTTCTATAGCTATCCACTGAGTTGTTTGCGTGTCAGCTGTATGCCTTGTTGATGATTCTCTCATTTTGACGATACTGGTGAATAATTTTAAAAGATCAAAATCAATTTCTATCTTTACGATGGAAAAATAATCAATGAGATATAGTGTTATATTTAAGTCCGCTGGCTAAGGATTGCTTTGCTCGAGGAATTATTTATTTATTTATTTATTTATTTATTTATTTATTTATTAGTTTAGTTAGTTCGAATATAAAAATAGTGCCCTGCTGAGACCAGTAAGGTCAAGAGACCGACGTGTTAGGTCTCACTAGGCACAAACGCTGTTTAATACATCAATTAGTAAACTAGGTTAGTAAACATAAAAACAATTTAAACATCGGGATAACCAAGAACAGCCTGAATTTATACAAAAATAATTCGTCCATCTATAGTTAACATTTATTATTCCTATCTGATTAACAAAATTAAGATACCTTATAATTAAAACAATATCAGTTTCGTAACAATCACCTAAGAAGCTTAATAATTTGAGAGAGAGGCGTAGCCTACGAAAAAGACAGGCCACGGGGCGGAAAAGTCTCCTGATCATCCTAGGCTGAATAAAAATGTAATCATCATTGTTTCCATTGTGGATTTTAAGAATCAGTATTTTTTCGTTTGTTGAAAACATTGAAGGTTGGATTGTTGATCAGCCTACCATGGTCAGGTGACTTTTCCGCGCCGTGGCCTGTATTTTTCGTAGGCTACGAGAGAGAGGCTATAAACGTTTCATAACAATCACCTAAGAAGGGACATTTGAGAGATATAATATACAGGTTTTTACCCCAGTATAGGAATACACCTAATAATACGATAATTATGCTTAGTGAATGGTAGATAAATTTCATCGCCGTACCGAGTAGAATAATTGTGTTGTTCACGATACATTTGAATTACAATTTACAACCTCTGACAATTAAGTTCGGTGAATGAGTTCACACAACAAAATGCAAAACAGATAGAGCCGCATTTACTTTATTGTCCTTCGAAATAATCACACTGGAAGGCATTACACTTTTGGGATCGGGTGTATAAGTCCTGGAAGCTCCTTAGGGATGGCTTTAAGTTCACGTGTCACGTTTGCTTGAATATCTGGAATGTCCGCAAATCTGTGTCCCTTTAAGGCCCGTTTCAGGCGTGGGAACAAGAAAAAGTCTGCCGGTGCCAAGTCTGGTGAATAAGGTGGATGAGCTATGGATATGACCCCTTTGTTGGCCAGAAACTGTTGCACGATTACGGCAGTGTTCCTCTTTGTTTCATTATCCACAGTTACGTTCGCACTCTACACCTTCAACTGAAGAAACGAGCATCTGCTAAACCATTGCACGCACAAACGTGACCTGTCTGAACTTGCTTAAACAATGACTGGGCTTGTATTCACATGCATTGTTACTCGCGTAAAGCTCGCACAGATTAGGGTGTGACGTGATTCACCGAACTTAATTGTCAGAGGTTGTATTTATTTATTTATAAGGATACAGAAAAATTTCCCTAACCTGGCCTGTATGGCTAGAGGCCTACATGTTAGGTCCTCGAATGGGGTTGAATAAGAAAGGGTACAGTAAATACATGAAAAAGTGTAAGTTTTTATTCAAATAAAGAGGGAATTTCGTTAGTCAGTAAAGCTAGAGAGAGAATGATTAGAATTAGAAAGGTCCGAAATTAATTATGATGGAAAAGATACATTTTTTAGTTAAAAGTAGTAAGAGGTAAATGAGAGCGGAGGGTTTCGGGAAGAGCAGCCCACCATCTAACTCCGATGTACAGCTACTCAAGATACAGCGACGCTGATAGTTTTTTTTTCGAGGGCAGTTCTTAAAGGTATGGGATTACAATAGGGATAGATATCCACAATAACGAGTTAACGGTCTTCTACATGAAGGAACATGTCTGGATCCGATATCTTTCTTCTTTTTCTATCTATCTATCTATATAAAGAAGGATGTTTGTTTGTTTGTTTGTGGGTTTGTTTGTTTTTTATACAAATCTACAGTTTTATTCCGATCTTGATAAAATTTCGCATACATGACCTTCAAAGCATCAGGAAGGTCACTGTCTACCTCAGATTTCGAAAAAATAGTAATTATTGATAAAAAATCGATATTCATGGTTATGGCAGGGCATATTAATGAAAAATATTTCATGACCAACAATGCAAGGCAAAGTTTGTACAACAATAGGTATCAACAATGGTATCAGCACGCAATTCACAAACACACTGCATGGACCAACAATATATATCTCATGACCAACAATGCAAGACAAAGTTTGTGCAACAATAGGCCGATCGTGTTCGCATCAACAATGGTATCAACGCGCAATTCACCAATAACAATGAGCACAGAATGATGATGTAATGTTAAAGCAGTCTTTCCAAGAATTATAACAATGAACATAAAATGATGATGCAATATGGATAAGTTTCAACTTGTAACAATGCATAGAATTCCTGTTATTCAGGCTTTTCTTAGAAAAGAGAGTTCCTAGTACTTAACAATTTCTTGAAAATCTTTAATGAAGGATCAGTAACTGGAGATAATGGAGAGTTAGCAGAATATTGAGAAAGAGTGGAAAGACGACAGAGGAAGCACTCCTTTAGCTCCGTGATGAAATATTGAGCAAATGGGAAGCAAGTAAATAGAAGAATCGGCGACCGCTAGACTGCACAAAGTGATGAATGGCCAAGTTTTGCTTCAACACATCGAAAGAAGAGTGGAAATTGCAACAACATCAAGTGTACATCTGAGGCAAGATTACGTGAATAAGAAATTATTTAGACTAGCAGTGGCATCCTTGGAGAGGTCCAGCCATTATGAGCCTTTAAAAAATTTTCCAAGTGTAATTATCCCGGGCAACGCCGGGTACCTTTACTAGTACATAAAGAAGAATGTTTGTGGGCTTGTTTTTTTTATACAAATCTACAGTTTTATTCCGATCTTAATGAAATTTTGCATACTTGACCTTCAAACCATGAGGAAGGTCACTGTCTACTTCAGATTTCGAAACAATAATAAATCTCGATAATAAATCGTTATTCATTAGGATGACAACGCATATTAATTTGAAATATCTCATGACCAACAATGCAAGGCAAAGTTCGTGCAACAATAGTTATCAACAATGGTATCAACAGGCAATTCACAAACACTCTGCAAGGATGAACAATATTTATCTCATGAACAACAATGCAAGGCAAAATTTGTGCAATATAGATAAGTTTCAATTTGTTAATCCTGTTATTCAGGCTTTTCTTAGATTTGAGAGTTCTTGGTACTTAACAGTTTCTTGAAAATCTTTAAAAATGATTAGTAACTGGAGATAATGGAGAGTTAGCAGACTATTGAGAAACAGTGGAAAGACGACAGAGGAAGCACTCCTTTAGCTCCGTGCTGTATTGAGGAAATGGTGAGCATATCATTAGAAGAATCGGCGACCGCTAGAAAGTGATGAATGACCAACTTTTGCTTCAAGACATCGAGAACAAAGTGGGAATTGCAACAACATCAACTGTACATCTAAAGTAAGGTTATGTAACTAAGAAATTATTTAGGCTAGCTGTGGCATACTTGGAAAGGTCAATCCATTGTGAGAATTTAAAAAAGTTGTTTCGATTTTCATTAAGAATTTTTACTGTATTAATTCTAAGCGTTTTCATGTGTTTTTTTTTTAAGATACTGCAAAATTTAATCAAAAAAACAAAACGAGTCCGAGCGACGTCTGGGTTATCACCTATCTTATTTGTGATAATCGCGGTGTGCGCAGATCCAAACATTTCATAAAAATACATTTTGACTATATTCTGTGTGAATGTGAATATTTAGAAAACTGAGATGCTGATAATGCGATGATTGAACATTTCGTTTTCAAGAATTTTTAATAATGAACATAAAATGATGATGCAATGACAGGACATAGATAAGGCAGCGTCTGTTGATGAGGCAAAGGTGTCACACCTGTCTCCCTTGAGCTGGAAAAAAAAAGAAAGAACGAGTATGGGTCAGAGAAACTCTGCAGCTAAAACAGAAAAGGCTATACGGGCATTGGAAACACCTGGACAACGGGTGTTTCGAATAGAGCAAGAGGGTATAAGAGCTTCTACGTCAAGGGTAAGAAAAACTTGGGTCCAAAGTATTCAGTGATGTTCCCAGGTGGTGAAGATGGATATCATTTTTATCTGAGGCAAGTCAAAAAGAAATTAGATAAAGTTCCGTTATATAACCTAGAATTCCCGTTTTTCGGATTTTTCTTAGAATGGATGTTGCATTGATTGAGTTATTATTTAACCAATTTGGAGTTATAATTTAACTTCTTGAGACTGTTCTGCTTACCTACAAGTGTAATTATCCCGGGCAACGCCGGGTCCTCTGCTAGTCTATTTGTGGCAAAGAAGGATGTTTGTGGGTTTGTTTCTATTTTATACAAATCTACAGTTTTATTCCGATCTTGATGAAACTTTGCATACTTGACCTTCAAAGCATGAGGAAGGTCACTGTCTACCTCAGATTTCGAAAAAATAATAATTTTTATCGATATTCATGATTATGGCAAGGCTTATTAATGAGAATTTGTTGCAAGGCAAAGTTTGTGCAACAATAGATATCAACAATGGTATCAACGCGCAAGTCACAAATACTCTGCACGGACCAACAATATATATCTCATGACCAACAATGCAATTAAAAGTGTGAGCAACAATACCTATCAACAATGGATAAAAGACCTAGATATCTAGAAGAGGTTGTAGCATTGATATTTAATACTACTGATGGCTCACTCAAGGCGAGTTTGCATGAAAAAGATTCTGCCTGAAATTGGACATTGTTATCTGACACAACAAAGATTTTGCCATTGTTATCTGACACAACAAAGATTTTGCCATTGTTATCTGACACAACTAACCGATGACCTTTGAGGACGCGATTGCAATGAGGTTCAGTGAAATTCTAAAAAAAATGCATAATTTTCTCCACGTAGCATATTTTATCTTATTTTTCAATTAAAAGTATATAAAAAAATTTCTAAAGTTCGCAAAATTTGCATACATAGCCTGTTGTGGTATTGGACAGGCATGACACAACTACTCTATAATCAAAGAGGACTTGGCTTTTTTTGCCAGAAACATTCGCTATTAAGTCAGCCATCCAGTAGTATTAGATATCAATGGGTTGTAGTCGTTATAATAATAATTCAATTCAATTCAATTCAATTCAATTCAATTCAATTCAAGTTTATTGCCGTTCAAACAGCACCAATGTGCCAAGACAGAACAGTAAGAGGTACACAAAACAAAAGATTAACAAATCTTGCAAATTGCCAAAAGGGTAATAAACAGATAAGTAACACTAACAAACAGAGCAATATAATTTGATTGAAAATAAAATGTACAATTGATTACAAATTGATTTAAAATAAGAAGTTAAATAATAAAAACATGGGCAACAATACAGTGTTATGCAGAAAATACAGACGGCATAGCAAAATAAAATAAATTAAAAAGGAAGTAAGATAAAATATGACTAAATACATGTACAAATAATAAAAGAAATGGAAATGCCAAACTTTGAAATGGAATTACAAATGAAAAATTACAAAATAAAATTAGAATAAAACTTAAGATCTTTACATTATTTAAGGAAATATTAAGTAATTAAAAAATATCAAAATCGGGATGGTACAGATTGTATTCATATTGGATCCTGTTGATCGTTGACCGTTGAGCATGGGCATGTTTATAAAGTGGCGGTTTGAAAAGAGCAGAAGATTGCCTATTTCGGCGAATAGGAGCATAGATTCGAATAATGGAATACAAGGAGCATAGAAATGGAGACCTTGTACAAAGTCTGTGTTAATGGATCCTTTGATTATCTTCCGTAGAAAGGTCATATCTCTTTGTAGTCGGATGTCACGTAATGATGTTAGGTGGTTGTCGTAATTAGGGACCTTTCGCTTGAGATACTGGAGAAAGATAGATTGCACTCTATCGAGAACTACATCTTGCTCCTTGGTGCAACCATTCCAGACCTACTACAGTACATAAGCTGCGGGAGTACAATACTTTTATAAAGTAACAGAAAAGTTTGAGGAGTAGAAAAAGTATGTCCGTGACGCATAATTGCCCCTGCACAACGCAGAGCTTTAGTACGTACATGGTTTATCTGCGGATTAAAAGTGAGCTTGTCGTCAAGAATGACTCCAAGATCACGCATTTGATTGACAGTCTTAATAGTAGCATTGGTGACAGTATAAGCATTGTAAATGGGATTCGTTTTATTGGTAAAGGCAACATGCGCACATTTTAAGCCATTAATGCTAAGCCCATTCTCCTGACACCAAGCTTCCAATCGATTAATGTCGCATTGAAGACGCAAAACATCCTGAGGGCAAGTGATGGTACGAAAGAGCTTAGTGTCATCAGCATACATAAGAATACCCGAATCCAAGATATGATTAGGAAGGTCAGAGGTATAAACATTGAAGAGAAGAGGACCGAGAACGGAGCCTTGAGGGACACCGGAGGTCGGACAAAAGGGACGTGAGCAGTGACCGTTGATGCGAACCACATTGTGTCTGTAGGAAATGTAGGAATTCAGGAGTGCCAAAAATTGTCTCTGACACCAAGGAGTTTCAATTTATGAGTTAAACAATCATGTTGATCGGTGTCAAAAGCTTTGGAACGGTCAAAGTAAATGGCGTCAGTCTGGACCTGCTGCTCGTAGGAGCTCATGAGCACCTCTGTGAAGCTAACCAGATTGGTAACCACGGACCTCCCAGGAAGAAATCCATGTTGGCAGGCAGGAAGAGAGGGCAAAATTTGCTGAAGTAGATATTTATAAAGAATGCGATCAAAAATTTTTGCTATGACGTGAAGAAGAGAGACGATAGTTGTTGGGTAATGTAGCAAGTCCAGATTTGTAGATAAGAACAAGTGATCGTGCTTTTCCAGATGGAAGGATAGTGGCCATTTTGTATACAAAGACTGAAAATATGTTGAAGTGGGGCCACAAAGTGAGGGGCAAGGCCTTTATAAATGAAAGAGGGAATGTCGGTAGTAGAGGAGGATCGCTTGGACCTGAGTCTACGAATACTCCAGAGAACATCCTCAGGTGAGATAGTCACAGTAGAGAGAGAATTGCGAATAATGGGCTTGTCAATATTAGGGTTAACCTTTCCACGGAGGGAGAGATGACCCGAATTATTGTAAGGTTTTGAAACATTCGCAAAATGGGTGGCAAAGATATCGCAAATCTCACTCGCATCAGTGGAGTCGTAGCCACTAGCATCAGTCATGCCTACAGGAGGAAGCTGATGAGGTTTCCTGATGCTATTGATGTAAGACCAGAAAGAGGCTGGCTGAGAACGAAGATTATGTTCAAGCGTCTGAACATAGTGCTGATGATCCTTTCGTTGTTGGCACTTGGCATGACGTCGGGCACTAGCGTAAAGTTCGTAATCATTGGGATTTCCAGATTTCTGGTAGATTTTGTGCAAAGCGTATTTGCGCCTGATAAGCCTGATTAAGTTGGAGGAAAACCACTTCGGGAATTTCAGCTTAGAGCGGGAACTATGATTTGTTTTGATGGGGATGCGCCGTCTAGCAATATCGGTAAGATTTTTAACAAGGCAGATTGCGGCATCTTCGGGATCATTACTGCTGAAAACGTCGTTCCAATCAAAAAGGGAGGTGTCCTCGTACAGCTGAAAATAATTCCCTTTGGAAAAATCCCAGAGTAGATTAGATGGAGGGTTTAATGAGTGGACCAGATTTAATGAGGCAGAAATATGAAGAGCAGGATGATACCTGTCAACTGTCATCAATGGTCTTCCTCAATCAGGACAGATGGACGTAGATTAGAGATAACAAGATCAAGAATAATTCCGGAAGAGTTAGTAAAGCCATTGTATTGCCGTACATCACAGGTTGTCAGCAGTTCATTAGGCAAAGATTGTTTAAGCACTGAATAATAATCTCCTAATGGAATATTGATATTGAAGTCACCAACTAAGATGATATTCCCTTGAAAGTGTATTAGAAGTTCAAGAATTTCGTCAAAGACAGTACGGATGTCTTCAGCAGGAAGACTTGGCGGAAGGTAACTGCAGCCGATAAGAGTCCATCCATGATGACTGTCTCGAACTAAGGTGAAGAGGAACGCAAGATAGGGAGTGACGAATAGCAATAGCGACCCCTCCCCCTCTATTGTCCGTGGGCCGATCGCATCTGAACACGCGATAACGATCATCAAAAAATTCGGAACTGGGAAAATTTTCTTGTAGCCAGGTCTCGGTGAGAGCGATGACATCGTAATTCCTGGCAGATACGTTTTGACGAAAAAGAGTGGATTTTGTTCTTAGACCATTACAGTTTTGGTAGTAAATTTTCATTAGTGGGTTAGTGAACGATCAGCAAAAGACTCCGATGCTGAGATTTTAGTGGCGCTTTGTACAGTAAAACCTCGTTTTTACGAAGTCGCATTTTACGAAATTTCGGATTTTACGAAGTAATTCTGAAATCCCGACCCCCTCCTATTAATTTCCGTATAATAAACTTTAAGTTTTACGAAGTGTTTTTACAATGAAATTCGGATTTTACGAAGTTACAAGTTGTAATTTGTAGTAAAAATTTTACTGAAAAAGTGAAATTTTTTTGCGTGAGCGGCCTAGTTGCATGTTTTTGTCCGGTTGTATTTTGTCCCCTGAAATTCGTAAAAACGAGGTTCTACTGTATTAAAGGAGGAAGAACATAGTTGATGACTTTGGTAGGAGTAGACTCGGAGTGCATAGCACCGGAATCTTGAGAAATGTCTTCGCTTGTCACGAATGATGTAGAGTATTCGTTTTTTGGGTTTTAGTAGTATGACGGCCCAGGGAGCAAAATAAGGTTAGGATTTAATCTTCCTCTCAATGGTAGGATTAATGCATTGGCTGGCCAGTTATTAGCAGTTTGAAATTCTTCAATTGCGCTTGTAGGAACAGAAAGGTAAAAGGAGGTATAGTTCGGTGACTTGGTTTTAAGGCAGTAGCACACTACTTTCGAGGTGGAAAAGGAAGATATATGAGCTACTAACTGTTGGACTGTAGTGCCAGGATGCAACCTCGAGATGAAGAATTTACGAAAGCTGGTTCGAGAACGGGTTTCGATGGCTTTAATGGTGGTGTTGACCCCCGTCCCCAGGAGAGGAGGAGGTAGTTTGGATTGCCTTAGCTGCTGCTGGGAGTGTATTTTTGAATCACCACTCTCATGGATAGTGTTTGACTCGACAATTATGTTCTGTGACACCGTCCCAGATTTGACAGCGCCATTATAGGACATTGAAGAAGAAGTATTGAGTCCTAGTTGCTCGATACCATAATGTTTATATTTCTCCGCATTCTTCTTGCCCATGGCAGGGATAGTAGAGGTGTCTTCGGTCGCTGTACAAGAAGAATTGACTTGCTGAGCATGAGAACATGACATGAAAGTCTGGGCCATCCTATCATTTTGGGTCTCAAGAGCTGAGAGTTTAGTTAGTGTTTGTCGGAGCTGTGTTGACTGATTTGTGAGTTGGGATTGCAGGCATTGATTACTGTGTTTCAGGGCACGAACTTCGGAAAATAGTTCATGATTTAGCTGCGTAAGATGGTTGAGCTTCGTGAGTATCGTACGCACGAGCTCTATACATTCTTCTGAGTTAGACCAAGCTTCCTCTTCCCGCCCTTTGCTTGCACGGAGAACTATATTATTGAAATCGGTATTTACATTAATAGGTGAGTCATCAGTTGTGTCTGCATTGCAAATTGAGTTTTCCAATGTTAAGGTATTTGCATCATTTCGCTGATTGGCAAGCAATGGATCACTAGACTGACTAGCAGGTGGGCCAATTTTGCAGGTGTCACACAAAAAAGTGTTGACCCCATTCACAAAATGTTTTTGAGTTTCAGTTCTTTTAATTCCAAAGCAGTTACCATGAAAGACAAATTGGCACCCAACACAAGTGAGTTTGTGCTGTTTACCATGGATACCATTTTTACATTTAGGGCTTGGTTTTGAGAGAGGTGCCATAGCAGTAAAAGCCTGGGGTTTTTAATCCGTAAGGATTTGGCTGAGTTCCAGACTAGAAGAGGAATCCGTGAAGAGTTGGACTCGAGCTGTCTCAGTAGTATTGACGAGTTTGAATAATAATAATAGTAATAATAATAATAAATGAAGTTAAAAAAAATGTTTTAAACAGAAAGAACGGGGAGATGGGGAGAATCCTAGAATAATAGTAAAGTACAGTATATACTACTACTACTACTACTACTAATAATAATAATAATAATAATAATAATAATAATAATAATAATAATACAGGGTGGCCCAGATTAATACATGTATATACAATCTTTGAAAGCGCCGCGTGCGCGTCACGCGTGACTGACGCAATTCAAATTGCGCACGTTATGTGAGCAAGGGGATGCGAAAAAGGCGCGAATCATGAGGATCGTCCATATCAAGATGGCGGCGCAGCGATTGAGTCTGGAAGAGAAGGTAGATTGTATCAGGTTGTACTCAGCGACCAACAATTACTCAGAAGTGAAACGTCGTATGGCAGCTAAGTTTGGGACACCCGGACCTTCATTGATAACGATCAAGAACGTGAACAAGAAGTTTGATGAAATTGGCAGCGTTGAAGAGCGTAAAAGGCCTTCGGGAAGCAATAACGGAGGAATTTCGCAAAATTCCCCTAGACATGTGCAAGAAGGCCTGTGACAACGTGAAGTTGCAACTGGAAGCTTGCATCGCCATGGAGGGCCGCATGGTGGACCACTCCATGGAAAATAGAGTGTGACTCTCTTCTTCGATCCTTTGACAATGTATTCCACCATAGTTAATGCAGGTATTAAAATACTTAAGGCATACGGCCTTGTTAAAAATTGTATATATTTATCTGGGCCACCCTGTATAACAATAATAATAATAATAATAATAATAATAATAATAATAATAATAATATAACAACAACAACAATAATAATAATAACAATATAATTTTTTTTTTTTTCAATCAATCAATCAATTTATTCCAATTAAAGAATGGGAAAACGAGGTTGGGACAGCCAATAGGCCAACGAACACCCCGTAAAGAAAACATATAAAACAATACAAAAGTCACAAGTCACAAATTAAGAAAGTGAAATAAAAGACATTATACAATTTTTTAAAAAGCCATCATGATAAGAAAATAAAAATGGTCGAAAGCTACGACCTCGTCTACTACAATAAAAATAACAATATAAAACGTCAGGACAATCAATCTTTCCAGAGAGTAACTCAGTAACAAAATTAAAACACTTAGTTTGAAAAAGAGAGTCATAGTTCTGAATCTTTTCAATTTTCAATTCAATTTCAATTCGAATCAAGATAATTTTACAAAATTTACAAGATTCATTTACAAAATTTAAATTTACTTTTTTACCAAGATTTTTACAACGATATGGTAATCAAATCTTTCCTATAATATTTCTAGAGGCCAATTTCGAAACCCAAATCCGAAGCCCTTTCTGGGCTTGTATGGATATAAAAAACGGGCCTACATAAGTATATACAATTTTTAAACAAATATATATTATTCCATTTAATATATAACGGATAACATTTTTCGTAAGACTTCTTTTATCTAATTTTGAGCTTACATTTTGTGTTTTTCCAATATAAAAAACTAGACTTAATTAAATTAAAGGATGTTAAATTTAGCATCCATTCTGGTACATTATTAAATAAGTATGGAACATAAAATTGCCTTTCTCGCTTTCCATAATTATTAAAAATTTGGGGTATGTCAAAATTTATATTCTTCCTTAAAGAATATTCTTGTTTTTTACGTTTTAAGTAATTTTTCGAAAAATAATTTTGTGTGAAAACCATATATTCAAATAAAGTTTCGATTTTTAAAATTTTTAATTCCTTATATTGAAGATCTATTGGATGTTCTTGTAATTTAGTGCCATATGTTATTTGTTTAATAATAATAATAATAATAATAATATAACAACAATATGACAACAACAGGAGTATCCCATCAGATACCGGGGGGGAGGGGGGGCATTGTTGGCCCAGGAGTATCCCGAGGCCCAAAACGGGGTTAATAAAATTACATGTAAAATAAACGAATATAGAATTAATACCAAAACTAGTAATACAATAACAACAATGAGAAAAGTTAATAAAAGAAAAACCATGATTCAAAAACAAATAAGAGAATTAATATTACTAGAAAAGCACAAAAATTAAATAAAGACAAAGACTATAAGTTGATTCCCATAGTATACTAAAGGGGCAACAGGAATTCTTTGCTTGAATCTTTGGTAAAAGAACATTAGTTTTGATTTATCGGTATTTACTGATAGAAAATTGATATCTTTCCAATGCTTTAATTTTAATAAGTTAGTATTAAGATCTAATGAAAGATTCGTGACATCGGAATTAGAAAATAAGAAGGTGAGATCATCTGCATAAAGGATTAGTTTAATTGAAGGGAAAAATGAAAGGAAGATCGTTAATAAATAGATTGAAGAGAAGAGATGAGAGTACCGAATCCTGAGGAACTCCCGTATTCCTGATAATAGTAGTAGAATACTGGCCTAAGTGAGCTAAGAAATATTTCCTATTGTAAGTAATTCGGTTAGCCACGCTATAGGCGGGCCTCGAATGTATATAATGAAGATAATTTATATAAAAGAAGAGAAATTGGAATATTATCAAAAGCTTTAGAGTAGTCAATGAATATTGCAGAAACAAATTTATTAGCGACCATTTCTGATGTGGCATATTCCGTTATTTCAAAACACGCTGTTTCTATATTGCGATTAGGAAGAAAACCGTGTTGTTGAAAATTAAGGATATTATATAAATAGACGAAATTACAGAGACGCTTTTAAAACAATTTCTCAAAAATTTTAGCGAATATAGTTAAAATAGAGATAGGCCGATAGTTTGAATACTGAGATGTATCACCTTTCTTAAATATAGGAGTGACATGGGTTAATTTTAAGATTGATGGATAAACTCCAGAGGACAATGAATTATTAAATAAGAGTGCCATTGGTAACGCAACAGCATTTTTTATTGCAATGGACACATCAGACCAAAATCCCAAAGGGTCTGGAGAATTGGGGAAGACATTAAGTGAGTAATAACATCAATCACTTCACCAAGGGACGTGGAAGTTGCGTAAAAGGATGGAGGACTAACAGGAACACGGAAGGGGTAATGAGCATTTGAAATATGCGAAGAAGAATCAGAAGGAGGAAGAAGAACATGTAAAAAATCCGTAAGCGAAATAACACTAATTTGATCCCGTTGTTGAAAAGGTGAAGAAGATTGGTTAGATCCGTTTAGTAATGAATTTAGATGCCATCACTTAACTTTACTGGAATATAATTGATTAAATAACTTATCATAGTATATTGACGCTTATAATTGTTTAACAGATATTTTAAGTGATTAGAGTGATTTTTGAAATACCGTAGAATAGAAGGAGTTGGATTACGCCGTAATTTCCGATAAATGGCATTTTTCTTTTTGATCAATTTAAGATTAGTGGACGTGATCCAGGGCTTTTTAATTCCAGTAATTACCTCACATTTTTAGTATATGTTAAAGAAAAATATCGGTTTGAAAAGGATTAAAAGATTAAAGAGATAGTTTATGTCATCGGTGTCCGATAATAAGAAAGACCAATCGGTTAAAAATAGGTAAGAATTAAAAACCGCAATACGAAACGGAGAAACAATTCGAGTATAAGAAGATAAGTTGGAAACATAATTATAAGAAATAGCAGTGGTAAGAATAATAAACAAAGAAAAATGATCAGATATGGCGACATCTAAAGTGTTAATAAATAAGATTGAAGGGAAATTAGTAAAATATAGATCGATAGCGGAATAGGAACCAAACTGGGACGGATAATGGAGGAAATGAATTAGAAGTTGGGATTAAACCTACTCTAAAGATATGATATAAAATCTTGTTAAGTAAGAAAGAAGGTTTATTAAAACCTACATTGAAATCACCCAACGGAATTACAGTTTTATTAGATAGTAAAGGGGTCAATAAGTAACGAGGAAATAACCGAGCAAAAAGAATAGAAAATGACCTGAAGGAGGGCGATAGACTGAAATTACAATATATTTCTCATTCACACATAAAGTAAGAATTTCAAAATGTTCAGTAACTAGCGTAAATTCGGGTATAATTATGAAATGGTGAGGTTTTGCAGGATACAAACAGATTCCTCCTCCACGTTTGGTCCTACGACTAATCGAGGTAACATTGTATTCAGGAATAATAGGGAGTTCACCATATTTCAGTAAAAACGATCAAAGTAGGTATTAAATTAATACAGCCCAAAGTTACTAGAGTAGTGGAGATATTAGCTTTTATACTCTGTATGTTTAAGTAAAATACAGAAAAAATGTCCCGAGATTGACAAATGTTCTTTTCGTTAATTATTGAATTAAAAGACTTTATGACGATCGGTAAAGAAAGACTGTTAATTTACAAATTAATGCGGTTCTCCGAATGAAAATGATGTTATACAGAATTACCTAAATAGTAGTGTAAATAAATTAAAATTATCAAATTTAAAAGGAAAAAACTCAATAAAAAAAACCCGTACAAACAACGTGAAATAAAAAAATAATAAAAATTAAACTTAAAGATGGCAAGAGGAAGTGAGAAAAAATAAAAATAAAAAAAATATAAATTAAATTAAGTAAAATAGAATTACATTCTGACCAATTTACAATACAAAACAGATTTAAAATTTTTTTTTAGAAATATTTTATACATGCCTAGAATTCAATAAGAATATTTGCGAATACTCCAAAAAGCAAACAAAACAAAAACAAAAGCAGACCCAAATTAGTCTGCATAATTATAACAAGTCTCAATTTAGTTAGTAATGGTATCAAAATAACAGAAACACTAATGTATATACAAATATATTATTCTTGGCTTCTAAATAGATAGATCGGTTAATAATAAAACGTTTGGTTTGTCATTGGTTAATCAAAACCAGAAATTTAATTTAATCATCTAAAATTAAGATCAAATTTATTTATAAGATCTCAGCATAGGTCAGCGACAATAAAAATAATTCCAAATAAAAATAACTAAAAATTAAATCCAAATAAAATTAACTGAAAATTAAATAGTCGAACTCCAGCAAGATATTACAACTTAAGAGGAATATTACAACCGATAATTAGTGAGTAACGTGATCAAGTTGCATAGGTTACAATAACTAGGCTGCCAGAACAGAAAATGCATTAACAAACCCGATCGAAGTCCTTAATGGATGTTAGTCTGATAGCTTTGCCAGTTGAATCTCTGAGAGCTTCTCTTTATTAATTGGAAAGTTTAATTACAAAAAATTATTCAAGTTGAATTAAACATCAATATTATGAATTATTAAACAAACACTGTTCATCATTTGCACCGCACGGCGTATTAAGTTTCTCAAAGCTTGGAGAATATATTAGAGAGATCAACACCGCATTAAATTAATTATTCAGAAAGAGTTGAAGGCGATAGAGGAAGCAGTCCTTTTGCTGGGGCGACAGTTAACAACATAACTGATAACAAAGCATACATCAACTCGACTCTTCAAATCAACAAGCATACTCTATTATGATCTATAATAAACGTTCGAAAGATACATGTTAATTCATGCCATCGAAGAAATGAAAGAGTATTGGTCAAAAAAGACGAAAAGTTATTCAGGCGTGGGGAACCATCTGAACAACGAGAGCTTCATCTGTAGCAGGAAATTGTAGAATTACTGAAAACCAATTTGAGTTATTATTGGCCTACCACTCTCTAAGAGTGAAGGCCTTTGTTTTCGTTCCAGAAACTGAAATTTTTTTTTTGCTGAAATCGACTTAAAAACTCATGATTCGTAAAGATATGTTGAAATTTTGAATAAAAATTTTTCCGTCCGTACGTATGTGACCAATTTTGTGCAGCTAACTCCTCTGAAACGGCAAGTAGCCGAACCAAATAAAAATTATACATACTTAAAGGGTTCCTTAAATTGTGCCTTAGCGTATATCTT